>CM021100.1:645664652-646247092 GCA_007115665.2 Sequoiadendron giganteum
CCCTCTCCCTCTCCCTCCCACTCTTCCTCCCTTTATCTCCCTCTCCCTCTCTCCCTCTCTCTCCCCCTCTCTCCCTCTCTCTCCCTCTCCCTCTCCCTATCACTCTCCCACTCCCTACCATTAACCCTTAGGTCTATGTGTGTACAAATCAGATATCTGATTTGAATTGGATATCCGATTTATGAAACTTCATTGTGCAGAGGTGAAATCTTACCATTGCAGAACATGTTTTACAAATCGGATATCAGATTTGTGGGCCATTTTTGTGCATTCCAACGGACCCTCAATTTTGTTTGCAGCACTTTGCAGGCGACAAATGCGTGGTTTCAGACAGGAAGAGACAAAGATAAAATTTTTGGAGCATCTTGTACTCAAATTTGTCATACATAATGATTTTTTAGCATCTTTTATTAGGTATAATGGGGAGCAGCAGTCGTTGAAAGCAAAAACGTAAGAGAAAGCTGACAAAAGAACAAATTGAAGGATATAGACAAAGATATGAGAAGGTCATAGGAAGAAAAGACAAGGTATGTTAAATACTGGTGAACCTGAGCCCTATGGTCTTTCAAGTGAAGAGGAAATTGAGTATGTTCAAGGTGAAAATGTAGAACATGATATTGAAATTGGGAATGAAAATGTTCAAATTGATATTGAAAATTTTCAAGGTGAAAATGTTGGAATTGAAGATGTTGAACATGATATTGAAATTGGGAATGAAAATATTGAAATTGATAATGAAAATGTTGGAATTGAAGATGTTGAACATGATATTGAAATTGGGAATGAAATTGTTCAAATTGATATTGAAAATGTTCAAGGTGAAAATGTTGGAAATGAAGATGTTGAACATAATATTGAAGCAAGTGTAAATTATGTTTCACTAGATTACACAAGAAATGAAGAACCTTGTGTCCAAGAAAGACGTAATCCAAATTCAAGAGCTTCAAGGACCCCTAAATGGTTAGTTGAAATTGATGATAACATTATAAACAATTTTGAAGGCAAGAGGTCAACATGAACTATTCGGTTGTGGGATAGAATAATTTTCAACCAATATTTAAGCGATAAGACATTGACCGAGCAATGCCAAATTTTTGTACAATTGCTAAAGATGCAAAAGATGAGACCTTTGCTAGCCAAATTGAAGATTCATCTGAATAAGAGGACCAAAAAAAATTCTATTATTGTCAAAAATATTTTTAATGCTCTTAAGTCTATTAGAAAAAATAACAAGGAAAAAGATAAGAGAGCTGCTCGGAGAGTCATTAGCACTGCCCTAGTAAGCCATCAATTGAAAAAGGCTCACTTTATGAGACAAACTTGTATTGATTTTGACTTAAATCATAAAACTTTGGATAGAGCACTTGCAAGAAGAGAAAGAATAGATGATTGTCTTCAAAATGATACATGGGATTTTGCTGAAAGGCTTACACGTGTTGATAAGAAGCTAACCGATAATGTAAAGTAGGCAATTCAACAATTTTGGCATGATAACTCTAGAGTATCACCCAATGCAAAGGATGTTTTAAAGTTAAGAATTGGCAGTCGAGACCGTATGCCACATCCTAAACATTTCTTGGAATCAAGCCAAACAGTGTTGTTCAACAAATTTATTCAAACACATCCAAATATGGAAATCTCGCAAAGAAATTTTGAAGGTTTGAAGCCATTTTATTGTGTTCCTCTTAAGATTCGTAATACTTGTTGCAAATACCATGTAGAGTTTTCAATGTACCATGAACTATTATGCTATATCTGTTCTACTTTGCATACTAATGAAATATTGCAGGAGTGTGGTGCAATGCATCTTCCGAAATCATCAAGGGACTTGCTAGATCTATTTTTATGTTCTAGGGATGATGGTTCCTTTTTCTGTAGAAATGATTGTTTAAATGCGAAGTGCTCATAATGTGGTGGCTTGTCAAAGATTGCTCAATGTTTTTATGAGGGTTCCGAACATGAATTTGGAAAGAATCTTGTTGAGAAAAAGAGATATGAGATAGTCAAATATACTTTGCAAAGTGGAGGTGAAGGTTCTAGATGCGAGTTGGTTACAAAAGAATGCAATGTTGCTGATTTTATTTCAGATTTTAAGGACAATCTTTTCTACAAATATGCAAGGCATAGTCATAGGTCTCAGTGGTTGGATCAACAATTCAGGATATGTAAGAACTCTTTTCCAATTGGCACTATTATATCAGTGGTTGATTTTGCTGAAAACTACACATTGAAACCACAAAATGAGGTACAATCTCAGTATTACAATTCCATTCAGATTGCTATTTTTATCCACATAACGTTTAGACATGCACCTAATAGTACAAAGGAGGATCGAAAGATAATCAAAGAGTATCATTTTTATATGAGTGATGATAGATCTCACTCGTCCGAGTATGTCCAACATTTTTTTCGAGATTTTTTTTGAGTTCTTGCAAGAGCATGATATAGCACTAGGCTGACATCTCATTTGGTTAGATAACTGTATAGCTCAATTCAAGAATGCTCGTATGTTTTATTGGTTGAGTAGAATGCATGTAGAGAGGGGTGTACCTAATATTTGGAGTTTTTTTGAAGCTGGGCATGGGAAAGGGGAGCATGATGGAGCAGGTGCATGTGTAAAGAGAGATCTAGTTAAGGAGCAATTGAAGATTTTAGGAGCAAAATTCAGTGATGCACATTCTATTGTTGATTGGTGTAGTTCAACATTGTCACAGGGAGGGACACTTCATTCAACAGTGCACAAATTCTTTTGGTTGGTTGAGGAGGGTACAATGGGAGGCAGATTGGATTGTCATACAATCAAAGATTCTTCAAAGATGCATTTGTTTCGAAGCTCAGATGCAAGCACATGGACCATTTGGACATGACAATTGGCTTGTTTTTGTCAGAGTTGTATTCAGTGCGAGTGGGATCAATGCGAGTCAAGTGAGTGGGTGGATACATGGGTTCCACAGTATCTAACTCCTTTATCTCAAACTATATACATGACAAATTACACAATGGAAAGTTCACTTGATTATGACCGGCTTTCAGATCTACTACATCCAGGACATGTTTTTGCAGTTGTTGCACCGTAGGGGAATGAAGAGAGATCAAAATATTGGTTGGCTCGATGTGTGCGGGTAAAGCAAAAGCTAACAAAATCGATGGAAGATGATGATGGGTTCGTGTATCCTACAGGTTCAGTTGTGGTTGCAGGAACTTGGTTGTGAACATACATGATTAGAAAGAATGGCATACCTGCATTTGAAGACTATGAGAAACACAAAACCATTCTCATGTATTCACACCTTGTTATAGCAACAAATGTTAAGTTGTTGAAGCATCATGCCAAACCAAAGACAAAACAACTATGGACACTTAGTAATGCTGATCATGAAGTAATATTGGATACTCTTAAGCAAAGAGATGACCCTTCAGGCACACTTGAATAGCATATTCAAGAATGGAAAGTACAATGCTTAAGCCTCTTTTTTGTTGTGACAATATAGATATATCATTTGACAAATTTTGTGATATTCTCAGCACGATTGATCATGGACCTACTGCAACAATAGCCAACTCTGATCCTTTCAAAGAGGTATGCAACATATTACAATAATATAGATTGGTTATTCAAAGCATCTTTTATAGTTTGCATTACCAATTCATCATTATTTAGGTTGTTTAGATTGATATAGATTTGTTAGTCTAAGCATATTTTTTGTTGTTACAATATAGATTTATCATTTGACAAATTTTGTGATATTCCTAGCACGATTGATCATGGACCTGCTGCAACAATATGCAACTTTGATCCTTTCAGAGAGGTATGTGACAAATTACAATAATATCGATTGGTTATTCTAAGCATATTTTTTATTGTATGTAGTTTAACTGCTACCTTGATGGTTTGTACAGGTGCTTGTCACTCCAAAACACCAACATACTACTCTTGTGGAAGACTGTGCCCTGAATGCCTCAAATAGGCAAATTTTGTAAAAATTGAATTTTGAAATGTGAAACAATGTAAAAAGGTCATAACTTTGTATAGGCATAATCTATATCCAGTGATGTTTTTTGAAATATGGTTCAAATGTCTGCCATTGTATAAAGGGTATGTTTAAAATGTAAAAATATTTTTGTACTTAATCGAGCTACAACTGGAGGTTTTCTTCCTAGTTCTTTCCTATCGGTATGCTCATTTGAATCATGTTTTGTAATATATCCTATTTATATATAACAAATTACAGTGGCTTGCCACTTTTTCGAAAAACAAAAAAGTAAAAAGTTCATTGTGAATTTCATTTCCCATGTAATTGATTCAAGTTGATTGGGTAAGAGTTTTCTGACGCAAGAGCTAGTTCTTTCAGAATCTTGATCCAAACTTAAACATTTTTTCCCCCAAATTTCATTGACATTAGCACTTTGGACTCTTAAGAGAAATAGTCCATCAAAGATTGTTGCCTTTTAGCACTTTGGACTCTTAAGGGAAAATGCCGGTCCAATGCAGCTCAGAACAATTAAGCATATTTGGGTGCAAAAGAGAACCATACCTAGCGTAAACATATACATTTGGACATGTTGGAACAGTCTGTTGGGTCGTACGAGTTCGAGAATGAAAGTTGTACCGCTTTGCAACTTTACATTGCTTGCATTTGACAACTTTTCCCTCAACTGAAAACTCATCACCACGGGAAAACGCCTTTGAGATAGCAAAAAATGAGAGAGGTTATTGTAGATGGTCTCAACACGATCCCATATCCTTAGATGAAGAGTCTATAAGCATCACGATTTCTAAGAAATAGTCCGTCAAAGTTTGCTACCTTTTAGCACTTTGGACTCTTAAGGGAAAACGTCGCTCCAATGCAGCTCGGAGCGATTCGGCGTATTTGGGTGCAAAAGAGAACCATACCTAGTGTAAATGTACCCATTCGGATGTGTTGGAATAGTCCATTGAGTCGTACGAGTTCGAGAATGAAAGTTGTGCAACTTTGCAACTTTACATTGCTTGCATTTGACAACTTTTCCCTCAACTAAAAACTCATCACCACGGGAAAACACCTTCGAGATAGAAAAAATAGAGAGAGGTTATTTTAGATGGTCTCAACATGATCCCATATCCTTAAACAAAGAGTCTGTAAGCATCACGGTTTTTGAGAAATAGTCCGTCAAAGTTTGCTGCCTTTTAGCACTTTGGACTCTTAAGGGAAAATGCCACTCCAATGCAGCTCAGAGCAATTTGGCGTATTTGGGTGCAAAAGAGAACCATATCTAGCATAAACGTACCCATCTAGATGTGTTGGAATAGTTTGTTGGGTCGTAGGAGTTCGAGAATGAAAGTTGTACCACTTTGGAACTTTACACTACTTGCATTTGACAACTTTTCCCTAAACTGAAAACTCATCAGCACGGGAAAATCCCTTCGAGATAGCAAAAAATGAGAGAGGTTATTTTAGATGGTCTCAACACAATCCCATATTCTTAGATGAAGAGTCTATAAGAATCACAGTTTCCAAGAAATAGTCTGTCAAAGATTGCTGCCTTTTAGCACTTTGGACTCTTAAGGGAAAACGCTGGTCCAATGCAGCTCAGAGCAATTAAGCATATTTGGGTGCAAAAGAGAACCATACCTAGTGTAAACGTATCTATTTGGATATGTTGGAACAGTCCGTTGGGTTGTACGAGTTCGAGAATGAAAGTTGCACCACTTTGCAACTTTACATTGCTTGCATTTGATAACTTTTCCCTCAACTGAAAACTCATCACCACAGGAAAACGCCTTCGAGATAGAAAAAAATGAGAGAGGTTATTGTAGATGGTCTCAACAAGATCCCATATCCTCAAATGAAGAGTCTATAAGCATCACAGTTTCTAAGAAATAGTCCGTCAAAGTTTGCTACCTTTTAGCACTTTGGACTCTTAAGGAAAAACGTCGCTCCAATGCAGCTCGGAGCGATTCGGCATATTTGGGTGCAAAAGAGAACCATACCTAGTGTAAATGTATCCATCTGGATGTGTTGGAATAGTCCATTGAGTCGTACGAGTTCGAGAATGAAAGTTGCGCCACTTTGCAACTTTACACTGCTTGCATTTGGCAACTTTTCCCTCAACTGAAAACTCATCACCACGGGAAAACACTTTCGAGATAGAAAAAACTGAGAGAGGTTATTTTAGATGGTCTCAAAATGGTCCCATATCCTCAGAAAAAGAGTCTGTAAGCATCACGGTTTTTGAGAAATAGTTCGTCAAAGTTTGCTGCCTTTTAGCACTTTGGACTCTTAAGGGAAAACGCCACTCCAATGCAGCTTAGAGCGATTCGGCGTATTTGGGTGCAAAAGAGAACCATATCTAGCATAAACGTACCCATCTAGATGTGTTGGAATAGTTCGTTGGGTCGTAGGAGTTTGAGAATGAAAGTTGTACCACTTTGGAACTTTACACTACTTGCATCTGGCAACTTTTCCCTCAACTGAAAACTCATCAGCACGGGAAAATCCCTTCGAGATAGCAAAAAATGAGAGAGGTTAATGTAGCTAGTCTCAACACGATCCCATATCCTTAGACGAAGAGTCTATAAGAATCATGGTTTTTGAGAAATAGTCTGTCAAAGATTGCTGCCTTTTAGCACTTTGGACTCTTAAGGGAAAACGCCGGTCCAATGCAGCTCAGAGCAATTAAGCATATTTGGGTGCAAAAGAGAACCATACCTAGTGTAAACGTATCCATTTGGACATTTTGGAACAATCTGTTGGGTCGTACGAGTTTGAGAATGAAAGTTGCTCCACTTTGCAACTTTACATTGCTTGCATTTGACAACTTTTCCCTCAACTGAAAACTCATCACCACGGGAAAACGCCTTTGATATAGCAAAAACCGAGAGAGGTTATTGTAGATGGTCTCAACACGATACCATATCCTCAGATGAAGAGTCTGTAAGCATCACAGTTTCTGAGAAATAGTCCGTCAAAGTTTGCTGCCTTTTAGCACTTTGGACTCTTAAGGGAAAACGCCACTCCAATGCAGCTCGAAGCGATTCGGCGTATTTGGGTGCAAAAGAGAACCATACCTAGTTTAAATGTACCCATCCGGATGTGTTGGAATAGTCCATTGAGTCGTACGATTTTGAGAATGAAAGTTGCGCAACTTTGCAACTTTACACTGCTTGCATTTGGCAACTTTTCCCTCAACTAAAAACTCATCACCACGGGAAAACACCTTCGAGATAGAAAAAACTGAGAGAGGTTATTTTAGATGGTCTCAAAACGATCCCATATCCTCAGAAAAAGAGTCTGTAAGCATCACGGTTTTTGAGAAATAGTACGTCAAAGTTTGCTGCCTTTTAGCACTTTGGACTCTTAAGGGAAAATGCCACTCCAATGCAGCTCAGAGCGATTCGACGTATTTGGGTGCAAAAGAGAACCATATATAGCATAAACGTACCCATCTGGATGTGTTAGAATAGTTCGTTGGGTCGTAGGAGTTCGAGAATGAAAGTTGTACCACTTTGGAACTTTACACTACTTGCATCTGGCAACTTTTCCCTCAATTGAAAACTCTTCAGCACGGGAAAATCCCTTCGAGATAGCAAAAAATGAGAGAGGTTATTGTAGATGGTCTCAACATGATCCCATATCCTTAGACGAAGAGTCTATAAGAATCATGGTTTCCGAGAAATAGTCTGTCAAAGATTGCTGCCTTTTAGCACTTTGGACTCTTAAGGGAAAATGTTGCTCCAATGCAGCTCAGAGCAATTAAGCATATTTGGGTGCAAAAGAGAACCATACCTAGCGTAAACGTATCCATTTGGACATGTTGGAACAGTCCGTTGGGTCGTACGAGTTCGAGAATGAAAGTTGCACCACTTTGCAACTTTACATTGCTTGCATTTGACAACTTTTCCCTCAACTGAAAACTCATCACCACGGGAAAATGCCTTCGAGATAGCAAAAATTGAGAGAGGTTATTGTAGATGGTCTCAACACGATCCCATATCCTCAGATGAAGAGGCTGTAAGCATCATGGTTTCTGAGAAATAGTTCGTCAAAGTTTGCTACCTTTTAGCACTTTGGACTCTTAAGGGAAAACGCCTCTACAATGCAGCTCGGAGCGATTCGGCATATTTGGGTGCAAAAGAGAACCATACCTAATGTAAATGTACCCATATGGATGTGTTGGAATATTCCATTGAGTCGTATGAGTTCAAGAATGAAAGTTGCACCACTTTGCAACTTTACACTGCTTGCATTTGGCAACTTTTCCCTCAACTGAAAACTCATCATCACGGGAAAACACCATCGAGATAGAAAAAACCGAGAGAGGTTATTTTAGATGGTCTCAACATGATCCCATATCCTCAAACAAAGAGTCTGTAAGCATTATGGTTTTTGAGAAATAGTCCATCAAAGTTTGCTGCCTTTTAGTACTTTGGACTCTTAAGGGAAAATGCCACTCCAATGCAGCTTAGAGCGATTCGGCGTATTTGGGTGCAAAAGAGAACCATATATAGCATAAAAATACCCATCTGGATGTGTTAGAATAGTTCGTTGGGTCGTAGGAGTTTGAGAATGAAAGTTGTATCACTTTGGAACTTTACACTACTTGCATCTGACAACTTTTCCCTCAACTGAAAACTCATCAGCACGGGAAAATCCCTTCGAGATAGAAAAAAATGAGAGAGGTTATTGTAGATGGTCTCAACACGATCCCATATCCTTAGACGAAGAGTCTATAAGAATCACGGTTTCCGAGAAATAGTCTGTCAAAGATTGTTGCCTTTTAGCACTTTGGACTCTTAAGGGAAAACGCCGGTCCAATGCAGCTCAGAGCAATTAAGCATATTTGGGTGCAAAAGAGAACCATACCTAGCGTAAAAATATCCATTTGGACATGTTGGAACAGTTTGTTGGGTCATATGAGTTCGAGAATGAAAGTTGCACCACTTTGCAACTTTACATTGCTTGCATTTGACAACTTTTCCCTCAGCTGAAAACTCATCACCACGGGAAAACGCCTTCGAGATAGCAAAAACCGAGAGAGGTTATTGTAGATGGTCTCAACACGATCCCATATCCTCAGATGAAGAGGCTGTAAGCATCATGGTTTCTGAGAAATAGTCCGTCAAAGTTTGCTACCTTTTAGCACTTTGGACTCTTAAGGGAAAACGTCGCTCCAATGCAGCTCGGAGCGATTCGGCATATTTGGTGCAAAAGAGAACCATACCTAGTGTAAATGTACCCATCCAGATATGTTGGAATAGTCCATTGAGTCATACAAGTTCGAGAATGAAAGTTGCGCCACTTTGCAACTTTACACTGCTTGCATTTGGCAACTTTTCCCTCAACTGAAAACTCATCACCATGGGAAAACACTTTCGAGATAGAAAAAATCGAGAGAGGTTATTTTAGATGGTCTCAACATGATCCCATATTCTCAGACAAAGAGTCTGTAAGCATCACGATTTTTGAGAAATAGTACGTCAAATTTTGCTGCCTTTTAGCACTTTGGACTCTTAAGGGAAAACGCCACTCCAATGCAGCTCAGAGCGATTCGGCGTATTTGGGTGAACAAGAGAACCATATCTAGCATAAACGTACCCATCTGGATGTGTTGGAATAGTTCGTTGGGTCGTAGGAGTTCGAGAATGAAAGTTGTACCACTTTGGAACTTTACACTACTTGCATCTGGCAACTTTTCCCTCAACTGAAAACTCATCAGCATGGGAAAATCCCTTCGAGATAGAAAAAAATGAGAGAGGTTATTGTAGATGGTCTCAACACGATCCCATATCCTTAGACGAAGAGTCTATAAGAATCACGGTTTCTGAGAAATAGTCTGTCAAAGATTGCTGCCTTTTAGCACTTTGGACTCTTAAGGGAAAACGCCGCTCCAATGCAGCTCGAAGCGATTTGGGGTATTTGGGTGCAAAAGAGAACCATACCTAGCGTAAACGTACCCATCCGTACGTGTTGGAACAGTCCATTGGGTCGTACGAGTTCGAGAATGAAAGTTGCACCACTTTGCAACTTTACACTTCTTACATCTGGCAACTTTTCCCTCAACTGAAAACTCATCACCACAAGAAAATTCCTTTGAGATAGAGAGAGGTTATTGTAGATGTTCTCAACACGATCCCATACGCTTAGACGAGGAGTCCATAAGCATCATGGTTTCTGAGAAATAGTCTGTCAAAGTTTGCTTCCTTTAGTAGTTTGGACTCTTAAGGGAAAACGCCGCTCCAATGCAACTCGGAGTGATTCGACGTATTTGGATGCAAAAGAGAACCATACCTAGTGTAAACGTACCCATCCGAATGTGTTGGAACAGTCCATTGGGTCGTATGAGTTTGAGAATAAAATTTGCACCACTTTGCAACTTTACACTACTTGCATCTGATAACTTTTCCCTCAACTGAAAACTCATCATCATGGGAAAATGTCTTCGAGATAGAAAAAATCGAGAGAGGTTATTGTAGATGGTCTCAATATGATCCCATATCCTTAGAAAAAGAGTCTGTAAGCATCACGATTTCTGAGAAATAGTCCATCAAAGATTGTTCCCTTTTAGCACTTTGGACTCTTAAGGGAAAACGCCACTCCAATGCAGCTCAGAGCGATTCAGCGTATTTGGGTGCAAAAGAGAACCATACCTAGTGTAAACGTACCCATTCGGATGTGTTGGAACAGTCTGTTGGGTCATAGAAGTTTGAGAATGAAAGTTGCACCACTTTGCAACTTTACACCTTTGTAGAGATTTAGGGATGTCCTCTTTAGATCACTCTATTCTGAATAGGTTTGTGGAGCTACCAATGTTAAATCCAAGTTGATTGACTTTGAGCGAATCATATCCCACTGAACATGATAGAAGTTCCACTTCTTCTTGAATGCAGGAGCACCATCTGACCCTTTATCTCCATTCCTTTTGAAGCATCTTTTCTTTCCTCCTTTTCCTTCCTTCTTCGAGGATTGAGAGGAAAGAACATGAATGTCTTCATTTGTGGGGCTTCGTACAATACCTCTCGCAACCAACCTTGACTCCTCTTGAATATAGTCAACCCTCAACCAATCAAACTTGGGAAGTTTCAATCTCACGCCGATTCCTTGAATGTAAGACTCCCAAGATGAAGGAAGACCATTAAGAGCCAACATGGTCAAATCTTTGTCATTAACAATATGACCATTTCTCTCGCTGTCTTCAACTTAGAGATTAGATAATACAACTGAAAGCACTTAAAAAATGAAACACATAAGACAATAAACACAACAAGAAATTTTCTTACAACTCAAGCCCAGCTCATGGCTGAATTTGATACAATGAATAATAGCACCTCTCGTAGATGCAAAGATACAATCAAATATGCTTCTCCTTGAAATTAGCCTGCTGCTGCAAGATGAAGTGTTGCTTCTCAAGTGAAAACTTTTGCTTGGATTGCAAATTATGCTAAATGAACTTGATTGAGGAAATGAACAAACATCACCTCATATTTATACAAAATAAGGCGACTCTTCAAGGAGTTTAGCCTCTCTTGAAAATAATAAATTACAAAATAATATCAAGGAAGGTCACCCTCATCCATTTAAATAAAATGAGTATAAATTAAATAGCCATAGGCTATCATTTAATTTATTACAACTTAATGTGATCGCTATCATGTATGAAAAATGTGGTAGTATAGACAAGGTTGTGGACTATTTGAAAAAAAGCTTCAAAGAAATGTGGTCTCATAGAATTCAATGACAAACAAATGCAATTGACAACTGTTCATAGTTTTTAGTTATGCAATGTGAAGTAATTGCATAACTGCTTAGGTTGACTTTGTAAGAACTATATTGTAATTGAAAATTTTTCATCTATGAACATCTAGTTGTTAGTTATGCAATGTGAAGTAATGATTTGAGTTTGAAAGATGTGTAATGCAATATAGTCTATGATATAAATATAAACTACATAATATAACCATTCAATTTTAAGCTATTGTACATTGATATTTAACCATTGCTCAAGATAAAATTTTCAAAGAGTTTAATCATGCACATGAGGAACAAATTAAATTTCGATTGTCAACTTTTATATATCAAATTATCCAATAATCAAGTGTATGTCCATATATAAAAATGGCATCGACGCCAACTCAAACAAAGTTTTACAAAATGTGGCATATGCCATCTCAATATGTATTCAAAATTTACATGCCAAAATGTCTATCTCATCCTAAACTACTGGTGGATCATCAAAATAGAGCCTCTTTGAAGCACTCGTTGGCTCTGAAGGTAGCTGCACAAGAAAAATTCAAACCGCAATTGAGATTAGTTATAATTTAAAATCGAATAATTAACATCAAAATCAATATACATTGAATTTTAATTGAACTCTAAAATTGAAATCTTGATTATCTGAAATATACGTCTCTTCAAAGGGTCAGGAGTCCTAGAATATACCAAATCAACTTTTGAAATGCCAATCTATATATGTGAACAAAAACATAAAATTGATCCAAGTTAGCATACGATTATTGGTAATAGGAACTTATTTACCAAACACAAAATAAAATAAGCACATACCTCTTTAGGTTGATCTTTTTCTTTATCTCCTTTAGGTGTTTCGACACCTCCTCCTTGAGGTGTTTCAACACCTACTCCTTGAGGTGTTCCAATAACTACTCCTTTAGGCGGTGTGTCCCTTGTCATCATATCTGTATAGCTCATAATTACCTGTATATAAAATTGACAAGTGCATATGAAACTACCAATCTATGTCGACATATGTATAATTAATATAAGATCTTAAAAATCTTAATTCAATCCAATTTGAGTTCAATTACCTTCCCCTTATCTAGATTTGTGCCTCCATAGTATGGACGATGCTGCACCTCACTCGCACTAGGTATTTCCTACAGGAGGAAAACAAGATAAACATATAAGTTATTATATAATTTCATCAATGACAATTCAAATGAAAAGAAAGTATAGAATATAAAATGTAAATGAGTGAGTGCGAAAATATATACTGCGTGTATGTCCAAGCCAAATGAAATGGCCCTAAGGGTGCTATCAGTCACCCATGTGAGATCCTCCTCAGACATCAACTATTAAATAGACCATGTAAATAAATATTAGTACTTGATACTATCTCTTATTAATTTTCATTTAAAAATAAATGCAAGTTATGAAATTACAACTTAAATCTTACTTGTGTCACTATTCCAACATCTCCCTCTCTAGCAGGAGAGGACTTTGTAGGGTGCGCTCCACTCCCCTGTGACTAATCTATAATGTCCACATCATGGAGGTCATAATTAGAAGTGTCCAAGGGATGCTCAGCAGGCTATACAAGAGGACCCAAGCATATCTGGTGGCACATAGTGCAAGTATGGGGCACACAAATATGTGGACCTGAGGAGGATGATGCAGCAGCACTCAAGCCTTCGCCAACATCACCAAAATGTGGCTGAGCTACTATAGAAGCATGCAAAACCAAATGACCACTCAAAGAGTGAATAACCTGAATAGTCTGTGTGGATGCATCCTGGATAATCTCTGGATGATATATTGGAGGTGGCGGAGGAAGGGGAACATTTGGGCGCGGGACTACTCTAACTGTCCTTGGTCTATCCTGGGGCATACCTCCACCAATGCCCTGGAAGGGTTTAATGTCAAAGTAATTGACATGATGCCTTAACACAAACTCAACATATAATTTTTTAATAAAGTAAAATGGTATGTCGGAATTATTGTTCGGTGATTTATCAAAAACCATACACCAATGATCCCAAAAGTTAGCTACAATGTCCCTATGCATGCACCATTTTATGGAAAGTTTTGTTTTATTAACATTCACTGACAAACCGGTGCGGGGGTCAATGAATAAAGAGGCTATTTGGGCTTTGGTTATTTGGAGATATTTCACATCATTGTAAGACAATCCACATTGATAATATTCCCTCATGTCTTCTTGCCACGAATAAAAGGAATTATGTTGGGTGGAGAGGGTTTCTATATTTTTTAATTATTTCCTTCAATGTGTTTGTCATATCTCTCAATCGAGGCATTGTCTGATAAATTTCACAAATGCCCCTCAATTGCCCCAATTTTTCACCGATTAAGTCTTCAATTGGTGGCTGCAGAGGTGGTGGAGCATTTAGCTGGGGAGGTGGTGGAGTGTTTGGAATTTTTGGATTTTCATTCGCAGCCATAATACCTGATTAAAGTTAAAAACTAATTAAACTAATTGAAATTGTACAATATAAATGAAATTATTGTAAAAAAACCCTAGTTTTTAATAAAAATCCAAAAAAAACCATACTTTTTCACAAAAATCAATAACAAACTCTTATTTTTGATAAAAATACATCAACAACACTAATTTTTAATCAAGATCCATTTCAAAACATTAATTTTTAATAAAAAATCAATGTAAACTCTAGTTTTTAAAAAAATCAATAGAAAACCCTATTTTTGATTTTTTTATAAAAAAACCTACTTAAACTTAAGAGAATCTACTTGAAAAATCGATTACAAGATTGAAAAAACCAAATACATACCTTTGAAATCGGATATCTGATCGAAGCGAATATCGGATTTGGGTTTTTCCTTGTGTGCCCGTGTGCAAACTGTGAGAAATGAAGTTGAAAGAGTCGGCTGTTTTTTTATATACTGTTTCCAAAAATAAGTTATCTGATTTGGATCGGATATCCAATTTGTGGAAACTAGGTTTGGTTTTTGGTTCGGGTAATTGTATTGACAGCCGAACCTAGAAAAGTCAACTTGGCATTTCCGCATTTTTGAGTCGATCCAAAACGTGATTTTTTCTCATCGCCACTTTTTGGCCCATCATGATCCTGCACATACCCATATCAGATATGATCATGGGATCTTGTGGTATTGCCCCCAGAGGTTGTAGGCCTCTCCCCAACACCTCCTACCCCCGATGTGTAACGCCCCGCCACGTAACCCTAGAGGAAGTTGCAATTAACTACTCAAACAAACTATTTTTTTTTATAATAAATATGCAAGTTCACTACACATTGCAACAACCTCTAAGGTTATGAGATTGAGATTACTTATTAACCCTCAACAACATTAAAGAATTGAAACCACAACATTTAATTACTTATGAAACTAAGAACACATACATTCCATACAAGATAAATTCATCAAAGAAAATAAAGATACCATAAGATCGCTTTTAACAATAAGGTTACAACTCTCATTCCCCGAATGAGGTAAATCCAAAAGCATGATTACATATTACAACCTCCACCATGATTAAAAAGAGGGGTAATAAATTACAAGATTAAGTGAAATGAAAATAAACATAAAGAGTAACAATATCCCACAAGCTCTCCAACTGGAAATCTCGTCAACACGAATAAGAAGAAAGCCCAACGGAGTAAGGTGCACGCCACCCAACCAAGTGGAACCCAAAGGCCCATCCCCCGTGCTAGGAGATAGTAACAAGGATTCCTAGACAAGACCAACTACCTCTAGACACAGCTGAATCATAACTGAATCCAAACTGACACAACCAATCACTTGCACCACACAAGTACAACTCAAGTTCAACGTATGTACAACTCAAGTACAACTCTAACATGGTTACATTGCTTCCATAAATAACAGATTAGGTATGTTAAGAAAACCATACACATAACAATAAAGTACCAACTACAAGTACACCATAACATACTGACATGGACTACACTGCTTTGGTTATCACTCGAATGAACTACCTTCGAAGGTTACCTAGTTTACCCCTCACGACTCTGGCCCCTAACGGAAGTCATTCTTCTACTTGACAACACACCAGACATAACCAATCACAACGAAAACCCAATTGCGTACAACAAGACATCAAGACCACTCCAACTCTAGGAGGAAACATAAAAAAGAACTCACTCCAACTCTGGAGGTAACAACAATATCAACGCCACTCCTTACAAGGAGCCACAAATCACATATTCCACTCCTTCCACAAGAGGCACAAACATCCCCGTTCGTGGAAACCAGTTAATAACATTGTCACAACCTCAAGCACTAACCAAGGGAATTACAAATGGTTGACCTCACAAAACGACAACCTCCATCCTCTAGGATCCTCTAGACGACTTACAAATTATAGACACTTAACCAATTAATTTTAAAATTTCTCAATTAAATTTAAATCATACCATCACTTAAATTAAACATATTAGTATATATATATTTCAACTATATATATATATCAAATTAATAAACTCATCTAACCTCATATATACATAACCATGTATATATATTAGATAAATGCCAAATTAATTATTTATTAATAATCTATATTAATATTTTATTAGAATATTAATATAATATTAAACATTAATATATATTTTATTATTAAATATATATTAATATTTAAACATTATAAAAATATACTAATAAATATTAAAATATATTATAATTTTATTTTAATAAAAAAATGAATTAGAAAAACGTAGGCCGTGTTTCATTCTTGGGCCGCGTGCCATTTTAGGGTTGGGAGGCTGTGTTTAACACAACCGACCCCAAGTTAGGGTGCGGCTGTGTTAACCACAACCATCCCTTACTGTGGTGGTGGTGGCGGCGGCTTACACAGCCGACCCCATCCATGGTGGGCACGGTTGTGTTAACACAGTTGGCCACCATGGGTGGGTGGCTATGCAGTGGTGGTTGCGTGGGGCCCGCTGGGCATGGCTCCCCACAGTGCCTCCAATGGGGGCAGCTGTGGGTTGAGCCCCCAACCCCCACAAAACTTGTTTTGTTTATTTATTTATTATTTTAAAACAAACCCCTGCGAATTTTGAAATCCGCGACTTTAACCAGGGGGTATTTTTTAAATTTTCAACAGCATAATCCTTCAATTAATTTTATATGGATATATAATATATATATATATATATATATATATATATATATATATATATATATATACATATATATATAAATTTTATGCAAATATATTAAATTCTTAAAACCAGTTGAACAAATAAATTCTAGAAAAGCATCAATACAACCATAATGCAATTTTTCTTGAAGAACAACATTTTCAAAGTTTTGAATCCAGATTCAGCATGGGTTCTTCTCTTAATTTAAACAAAGTTTAATTTCTTTTCCAAACAACATATAAAAGTTGTAAATCAATTCAAAATGAAATAAATCCAACTGAAAGAAAACTTGATTCCAAAAGCTTGAGAGGTTGATAAAAATGGTGTAATGCCTTCTCCTCAGATTCAAGCTCCTCCCCAACCATTCAACAGACTTCTTCACAGTTCCAATCCAAAGCCCACAAAACCAAAAGCCTGTTCTTCCTTCATTTATTTTTTCAATTTTCATCCTCTCCCACAAACTCATCAAAATCCCAATAATAGCAAAAAAAAATGAAAAATATCTATTCAACCACCATAATTAATTTAATAAAAAAAGAAAATAGAAAATATCTCCAAATATCTCTATTTTCAACTGTGCATTTAAAATTTTCCAAAAATGAAATTTAAATCCTTTTTCTTTAATTTTCAATTTCAAATAATAATCCATTAATTCCAAATGAATAACTCAATTTATTACAACACAATTAATTTAATTAATTAATAAAATAAATCTAATACAAGATTAAATTATTTTATTAATTAAATTAAATTAATCAATAAATTAAATAACATTTCTAACATTATAACCAGATTCATTTAATTAACCACTTAACTACATAGGCCATTTATTCACCTTTTTCTAATTTGCAATTTAATAAACTATTGGGAAAAGAACAATATTAAAATAACTGAACCGGGCTAAAACTGATGACACACTGTGACTAGGGTGATGACTTGACACGGAAAACCTAACTCCTATCTCCCAATCGAATGTCGTTGGGAAATGGACACACTCAACCTTGTGAAACCAGGAGGAGTCGATGTCCTGTACCTGTCAACATGAGAACAAAGTATATCACACATGTATATTTGCATCATATAAAACACACCGTGAAGAGGAATCACAGAATCGCAAGGTGCTCGCAAGCAAGTGATGCAATCTCATCTCCTTCACCAATACAATATTACCAATTGATGAAGCTAACATAAAACATCATTATTTCAAATATTCACAATGCTAATCTAAAGCATGCCATGATGATAACATTAGAATAAATTACCATCACATCAAAATATCACATTCACATCGCTTTACAGATAGCAATCAAATAGAAACTGAGTACCAAAGTCCAAGCACTAACAGAAAACACAACATAACCAAACATGACACTTTTTGATCAATAAGAGAAAAATAGAGGGGTATTACATCCTCCCCCCTAGGGTCAGGCTTACTCCTGGAAGCCTGCAACTACCCCTAGTGCAAACTCCATACAATCACATAAAGCCAAGGGTTCCAAACTGAACCACTCCAAACCTCAACATAAAAAAAATAGTAACTCGCGCTGTATACAATTCAACCAAGTACATTGTCAATCCATACAGACCAACATGGTGAAACAACCACCAACCAAGTCTCCAAAAACACATAACCATGGATTAACATACAAAATACACACATGTACCAATACACATCACCGGGAATCATCACAAGGCTACACAAGGGTCCATCTGGACACCGGAAAGCAGCATACCAATCCATGATAGAAGAATCCATGAACCAAGAACCAATATCCATCTCACAAAAACCATAAGCCGAGAGCCAATATCCATCTCACATAAATCAACATCACAATCAGTGGCTTGATGGTGTTAGGTCATACATAAAGTGAAACCATCCAAACAAGACCACCGTGACCTGTCTCTTGTTGTGTAAGGTGATTAGCCTCCAAGAGATAGTCATCACACATAGGTGATTAGTGGGTCCTAGCTACATAACAACCTCCCATACCCCCGTCCTCTACGTTTCCTACGTCTACTTTCTCGTACACACTCACCAAGTTCGTCTCATACGTCCTTGGAGAGGAATTCACAATATAACATATAGCCGACATTGAAAACAACAATGATAACTAGCTTAGCCACCAAGTTCATAAAGAAGGGAAAATTAAAGTTCAATTTCAACAATAAGGCAATAATGCCCATAATTTCAACACTGAATCAAATATATAACCACTAGGGTTATAAGAAAATAAGATCACAAGTTGTGGCTAAACCTTCACAATCAAATATAACAAAGTGTTGGCCCTCAAAATCAACTGAAAAAACATCAATAACCAAAAGAAAGTTCACAATCTTTAAAATTGCACTGTACAACACTGTGTGACTAGATACTAGCCACCAAACGAGGAAGGAGGAAACAACGTCTAACTATCGCGATAGTCCCTCATGTGGTGCGGAGTGAAAATGCCAACCACATGGCATAGGGTGTACTCCTCGGCTACACCCTGCATTGCGTCAACACACAGCATGGACATACGCCAGTCAGAATAGGAACGTACTAGTCATATGCTGCATGGTAGAGTGTCTGTGGCTCCATGGAAGTAGGCACATGCAGAACACTCCCCGCATAGCGATACCTCATGGAGAAGGCAAATGTAGGTACTCGCTGAAGCTAGAGGTATACATGGCTAGGATCTACCCATATGCTACTCGACCAACATGGTCAAGGCAACCATGAGTATCCGTCTACAAGTGTTGAGGCCCCATAACGCTCATCGCACAAGTAGGCTAAGAAAGAAAATCTCATAATGCACCTTCACATGTCTACGCACATGGCATCGTGTCACACGGCATCATCACCATCACTATGTCGAAACATGAGTGGGGGTAAGGCATCATATCTCGTACATCATGTTGGAATACAAGGAAGATAGGGTATATATACATGATGCAATATGATAATATCACTATGGGGCTACCGAGTCTCACCTCTCATATAGATGAGGTTTACTTGCTATGCTAGATCAACGCCTCCACGGATGTCTAGGCATAGCTAACATACCTATGCTGCTGTACTCAAATATGTGGGGATTAGGTTAACACTTATGGATCAAGTATCCTAATCCATTATAAGGGAAAGTAGTGGGTACAATTCATCGGGATTGGTTGAGCTAAGACACTCTGTGTCGCAATATGCGTATGCTACACACTCCACCCAGGGAACTTGTGGCTGCTACTATCCCTTAACGGATTGAGGATCTAGAGAACCAAAAGAAGAAGAACTACTCTTGGTTACTCTTATATATAAGTTTTCAACTACACCTGGGTTGGCCCTCAATCAGGTAACAAACATGCACACACACATAATGGTATAGTAAATCCCACACCAAAGTGTAACTTTTCCTCCAGGATGGGTACCAAGTATCACCATCGCATGGATACATAAAGCAAGTACAGGGTATTCACAACTCTCAAACAAGATACAATTACTGGTTTCTTACATTTATAGGGGTACAACTACATACATAATCCCATAGGACTAGCCAATTTCATAACCCATGGGATACGTATCAAAACTTTCCAACCATAACCTTTTATCAGGTTACTTTCACGCAACTCTTTTCCACATAGTATGTCATGCTAAGGTAAAAGCCATGATCACGTGATCACTTAACAATTCCACTAACAGATTCACATGGATAACCTAGTGGGCACAAAGTACCCAGAGAACCCAGTGTATGAACCTGAGGCTCTGATAACATGTGTAATGGCCCGCCACACAACCCTAGAGGAAGTTACAATTAACTACTCAAATGAACTATTTTTTTTTTATAATTAATATGCAAGTTCACTACACATTGGAACAACCTCTAAGGTTACGAGACTGAGATTACTTATTAACCCTCAACAACAATAAATAATTGAAACCATAACATTTAATTACTTATGAAATTAAGAACACATACATTCCATACATTCCATACAAGAGAAATTCATCAAAGAAAATAAAGATACCATAAGATCGCTTTTAACAATAAGGTTACAAATCTCATTCCCCGAATGAGGTAAATCCAAAAGCATGATTACATATTACAACCTCCACCTCGATTACAAAGAGGGGTAATAAATTACAAGATTAACTGAAATGAAAATAAAGATAAAGAGTAATAGGATCCCACGAGCTCTCCAACTGGAAATCTCGTCAACACGAACAAGAAGAAAGCCCAACGGAGTAAGGTGCATGCCACCCAACCAATTGGAACCCAAAGGTCCACCCCCCGTGCTAGGAGATAGTAACAAGGATTCCTAGACAAGACCAACTACCTCTAGACACAGGCTGAATCATAACTAAATCCAAACTGACACAACCAATCACTTGCACCACACAAGTACAACTCAAGTTCAACGTGCGTACAACACAAGTACAACTCTAACATGGTTACATTGCTTCTAGAAATAACAGATCAGGTATGTTAAGAAAACCATACACATAACAATCAAGTACCAACTACAAGTACACCATAACATTACTGACATGGATTACACTGCTTTGGTTATCACTCAAATAAACTACCTCTGAAGGTTACCCAGGTTACCCCTCACGGCTTTGGCCCCTAATGAAAGTCATTCTTCTACTTGACAACACACCAGACATAACCAATCACAATGGAAACCCAATTGCATACAAAAAGACATCATGACCACTCCAACTCTAGGAGGAAACATAAAAAAGAACTCACTCCAACTCTAGAGGTAACAACGATATCAACGCCACTCCTTACAAGGAGCGACAAATCATGTATTCCACTCTTTCCACAGGAGGCACAAACATCCCCATTCATGGAAACCGGGTAATAACATTGTCACAACCTCAAGCACTAACCAAGGGAATTACAAACGGTTGACCTCACAAAACAACAACCCCCATCCTCTAGGATGCTCTCGACGACTTACAAATTATAGACACTTAACCCATTAATTTTAAAATTTCTAAATTAAATTTAAATCATACCATCACTTAAATTAAACATATTAATATATATATATATTTCAACGATATATATATATATATCAAATTAATAAACTCATCTAATGTGATATATACATAACCATGTATATATATTAGATAAATGCCAAATTAATTATTTATTAGTAATATATATTAATATTTAATTATAATATTAATATAATATTAAACATTAATAAATATTTTATTATTAAATATATATTAATATTTAAACATTATAAAAATATGCTAATAAATATTAAAATATACTATAATTTTATTTTAATAAAAAAATGAATTACAAAAATGGAGGCCGTATTTCATTCTTGGGCCGCATGCCATTTTAGGGTTGGGAGGTTGTGTTTAACACAACCGACCCCAAGTTAGGGCACGATTGTGTTAACCACATCCGTCCCTTACTGTGGTAGTGGTGGCGACGGCTTACACAACCGGCCCCATCCATGGTGGGCGCGGCTGTGTTAACACAACCGACCACCATGGGTGGGCGGCTGTGCAGCGGTGGCCGTGTGGGGCATGGCTCCCCACAACGCCTCCAATGGGGGCGGCCGTGGGTTGAGCACCCAGCCCCCACAAAACTTGTTTTGTTTATTTTTTTAATTATTTTTTAATTTTAAAACAAACCCCTACGGATTTTGAAATCCGAGACTTTAACCAGGGGGTATTTTTTAAATTTTCAATAGCATAATCCTTCAATTAATTTTATATGGATATAGAATATATATATGTATATATATATATATATATATATATATATATATATATAATTTATGCAAATATATTAAATTCTTAAAACTAGTTGAACAAATAAATTCCAGAAAAGAATCAATACAACCATAATGAAATTTTTCTTGAAGAACAACATTTTCAAGCAAGGGTAAGTGCAAGAAGTTGGGTCCACAAAGAGAGGAAGTTTCGGCCAAAAAAAAAAATCTTGCAAAAAATGCGTATGAGTTATTAAAAAACGCGTACGCGTTATTAAAAAACGCGTATGCGTTATGCATTGGATACCCGAGCCTAAAAAAATGCGTATGCGTTATAAAACGCGTATGCGTTTTTGAGTGCATACAAATCATTTATGTTTTAAAAAATGCTTTTTAGAAACGCGTACGCGTTTTAAAATGCGTATGCGTTTTTCTTTTTAGAAACGCGTACACGTTTGTCTTTTCAAAACGCGTACGCGTTTTTCTTTTCAAAACGCGTACACGTTTTAAAATGCGTACGCGTTTCTAAAAAATATTTTTTAAAAAAAATAATCAAACAAATAAAGAGCGCATATGCGTTTTGTAACACGTACGCGTTTTTAAAAACGCATACGCGTTATTAAAAACTTGAATCTCCAACCCACTTGTAGCCTTGGTTTTAGGCTCGAGAAAGGCTTGGCAATCCGAGCCTTAGCCTTTGACCTGCAACTAAAAAACTAAGGCAGATTGAAGAAGAATGTCCATCTTTGACAATATGGTTGATGGACTTTTTTTCTGAATCAATCTATAAAATTAAAACCCATTATAGAACACGATTTCTAGTTTCCAAATATATAACTTTTATTATATTGGATTATATTTGATATTTTTAAATTAATTTCAAAGCAAACTAGTCCTTAAACATGAAATATCAGACTTTTTTTGTTTTTTAATAACTTTTTTTTGGTGAAGTTTCTTGTAAAAAAAATTATATGACATCAATCTTTAGACAATTCTTTACAGAATGAAAAAAAAAGTTTCAAAAAATGTTTAGTTTAGGTCAAATTATGTTGTCCGTACACGTTGATTTTTAAAAACAACAATTAAGGCCAATAAAAATTTAATAAAAAAAAAAATATTCAACAAAAAATTACAAAAAAAATTCCTCATCAATCTTCATGTTGTTAGCTCTCTTTCCTCAAAAGGAATTAGCAAAATACTTTTATTTGGGTCAAAAAGTGGTGTCCGTACACGTGCATGGTATGGTAAAAAAACAGGGACTTTTAAAAAGTGGTTTTTATAGATCCCTATCAAAATTTAATTTCTACAATTTGGGTATTTGAATAATTTACATATTTAGAAACTAGATTCAAAATTCAAAATTTCATATTACTGATTTTTTAAAAAATTCATTGTGTAAGTGCCTCAAATTTTCAGTCCAAGTGTGACAAATTATGAAAAACAACAAAAACACTTCCACTTTTTGAGCTTTTTGTGGACCCAACTTCTTGCATCAGCCCGCAAAGATTTTCAAAGTTTTGAATCTGGATTCAACATGGGTTCTTCTCTTGATTTAAACAAAGTTTAATTTCTTTTACAAACAACATATAAAAGTTGTAAATCAATTCAAAATGAAATAAATCCAACTGAAAGAAAACCTGATTCCAAAAGCTTGAAAGGTTGATAAAAATGGTGCAATGCCTTCTCAAAGCTCCTCCCCAACCATTCAACAGACTTCTTCACAGTTCCAATCCAAAACCCACAAAACCAAAATCCTCTTCTTCCTTCATTTATTTTTTCAATTTTCATCCTCTCCCACAAACTCATCAAAAATCCCAATAATAGCCAAAAAAAATTGAAAAATATCTATTCAACCACCCTAATTAATTAAAAAAAAAAAGAAAACATAAAATATCTCCAAATATCTCTATTTTCAACTTTGCATTTAAAACTTTCCAAAAATGAAATTTAAATCCCTTTTCTTTAATTTTCAATTTCAAACAATAATCCATTAATTCCAAATGAATAACTCAATTTATTACAACACAATTAATTTAATTAATTAATAAAATAAATCTAATACAAGATTAAATTATTTTATTAATTAAATTAAATTAATCAATAAATTAAATAACATTTCTAACATTATAACCTGATTCATTTAATTAACCACTTAACTACATAGGCCATTTATTCACCTTTTTCTAATTTGCAATTTAATAAACTATTGGGAAAAGAACAATATTAAAATAACTGAACCGGGCTAAAACTGATGACACACTGTGACTAGGGTGATGACTTGACACGGAAAACCTAACTCCTATCTCCCAATCGAATGTTGTTGGGCAATGGACACGCTCAACCCTGTGAAACTAGGCAGAGTCGATGTCCTGTACCTGTCAATCTGAGAACAAAGTATATCGCACATGTATATTTGCATCATATAAAACACACCATGAAGAGGGAATCACGGAATCGCAGGGCGCTCGCAAGCGAGTGATGCAATCCCGTCCCCTTCACCAATACAATATTACCAATTGACGTATCTAACATCAATAATATTATCCAAACATAAAATATCATTAATTCAAATATTCACAATGCTAATCTAAAGCATGCCATAATGATAACATCAGAATAAATTACCATCACATCAAAATATCACATTCACATCGCTTTATAGATAGCGATCAAATAGAAACTGATTACCAAAGTCCAAGCACTAACATAAAACACAACATAAAAAAACATGACACTTTTTGATCAATAAGAGCAAAATGGAGGGGTATTACACGATGGCCCTGCTCCTGGATTTCTGCCTGGTGGGCCTCATGGGAGTGGCTACATGATGCCCCTGCTAGTGGTCTAAGACTGAGAGCAACTAGATCAGGAACATGCATAACTAACCCGTCGCTTTGTAGGCACGACCTCGTAGTATCTGCCCCTTTAATACTCCACGTCCTTGGTGGACTCACAAAGCTCTCTAACCAGGTCCCCTGTACTGGCTCCCTCAACTGCTATCTGAATTCTATCTTCCACTGCTACTGCCTGCTCTCCCTTCCATTAGGCGGAATCTCTCTCTACTGTGAGGGTGGCTACCTGTGCCTGCAGCTGTACCATCTATGCCTGTACGTACAATTGTGCTAGTACCTATTCATGTAACTGAGCCTGAACCTGGGCTAACTATGCCTACATTTCCTGTACCTGCCCTTGTAGGGTATGAACCTGAACCTGCAAACCAACTATCTATGTCTGCTACCTTTGACAGGGCATCCTCAGTACAACTGGCCACTGTCTAGTAGGATTTGACCTCCTCCTCTTGGGAACCACCCCAAAATCTGGCACATCTCTCCCTCCTTCTCCATCATCTCCGCCTTCGTATCCCTTGTCATCACCACCATCATCTCCCTCCTCCTCCTCGGCATCCTCCTCCTCTCCTCCACCCCCCATCCACTGCACTGATGTCCTTCCCTCCTCCCAACCTCCAAAATGGGTGTAGGCTCATCAAGAATCGATATCCGATGGAACAAATGAGTATAACAGTACTTTGCATAGTCGGCTGTCATCTGTGCATCGACAACCTCTCAGTGATACTGCCACAATACTAGTTGCAACCCGTAGTACTCAACACACGCGACATCATAATCTAATGCAAGCCCCCACTCTGGAATATCTTGCCTCCACCTGGCATAGTGTGCCACTCCCTGTGGCATACCCTGTACTCTGTCATACTGCCTATACACTCAGCCAAACATAAATCTCTCAATGATGTATGTTGTCTTGCCAATGAGATATCTGGTACAAAAATCATATGGCATCTCTATGTCATCCTTTGTCCATACCTCACAATCAAGGTACAACCACCATATCACGGTGTCCATATCGTCAAGGACTCGCCTCCAATACTCTAACTTTCCTAGCTTATGCTGGACAAGTGGACTTATATAACCAAAAACATAGGGTCTCCCTATTGGTCGAACCCTCCCTACAATCGACCGTGTAACTGCAATATGCTCCTAGGCCCGAAGCTATAATAATGTACATCCTACTGCAAGACTGCTCGATCGAAGAGATACGACCTGATGAAGATCACGGTACAGGTGTGCAAGCATGTATGAATCCCAAATATATCTGGTCCCATGGGAAATCATGCCCTCTAACACATGACCCTAGCCAACTGAAAATCCCTTCGACCTATGGTTAGGGTAGAGAAAACCACCAATGAATCATGCTAGAACACACGACAAGGGCTAATGGGTAGCAATCAACTCCCGCCAGGAAATCTCGTATCCACTGAGCTGATCATCATGGAAAATTTGTTAAATAGAGTCCATCCCTCCCTATTCCTCACGGTCATAAATCACCATGGCCCCCACAATTGGTATCCTCAAAATATGATAGACGTCCTCTGGTGTAACTGTAATCTCACTAGTCGCCAAATGGAAGGTGTTGTGGTCACTATGCCACCACTTTGTAAGTGCCGTCAACAACCCCTGGTTAATCCAGTACTAGGGATTTCAATCAATGAAGTAAGTCCACACTAGTCAATAATGGCTAAATCTACCAGGGTCAACTGTGGGATCATATCCCATGTTCGAGGAAAGTGCTCTCAAACTTGTAATACTCCTAAGCCACCCTCCTATGATCAAATCAATGTATCAAGTCAACACATCAATCAATCAACCCATCAATCAACATATCAATTAATCACATCACCTTGCGTGAGATTTTGATCAAAGCTCGAGGAGTACCTATCCTATCATCAACTCTCATTTGTCATGATATCGATCAAAATGAATCAATCATCCTTATCTATCCTATCATCGATCCTCACCTATCATGAGGACAATCATCAATCTATCAATCAACATTATCCTATCATCGGTTGACGTGATCATCAACCATAAAAAACTAGGAAGAGTAATTCAAAATCATCATTTTTGGCTCAATGCGCTAAAACAGGGTTTATATGCACTAATCTACCAGATGCACTAGAAAATTTACCATATGCATTAGAACAGGCTTTCTATGCGCCAGTTCTTGGATGCACTAGAAAATGGACTCCATGCATTGGAATAGAGTCCCAATGCGCCATTTCTTTGATGCACTAGTTGAACTACCCTATGCACTACCTTATCTTATCTATGCGCTAGAATCTTTATGCGCTATTTCATCAACCTTATGCGCTAAAGCGACGACCTGATACACTAATCTATTTTCAGACCTAAGAGCTAACCCTATGCACTATTACAATGAACCTATGCATTGTATCAGGTACTCTATGCGCTACTTTTCTACCCCTATGTGCTAAAATGCGTCTAAATCCGAGATTTTAAAATACAAAAACCAGGAAAAATTCAAATTCAAATTTGAAAAGGTGGTTCTCGAGGTACGTATCGGGGGTCCATATGTCCGAAGAGCATGAATTTCAAAGGTCCTTAAGACTAGAGAACCATGGAATAATTTGAATAGATAGTAGTAGTAATTTGGTTTTATTATTTCAATTCCTTTTATGTAATACATTGCATGGATATGTGTGTTTAGTTTTATTAACTACTTACTTCATTGACACATTTTAAAACCACAGAGTTACTTTTTTTCTTAATCATCCAATTAGACCTCATCAATTAATTGTAGGGCATGTTTTATTTTCCTACATTTTGGTGGACCCCTAGTTTAAAACGTATCCTAGTTCTTGGTGAATATAGGAAAATTTAAATTTGAAAACATAAATCTTAAAAATATGAGACATCTTAGTTAATTGAGTCAAATAAATGGCCTAGGTCCTTGGGATATCTTCTAGGAAGAATCAAAATAATATAAAAAATCATCCCTTAATATGAGTTCCTAAGTGAAATTTATATAAAAACATTCTAGGTCCATAACAAACTCATTGGAAACTATATTTGAATTATTTAAGTTTACTAATAGGAAATAGTGAATAAATATTATTTTAAATATTATGGCGATGGAAAGTGACATTTTGAACTACTAGATTTTATAAAAATTGGTCATTAATTGCCCTTTGATGGATGGTCATACCCTCTTCTAAATATCCAATTTGAGTATATATACAAAAGATGCTAGAAAAAGTTTGGTACCTACTATATATATATATATCCATTGTATTTTATTATATTATAAGGCCTTTTAATAAAACCTTTGTTGACTTTATCCTATTTTGAAATCAATGCATTCCATGAACCCAAATTTCTTTGAAGCATTTTTGTAAATAGTTTACTTGCCTTTTTATGCTTCTACATTCTATGTAAATCTATATTTGGTAACTTAAAACTATTTTTTTTAAAGAAATCCCCCTACCATTATGCTTTGGTGGATTCCCACACCTTATTCCAAATCTCAAAAATCAAAAGAATGAAAAAATATCAACAAAATATAAAATTCTAAAA
The DNA here is from genome assembly GCA_007115665.2 of Sequoiadendron giganteum. Taxonomy (NCBI): domain Eukaryota; kingdom Viridiplantae; phylum Streptophyta; class Pinopsida; order Cupressales; family Cupressaceae; genus Sequoiadendron; species Sequoiadendron giganteum. The sequence continues at coordinate 645,693,621 of CM021100.1, forward strand.
TATGTATAAAATAATCAATCCATTTTATTAAAAATCATTCAAGATTAATATTCAACCTGATAAATTTTTAAATCAAGTTGTAAACCCCACAAATACCAATGTAAACTCAACCTAAATAAATTATAAGTTCACATTAAAGCATACCAAAACCATATTCACTTAATAAAACACCATTTTAAAACCATTAAATTTCAAGTGTCTAGTCCAATAATTGAAATAAGAGATGTAAAATTAAATCCTAACTATATCAACTTTGATTTTGGAGCAAAAATTCCTTATTCAATCTTACATGCAATCTAAAAATTTGAACTCAAAAATTTAGAGCTTGCATATTGATTAAACAAAGACCAAGCCAAATTTCACAAAATAAGGAATCAAGTTGAAACCATGTAACAAATTATCCATACCCTCTCATGAAAAAAACCATTGTAAAGCCCTAATTATTCAACCCATCATTCCCAACTACCTTATTGAACAAAAAATCATTAAATTAACTCAATTTTTTATAGATTGAAAGTGAGCAATAATATTAAAGTTTCCCGACTCAAAACCCTAATTAGCTTCAAGAATTTCTATATTACCGTATCCAAAAATGAGACCAAAAATGATAGATTTTAATTACTTATCATGCAATATAAAATATATTTAATGATATGATGAATCTTTATCCCAAAATATAATTAGCTAAAAATATCTTTAAAATACATGATAAATTTATTAGTATCAAAACCTTAAGATAGATTAGAGTAATGCAACCTTAAATTTATCTAACAGGCATGTACTCTTAAATTTAGACATATAATTTACAATTCATTATAATTAGAGAGATCATTAAAGAAATCATATTCAAACCATAATGTGACAAATCACAATAAGAACCATAATATGAAACCATAATGTAAAATGTATATATTATGTGAAGATCATGATCTAGGAAGTTAGGAACCATAATGTGACAAACGAAAATATAAAATGTATAAAAAATCATGTGTGTGCATGTAAAAAAATTCAAAGAGGAGGATGTCTAATATGGCTATGGATAGATCTCTCTCCTGATGCCTATATGGATCCATGTCCTGATCTCTCTCTTGATCCCTGTCTTGATCCCCCTCTCGATCCCTATCTTGATCCCTATCCAAATCCGCCTCCCTGCACAAGAAAGTACATAATTTAATTTAATGTACATGTGTATATGTAAGTCATCTTAAAGTTCTGTACTTTCAATGTCTGAGTGTATCAAGTAATTTAAATATTATAAATGTACCTCAAATGTACCATGCGCATGATCGTCTACATGCTCCAAATCTCCAAAGCGTGACAAATCCTCGTATCACTAGAAATTTTCAAATACAATATTTCAATGAAGAGGGGAATTAATTTAAAGTCAATTTTATTTAATATATATGTGAATTTTTAGAATGCAAAATATATAAATTATTCAAGTACTTGTGTTGCATCCTAGAGCACTCTACCAATCCCATTGATGTCACACGAACATATAGTCACATCGAGGACACTTGTATCAGGTAAAGGACCAATGCCAAAGAGAAGTACAGTGTATGTTCCATGTACATGAAGCGTAGTAACCTAAACCTGATTTGGAACATGTTGTGCGGGGGTTATAGGCTGGTTTGGAATAAGCTGGTCCTGTGAAGCTACCTCACATTGACCCAATTGTCTACCATAATGTCATCTAATATGAGCCGATACAACATCTAAATGAATCCCATATTCCTCACTAATAATGTGGTATGCTAATAGTAAATCAATGATGAAAGTTGAACACACATTACACAGAGTGGAGTCACTCATTTGAGCCACATCTGACGGTGATGGTAGATCTGCATGAATGTATGGATCATAACTAGCAAATGTAGTCTCACTGGGAGGAAGGCTAATCCAAAGACGTAATAAGTATTTGCCTACACGATGAGATGAAATTTGATCACCCTAAGTAGAAATCATGGCAATACTGTCAAAAAGGTCAGATGTAGTAGACCTGTGCTACTACTGCACCTCTTATTGCTACTAGTTCCAAATATTTTGGAAGAACCAAAAGGTTTGGACCAACTAATTCCCTCTTATTGATGGGTGGTGGAAAATATGCACATGCAAACCTCCCTTTTCCCTATCCAACATGTGTAGGAATAGTTGTGTAATCCACATCTAACCCTAAATGGAACTTGACATTTAATTTTTTACAAAAATAAAGTGACAAATCATCATTCTGAGGCCATCTGTGATTGGCTGCCAACCATTTGGGATATATAAATGGAGCAACAAGCTCATCTGTACACCTTGTAACTTTTTCTATGGGTTTGTGAGCTCATATGTGAGGTGGTTAAGCCATGCCACAAACCCAAGCTCATCTATGAGGTGGTTAAACTATGTCACAAACCCGAGCGTTGCACTACACATCACAAGGAGACCAAGGGTGCACACCTTGCAACAATCCCCCCAGTGCAAGCGAGGGGCTTGAACCTGTGACCCAAGCTCTGATACCAATTGGTGCAAAGACAATTGTCGTTGCACCAAAATATTGACCTGTTAATGCTCAATATAACCACCAGAGCTAATGAATCCACAAGAGGTAGTTCAACCATGTCACAAACACGAGCATTGTCGTGCACATCACAAGGAGACCAAGGGTACACACCTTGCAACAATAATAGTATATCCTCTAATTTTATCTTTCCCCATATAATGATGGAACATGCTATGCTCATTATCTAGTTAAACTCTCCTAGAAACAGATTGAATTTTCTTAGTGCTAGTAACACTCCTGGCAAGGGACTTATAAAAATCCTCAATGATGAAATCATCGTCATTGATTGAATTTTCTTAGTGCTAGTAACACTCCTGGAAAGGGACATATAAAACTCCTCAATGATGAAATCATCATATGGATTGTATGATCCAATCATATCAATCATGTGTGTAATCTCCTGCTGAATATTAACTAATCTTACTCTATTAGCCAAATTATGGGATTTTTGTATTGTTTGGTCCAAACATCTCAAAGCAATCTCTAATCTCCTAATGCTATCATTATTAAAATTAGACCTACCCTAAGCTTCCTCTTGAGATTGAGTGGAATAATGTGAACCTTGATCATCAACCATATCTATATAAATACAAAATCTACATTTTATTAAAATAAAAAAATTAAATTACAAATATGTACTTATTTTATTTCACTAAAATTAAATATGCAATAACCATTTTTCTAGTAATTATAGTAAGATTCTCCATAGGAAATTACAAAGTATAGGAAATATGTGCAACGAGTAGCTTTCATCGTGAAGTAAAAATAAGAACAATTTTAAGTTGATTCAAATATCTATGAAAAAGAGGGAGAAATGGAGAGAGTAAGATTATGAAATTTTAACTATAAAATAAATGGTACTAAAATATCCTAATGAAAAATTCACCTGTAAAAGTGATGTAAGAATATAAATACATAAATCATGTAAAGTAATGTGTCATATATAGCATCATGTGATAAGAAGGTATATAACATATCAAATAATAATATTGAGAAAGAATATAGACTAGATCTAATTGTCAAGGTGTATACATCTTTCTTAAGTATAATAAAATATAAAAATGCAAGGTATCTCTAAATTCCAAATAACAATCATACAAGTGTGTATAGTATAGGAAAGAGGTATTTACCCAATGTGGCTCTAGGAATGTGATAAGGCATGTGATCAAACAATGGTATATGTAACTAAGGTATTTCATCCCCAAATTAAAGATAGAGATCTAAACTTATGATAGAGAAATGAAAGGGAATGCACCATAATAATATAAGCAACAAGAATAGGAACATAGGTTCAAACTACGCATAAGATAAATGATTATTCATTTTAAAGATAGAATAGACATCATAAAATTTTAAATAAGGTATGAAAAGGGTTATAATAATGTGATAAGAATTATAATATTTACACTACATAAGAATAGGAAAACAAATACAAATCCATGTTAATAGTTATAAATCAGCACAAACTCATAATATGATATGTATTATGGAGCAACGAAGATATAAGTTATATCTATTTTGGTCACATGATAAGCTTCCATCCCATGTGTAGAGATTTTATGAGTGGCATTCATAGAATATGCACAATAATTTAATTTATGATATTTTTTCATTTAGTTGTAGATGGAATGATGTAGAATATTTGTTTTGTTCCTTATGGACCATATTTTTGAGAGAAAATATTTTTTCTTTATTTGAAATGTTTTGTGAACCTCACTATGTAGAGTAAAATGTTTTATTCAACACTATATAGAGTTAGATTTTTGTTCTTGTATAATGTAAAAGTGAATGTATCTATACCAAGTGGATTTGAAAATGATAAGGTAGCCAAGAATTGGTAAGATATTAGAAGAAAGTGGTACCTCCAAAATGTGATAGAACCAAATAGGAGATGAGGTTGAGACATGGCTAATAGAGATAGGTAAGTTATTTTGTATTGCCTCTCTTACTATTCTCTGGTAGATTGACAATTGATTTTTTTAGGATGAGACATTATGATACATTATTTGTTGTTGGACTTATTGCTATGATGACACTTTTATGACATTTTGATACTTGAGGTTCTATGCACATGTTATGATTAGTATATGGTTTATTTGATTATGAGGACTAATCAACATTATGTGATTATCATGTGACTTCTTATCTTGATTGTTATGTAACTGATTGTTATGAGTTGATGTGATTACTTGGTGATGTTCTTACCGATGTGTTTGGGTGAAAGTGACAGTGTTGCATCACTCACTTGTGAGTACCTTGCGACATTGCGATTCCCTTTCATGGTGTGCTTGATTATATGTATATGCACAACCATTTTGTGTGCTGCAGGTTGTACGTACTAGGAATCAACTCCACCTGAAATGGTAGGTCTAAGCGTGCTTTGAAACCCAATGGAATAGTTGATCGAAGATGACACTTGGTCCCCTACCCTAGCCATCATCCTCGAAGAGGATGAGTATTTGGTCTGATACCTTGTCAATGTTGTCAGTTTTATTTGTGGTCAGTTAGTGTTGCTTGAGGTCTTACTTTTCAACCCTGGTTAGGGTTCAAGTAATTGATTGGCATTTGGTTTATTTAATTTAAAATTGTTTGATAAATGCTTTTGGTTATTTGATGCATTCAAATAAATTATTAAGTAAAAAATAAATACTTTGATAAATAAATGTAAATATATTTATTAATAATCATAGTTTATAATAAAACAAATTTGTAATGTAATATTAAAATAAAACAAAATTATAGTGGAATGTTATAATTAATAAATAGTAAAAATAATATGATAAATAGAAAGGTTTTTCATGAAGCACATGCACAATATTGAACAGATTGTCTAAAAAGAAATTCAATATTATTTTAGGAGATTTTTAGTGATTTCGTTGGATTTTTGGTTTCAAAAAAAATGATCAGCCTCCTTCTTCTGGTAAATATTTTTTCCTTTTGAGAGATTTTTCATTCTATTTGGCTGAAGGGAGTAAATTATCTACAAAATTTCATATATTGTTGATTTTGTGGGAATTGGGGGTTCTTGGAAAATTTGATTGAAGATTTGGGGAAATTGGATTTTGAAAGTGGAAGATGGAGCTCAGCATCAATTTTTTTTTTCTGTTTGTGCCTAACGTGGATCCAAGTTGGATTCAATATCTTGCTTTGTTCTTATTTTTCCTTCGAACGTATGATCTATGGATTGATTTCTCTTGGAACAAATGACTGTTTCTTTTTATCTTTGCTTGGAAATGTGATATTTATCCATTTATTCCTGTATAGAAACAATTGATGAATGTGTCTACATATTCTTATAATCTAAAATCTAAAATATAAAATGTATACTGTATTTGTAGAAAGGACAAACCCCTTCACCCCCGCACGCCTTTCTATAGTTATACAACAAGCGTTGCATTCCATGAGACGCTATCGTTCTTCACCTGTCATTTGCATTTGCTTGAAAGTTTCTTAAGCCTTTTCATCGTGGACAATCGCGCATAGCCTGCTATCTTACCATTCTCACGCCTTGGTTTTTCCCTAACTCATATTTTCTATTATGGAAGAGACTATTGGCTGTCAATGTCCCTTTTGTTGTTGGATATTAAAACCTCGCGCGCCATTCAGTGCAAGCCTATGCTTATGCTTTGGATTGTTTCATTCAACATCACCATTTTGGAATCCGACTGCTTACCATACTTCCTCAGCTCTTGCATCTATTTTTGTTTCCGCCGCCTCCCTACCCACAGTTTGGGAGATAGTAATGTTGTTGCGGGTATTAGGGTTTATGCTCTAGGCACTTGATAATCATGGGATTCTAATTTTTTATCAATTGGAGTTCGATAGTTTGATACGTATTTGATAATTCTATATACCCATTGATACTTTCTTGTCAATGGCTTGATAATGGCATGATTCTACTTTATTGGTGGTATGATTCATATTTCGATTAGACTTGAAAAATTCCGTGTTTTCATATGATAAGTATATATATACATATATTATGTCATATATAATGGTTAACGGTAAAAAAATGTTTAAAAGTAATAAATACGTCAATTAATACAAGAATGATTTTTCAAATATGGTGAAATAAATTTTTATTTAAATTATGGAATTTTGACCAGATATATTATTAGTAAAATGATTATTTAATTAAAAATTAAGTGAAGTTGATTTATTTGAACATAGAAAATTGTATGATTTGTAGTTTAGAGAATAATAATGTAAATATGTGTGTTTAGTATTTTAAATTGTTAAATTACCAAGTAATTAGTTAATTAGAATAACATATATTATAATTATTTTCAAAATTACTATGGTAAATAACCTATTAAGTGAATTGAGTGGTTGAGTTAAATAAATGGTAGGAATGTGGAAATAATGTTTCAATAAAGAGAGTATTTTTATGGTTATAATGCTTGATTGATTGGTTGTATTAACTAATGTGTTTGATTTTTGAAAGTGGGTGTCATTGGTGTAAGTTGTTTAAGGTTGGTTTCCAGAGGCCTAGGAGGGGGTATATAATGTGTGAATGGTTTTTATGATTGTTTCACTTTGGAAGTGGTTTGGAAATATTTTGAGTTATGTGCAATATGGTCAATGCCTTGTTTAATGTGTAGGGTTTACTAGTTGGAAGTAGGGGGAGTGACTCTTGATGAGGGCCGAAACCCAAAGTGGTGTCCAGGACAACCATTAGAGAGTTTCTTAATCTAGTGGTAACCTTAATAATGAATTAGGGGGATCAGTAGAATTCACATTAAACAAGATAATAGATGCCTCACCCATGCCTATAGTGCTCATTTAGACTAGGGATGGGTTGAGAAGGCCTGGTTGGCAAGATCAACTTCGTTGTCCTCACAAAAAGAATGTTGGTTCTGCATGTGTCACCCTATGTGGCCAAGACCGAGTGAGAGGTTTACCATGAAAACCATAAATGGGGGTCGAGGTCTAGTGAGAGGCCACTAGGACAACCCATGTTAGGACCATGCGATGACACTCTTCCCTATTACAGTCTAACATCCCCTAGTTGTATTTTCTTCTAATGTTGGGTGAGTGCTTGTGGAAGTGAAGTCAGTATTGTAAGTGATGTTGATGTTGTTAGCAGTGTAGTGTTGGAGTCATGTATGGTCCTTGTTATGTTAGCCAGTTATTTTCTTTGTGTTTTTGTTAGATGTGGGACCTTGTGTTATGTCCTAACACAGGGGGTGGACCTCAGGGTTCCACATGGTCGGGAGGTTGTTGTTTTTTCCTCCATTGGGTATCCTTGTTGCATGTTCGTGAGCATGAAGATTGTTCCTTATGGGTTGGTGCAAGAAGTTGGGTCCACGAAGAGGGGAAGTTTCAGATGAAAAAAAAATTCACGCGCAAAACGCATACGTGTTTTTGAAAAATGCATACACATTATGTATCGCATACGCGATCCTAAATCAGTAACGCGCACGCGTTACGGTTCGGGATACGAACCTAAAACGAGTACGCATTCTGAAACACATACGCATTCATAACGCGTACGTGTTCCAAGACGCGTACGTGTTCATAAAACTTTATTAGCAGGCCTCTCGTGATATCTAACTAGTTTTATATTGGTTGCCAAAATCAAATGTGAATAATGTATAATCTTCTTGTGTCTTTCATAATCTTCAAATGCAGGAAAGCCATTCTTTCTTATCAAATATTTTCGAAGCCAGGTGCCAACAACAACGACTGAACCAGTTGGATACTCAAAGTTATCATCATCCACTCTAGGATGTACCAACTTATATTTTCTCTCAACACATCTAGCCAACCAGTACTCTGTCTACTCTTCATTCCTCTCGGGTGCAACAATAGCATACACATGTCCTACAAAAATAGATAAAAAATTCAATAAAGAGCACGACTTATATTTAATTCATGTATATAAACATGCATACATATAAAATTCATCTTAATAAATAATGTACCTTCTTGTACAAGATTAGAAACACGATCATAATCATCTGATGCGAACGCTTGATTATCTTCAATTATTGTTCCATGTTGAACATGTGTCGATGTAGGTGTTAAGGCTCTTTGTTGCCATTGTTCAACCCATTCCATATTTTCACAAGCCTCCCAATCACCTGCAATACAAAATTGACAAAAGCATGCCAACTCCCTTGTCCATATTGTCCATGTGTTTGCATTCGAACTCTTAAATGAATGCCATTTTGCAGATCCATTAATTGTTTCACAATCTTGTCGAGAACAAATATCATTTTCTTCAACTAACCAAAAGAAGCGGTGAATTATTGAGCTCTCACTTACTCTTGTAGATAATTTGGTATTGCACCAATCTACAATTGCATGTGCATCTCTAAATTTTGCAGCATCCTCAAATTTTAGTTGCTCTCTAGCAAGAGCTCTTTTCACACATGCACCTACTCCATCGTGTTCTCCCTTACCATGACCGGCTTCAAAAAAACTCCATATGTGCTAGATATTATTTTCCTTATGAACTCTACATAACCAATAAAACATCCTAGCATTTTTGAATTGACCCGTGCAATTATCTGACCATATGAGATGTTCTAGCAATTGAATTCCTCTTTCTTTTAAATTTTTGTAAAATATATCAAAACAATATTGAACAAACTCAGATGAATGTAATCGATTATCACTTACATAAAAATGGTACTCTCAAAAAAAAATTTCCTATTATCTTCTCTACTATCATCTACATGTCTATAAACAATATGAACAAAAATAGATACTTGCACTGAATTATAATACTATGATTGAATTTCTTCTTGTGGAGCAAGAGTATAATTTTCAGCAAAATCAACAACCGACAATATAGTTCCAATTGGGAATGTGTTTTTACATAAACGAAATTGATTATCAAGCCAATGAGCATACTGAGAGTGTTGAACATATTTAGGTACAATCTTATCTTTAAATTCTTTAATAAATGCATGCATAGTATTTTTTTCCATAATTAGCTCACAACGTTTTCCAGTTTTTCCATCTTTTAAAGAATACTCAACATTTTTGAATCTTTTTACATCTACTAATTGTTGTCCAAATTCATTTAAACTACTTTCATTCATACATTCACCTAATAATGAAAAGTTAGCACATCTATCACATTCTCTAGAAATACATGATTTTAAATAAAATAAGTTTCCGTTAGAGGGTTCGCAAAACAAACCTGATATAAAATCTTTGATTCTTTCAGGTGGCATATTAATACCACAAATGTCCTGCATAATTTGGTTAACATGCAAAGTGCATCGTATATATCGAAAACTATCATAATAATAACGAAATTGTACATGAGTCTTACAACAACAAGAAATTCGTTGCTTATTAATTCTAACATACCAATGTTTACACTTTTCGAATGATCTTTGACTTATTTTAATATTCAATGGTAAGATTGAAGCATCTAAATTTTTTTTATATAATTCAGTTTGAATCATATCTAAGAGATGCTTTGGATGAGGTAGATGAATTTTGGAACCCACCCTTAATTTTAAGACATCTCTAATGTTAGGTGATACTCTTGTATTATCATGCCAAAATTTATCGGTTAAAGATTTAATTTCATTAGTTAATTTCATGTCTGATCTTGGGAGTCTACCACTAAAACTCCAACATTGATTAATTGGATCATTTTCAATATTTTCTCTTCTTTTAGCAGCTCTAATCAAAGTTTTGGGATTTAATTTTATACATTTACTAATCCTACTTAACATTCTTTTATTTGAAGTTGCTTTATCAACTAAAGCAGTTGTTATTGCACGATGAGCCGCATTTTTATCTTTAGATCAACTTTTCTTACCTATAAAATCAATAGCATTAGCAACACTAGAAATGACTTGTTCTACTGAATCATCTTTCTTTTTTGGTTTTACAAAAATACCTAATTTTTTCATCACTTTTCTCATTTTCCACATTCTCATCAATTGCACCATGAGTTGACATTGGAATCCTAATTTCTTTCTATAAAAAAACATTTTATATATTTTATTTCCATAAGTTCTAATTTGTCTCCAAGAAACTTTACCACAAAGGTTATCTAACACATCTTTTTCAATTGTAAGAAAAATATTTTCATCTTCATCCATACAAGGGGTTTCATTTTCATTCACACAAGGGGTTTCATTTTCATTTTCAAAAGTAAAAAAGATTTCATTATCATTTTCATCAATATGAGGGATTTGATTAGCATTTGCATTCTCATAAGATATATTTTCATCATTTTTTTGTTTTTGCATTCTTTCAACCCTATAATTATTGATATCATCAATGGTGTATCCAGCTTCATCTAAACAAGTAAAATCAATATTATCAAGACTTGGGTTTGAAAGAATACCTGGAGAGATTGTTTGAATAGGTGCATTTTCCATATCATTGGGAGGTGGATTTGAAGACATACCCGAAGCTGTTTGCATATGTATTGTTTCCATATCATTCAAAGTTGTAGTTGAAGACATAGTTGAGTTTCTCTCCATAATTGTATTTTCTTCTATATTCACCATCTCCACATTTGCATCATCTATATTCATTTCATCATTCATGACTTTCTCTTCAACATTCATTGAAGTAGATGCTTCCAAATTTTTCATTTGATGAATTCTTTCTCTTCTATCTTTTTGTCTTTTTGCCTCCATATCTTTATTTGCTTGAATTTCTTCGGGTGTCATTGACATTCTACACTTTTTTCTTTGTCTTTGTTTTGATCCCATGGTTACAAAACCCTTTTTGATGAAAAAACAAATGATTTACTTGTAACCAATTTTCAAATTTTTATCTCCTTCAAATATTCAAATAACACTTTGTACTATGAAGATCCTTTCTTCTTTGAACTTTTAAGTACACAAAAATATCATGAATACATCCAAAAAATTTTTTTTGAATCTTCTTGTAAATTATTCTTGTACTTGATTCCACTTCAGAAAATTCAACCTGCACTTGACTTTTCAACCAATTTGCAATAGAATATGCCCTGCACAAGACAAATTTGTAATAAAAAATGTAGAAAATCGAACTTGTGGGCCGTACTGCAGAAAAAGAATGTTGCAAGAAAACCGTACTGTATCAGAAAATATCAAATTAGGATAAACGAATATATTAGAAACGCGTACGCGTTATGAAACGCGTACGCATTTTTAAAAAGGAACGCGTACGCGTTTCATAACATGTACGCGTTACCTTTACCCAACGGGTAAAAACATAACGCGTACGCATTATGAAACGTGTACGCGTTTTGTTTCAATAACGCATATGCATTTCATAACGCGTATGCGTTATTAAAAAATTTGTTTTCCAACCCGCCTGGAGACTTGGTTTTAGGTTCGGGAAAGCTTTGGCAATCCGAGCCTTAGCCTTTGACCTGCAACTAAAAAACTAAGGCAGATTGAAGAAGAATGTTCAACTTTGACAATATGGTTGATGAATTTTTTTTCTGAATCAATCTATAAAATTAAAACCCATTATAGAACATGATGTCTAGTTTTTAAATATATAATTTTTATTAAGATTGGATTATATTTTCTATTTTTTAATTAATTTCAAAGCAAACTAGTCATTAAACTTGAAATATCAGACTTTTTTTGTTTTTTAATAACTTTTTTTTGGTTAAATTTTTTAGAAAAAAAATTATATGACATCAATCTTTAGACAATTCTTTACACAATGAAAAAAAAAAAATTCAAAAAAAGTTTAGTTTAGGTCAAATTATGCTGTCCGTACACGTTGATTTTTAAAAACAACAATTAAGGCCAATAAAAATTAAATAATAAAAAAAATATTCAACAAAAAATTACAAAAAAAATTCCTCATCAATCTTCATGTTGTTAGCTCTCTTTCCCCAAAAGGAATTAGTAAAATACTTTTATTTGATTCAAAAAGTGTTGTCCGTACACGTGCATGGTATGGTAAAAAAACAGGGACTTTTAAAAAGTGGTTTTTATAGATCTTTATCAAAATTTAGTTTCTACAATCTAGGTATTTGAATAATTTACATATTTATAAACTAGATTCAAATCTCTAAATTTCATATTACTAACTTTTTTAAAAATTCATTGTGTAAGTGCCTCAAATTTTCAATTCAAGTGTGACAAATTCTGAAAAACAGCAAAAACACTTCCACTTTTTGAGCTTTTTGTGGACCCAACTTCTTGCATCAGCCCTTATGTTGTGGATTCCAGATCATGTTCTAGTTCGTGAAGGAAAATTTTCATGTGTTTGTATTGGATTGTATATCAGTTGTATCATTTACTATAATATGATGTAATCTTCCCACATGTACTAGGGGAAGCATTGTTGTAACTATTGTAACAATGTAACAGTTGTTGATGAATTCTCCTTGCAATGTATACTGTAATGCAATGCATCTTGCATATGTAGTTGTTAGAAATGATCTTTAATGTTGATTATTAGTTGACATGATATGGAAGTAAGTAATGTAAAATCAATTAATGTGGTGTTTTAAAACGAACCTTGCTTTTTAGATAAATCATGATATCTTAGTAATTAATGAAATGATTCTAGTTATCTTGATTAATAGTTATCAGAGTAGCACAATGGAGGGACCTCAGAGGACCTAGGTTTAGATTATATGTTATGTTATGTTATGCATTCCATTATTATTTCCTTTTAAAAAAAAATTGGTTCCATTAATGTGACATAGTTAGTGTTGTCCTTTGGGGTTCCTTGGTAGGGGCGTTACATATTTTATCCCAAAAACTATTCAAATTTTACAAATTTTTTGCAGGGATCTTACAAAATCATAGGAGAAGTTGCATCATGGTGAGAAAAATAGAAGGGAGCTCTAGGATTTTCCAAGGAGCATGTATCATAAGGATTAAGTTTGTATCCTTATTTATAGAAAGGTAGTTACCATATTTATCTTATGATGATAAAAAAAATGACTAGATTCCACAAATTAAAACGAGGAACTATATGACTATCACAAAGTATTGGGAAAATTGTACTTGTCAATTATGTACCACTATATCTACTAGATGAGAATTCTATATAAGAAGTTCATTTTGGCATTTAATACTATAATTTAAGTAAATTTGGATCTACATGGTCTTGATAAATAGAACATGTTATAAAAATAACTTCAAAAATAAAGAAAAATATAAGCCTTGATGAATGTGTAACAAAGTTATAAATATATATTTAAATCTTCTAGGAATTTTTGGATGTCTCCCTCTAAGAAACGGTTTTACCACTGGTGGTGATGGGTACTAGATTCAATAGAGGAAATGGGAAATCAAAAAAATAACAATGAGAAACAATAACCATTTGGAATTTCTCTTGGGGAATAATAATCAAAGTGATAGAGAACAAGGAAGTCAAGCTAGTTCTAATGGAAGTGCTGGTGGTTAATTGTAATTTATGTTGTCATATATCCTAGCTATAGATAAAGAGTGTATGATTAAGTATGCTGCATCTATATAAGTAGGGATAAGGAGATGATCATGCATAACTTATATTTAGGGACACATTGTATTTTAGGATACTTACAAATTAAAATCAACCATAAGCAATTTTACTCCATAGTTATAATTATGTGTGGTGCTATGAATATTTTGAGTATTATTATGGGACAAGAACGTATATATACTCTATGTATAATCATACTAAGAAATGAGAAAAATTGATTGATATGGAGATTAATTTAAAAGTGTTCATGCTCTTGGTTAATCCTTGTATGAATTATTATTAGTATTAGATTAAAATTGTAGTTTTTAGGTCACAACAAAGGGTGAAGAATTCACCATTCTATAGGTGAGACAAGGATATATGCTAGTACAAATGAAATCTTAAGTGTTCAACATTTTTAAATTATACACATGTAACGCCCCGCCACACAACCCTAGAGGAAGTTGCAAACAACTACTTAAATAGGCTAATTTTTTTTTTTAAAAGTATAATTAATAAGCAAGTTCGCTAACTAATGCCAACAACCTCTAAGGTTATGAGACAGAGGTTATAAAGAACCTCAAAAAAAAAAACATGATTTAAACCATGTCATTCAATTACTTAATAATTAAAGCACATGCATTCAAAAAGATAATTACATCAACACAAGAGATAACTTCCAATTTCAATTTAACCAAATTAAATAATAAGATTACAACTCTCATTCCCCGAATGAGGTAAGTCCAATAAACATAATTGCAATTACAACTTCCACCTCGATAACAACTAAGGGGTAAAATGATACAAGATCAACTAAATGAAATAAAGCAAGAACTGATACTGAAATCAACGAGCTCTCCAACTAGAAGTCTCGCACACACGAACAAGGAGAAAGAACCCAACAGATTTAGGTGCACGCCACCCAACCAAGTGGAATCCAAAGGCCCATCCCCCGTGCTAGGAGATAGTAACCAGGAATCTTGGCCCAAACCATCTACCTCTAGACACAGGCTCACACAAACTGAACCAAACTGAAACAATCGGTCACATGAACCAAACAAGTACAACACCACAAGGTACAACTCAAATACCATGCAAGTACAGCACAAGTACAACTCTACAAGGTCACATTGCTTCTAGAAATAAAGTAGATCAAGTATGTTATGAGAACCAAACACAAAATAATCGAATACCAACTATGGTCACATCAGGTATGTTAAGGAAACCATACCCATAAAACAAAACTGACTGTTGTCCTAGACAGAGTGTCATCACACAGCTCATCATGGGTTATCCTTGGGAATCTTCATAGGCTCCGGCCCCCACAAGAAAAGGTTATCCTTGTGACCTTTACCGAATCCCGGCCCCCATACTCACTCATGCGAAGCCAAATACCTTTCATACAGATAAGATAGATGACCTTGCCATTCCAAGCCTTCCCACTCATCCCAAGCTTAATCAAGCACTTGGGTCCATGAGTGAGGCATTAATATCTTGATTAGTGAGAATTTAGTCCTAATCTTCTATGAATTGTTTTAGTTATCACTTGATTAAAATACTTTCGAAGGTTATCCTAGATACCTCTTTGGGCTCTGGCCCCTACGAAAGCCACTCTTCTACTTGACAACACACATACCAAACAATCACCAAGGGTACAAAGTGCAACAAACAAGATACCACGACCTCTCCTTTCTCAGGAGGCGACACAAACTGAAACGCACTCCAACATTGGAGGCAACAAACC
This sequence comes from Sequoiadendron giganteum, assembly GCA_007115665.2. NCBI lineage: Eukaryota > Viridiplantae > Streptophyta > Pinopsida > Cupressales > Cupressaceae > Sequoiadendron > Sequoiadendron giganteum. The sequence goes on from CM021100.1 coordinate 645,709,289, forward strand.
ACATAACAAGGTCACTCCAAACAAAGAGACACGGATCCCATAATCCGCTCCTAAACTAAGGAGGTACAAACATCCCCGTTCACGGAAACTGGGTACTAACATAGACACAACCTCATGCACTACCCAAGAGAATTCACAATAGGTTGACATCACAACGACAACCCTCACAAACAACAGACCATCTGGAAGACTTACAAATTTATAACACATTTATCCCACTTCCCAAGACGTAACCATGAAGACATATTCACTGAAGGCAATAGAAAAGAACTACCTTTGAATATTCTAAATCCATTCCTCATTACATTATGTAATTCATTACATCGATAAAACTGAATTAAGAATTCATCTTTTCAGATAAGGGAGAAATTAACACTAATATTTAATTCCCTAATTACTCTTAATAAAATAGGCATTTTCAACTGTAACATAGAACATTTTGCTTTAAAATAAATAACCGATTGCCCTTGCAAACTAAATCGTTATAAAATAAATCGATTAATTTCATTATTTAACACATTGATCACAATCCCAACATTTGTCCTTTTTAAACCTATTGTTTAGAATAAAAACAATAATTGACTATAACCTCAATAATTTAAATTTTCCAATTATATTTAAATTAAATCAATAATTGGCCTTTTTGCACCTCAATTTAAATTCCACAATTAAATTTAAATCATGCATCCTCTAAATCAAATATTTAACTCCTTCAATTTAACTTAAATCATGCCATTAGAAAAACAATAATTCTATTGCATATTTAATTTTAAATCTACCATTCTAATATTCAAAATTTAATTAAAAATAATATATATAAATATAATATTTTAATATTATAGATTATAACATAAAATATTATTAAATAATATTTTAATATTATAATAATAATATATATATAATATTAATATTTATATATACTAATTTTATTTTCTTATTTTCTAACTTCCATCTGGCCTCGGGCCACGCGCAGGGTTGAGTGGGGCATCCGCATGACTTTTGAGGCAGCTGGATTAGGGTTGCTGCTCGTGGTTTTCCCGGCCGCAGTTTTCTCTTCCTTATGGCCATGTAATACCCCTCCGTTTTGCCTTCTAGTTGAACAGTGTGTCCTTGCGTGGGCTTGTTGCTGTGATATGTTCTAGTTATTCAGATGTTAGCTTTGTTCCATGCTTTGGATTAGCATAGTGGTTATTTGAATTAAAGATGACTATGCTTTGGATTATAATAGTATGTTAGATTTGTCAGTTATTTGCAGTGTATTGGTGAAGGGGACGGTATCGTATCACTCGCTTGCGAGTGCCGTATGATCCCATGATTTCCTCTTCACGGTGTGTATTTTATGCTGTTCATATTATATGTTGTTGTTTACTTGGTTTACAGGTTGGTAGGTACAGGACATTGACTCCACCTGGTTTCACAGGTTGAAGCGTGTTCAATAACCAATGGTATTCGATTGGGAGATAGTAGCTAGGTTTCCGTGTCAAGTCGTTACCCTAGTCCTTGTATGTCGTCAGTTGTTTGTTAGGATGAGTTGCTTTGAATATCATTCCCTCTCTTCGTTATTTAATTGCAAGTTAAATGGGGTGATTTAAATGGCTTAATGTATTTAAGTTGTGGATTAATTCGTTTTGAGATTATGTTGAAATATAATCTATTTATTATTAATTTAATTTAATTAATAAATAATTTAATCGTTGATTAAATCTATTTATTAATTAATTAAATTTTTGATGTTGAAAGGATTTAATTTATTTATGTTGAAGTAATTGTTATTTTGTTGAATTTGAAAATAAAGAAAATGCATGAGAGTCAATTTGTGAAATTTGGAATTGAAACATTGAAAATGATTTAAAAGTCAATTTGAAAGTTGAAATTCAAAATTAAAGAAAATGAGATATTTTGTCAATTTCTGTTTTCTGAAATTAATGGGGGGGTTGTTGAATTTTTTAGGGTTTTTATCCTTATGCTTGGTTTTTGGATCTCAATTTTGGGATTATGGAGTTTTTGGAAAATAAAAAAAATGGAGAGGAAGAACTATTGGTTTTTTGTGGGTTTTGGACTGAGGTTGTGAAAATCTGTGGAGATGAGGTTGGGAGCTGAGCATTGTTTCTGGATCCCCTCAAACTCAAGGAAATTAGGTATTTCAATTTTATTTCCTCAATTTATTTCTCATGGGGATGTTTGGATCCTAATATATATAAATATATATGTGTATGTATTGTTATACATATTTATATTTATATATATGTAATTAAAATTTGTTATAAATTCACCTTTTTGAATTTTATGTTGTCTGGGTTTTCTTAAAATGCCCATGAAGGGCGCGAAATTCAAGAAATCCGCAGGGAATTTTGATTGAAATAAAATTTTAAAAAAATTAAAAAAAAAAAAAGTTTGTGGGGGGCCGGGGGCTCAACCCCCACCACACCTCCCATGGAGGCGGGTGGAGGGAGCCACGCCCGACACGCTCCCCACACACCCCGCAGCCGGTTGTGTTACACAACCGTCGCTACCAGTAATGGCGGCCGACTGTGTCACACAGTTCACCGCCTCCTCCACCTCCGCCCCACCCGGAACAAATTTCGCCGCCTTCCAAAAACGCGGCCGCCCTCCAATCCGGGCCGCCGGCCAAAGGAAAGCCACAACCAAAGAGAAAACCGTGACCGACAAAAAAGACCAGTCGCCCATAGGGATTAGGGCGCGCACGTGGCCCGAGGGGGAAAAAGAAAATAATTTTTTAAACAATGTTTTAAATATTATAATATATTATTATTATTATTATTATATTATAATATTTAAAATATATATTTTAATGTTTATTTGATTATTATATTGTGTAAGTAATGTTTTGTTTTTTTTATTATTAGAATGGTAGATTTAAAATTAAATATGTACAAGGAATTATTGTTTTTTAAATAGCATGAGTTAAATTTATTTGAAGAAATGAAAAATAGTAATGTTGGCTAATTTTTTTGAATATTGTTTTGGTGAGGAGATAGATTTGATTCAATCTATTATGTTTTTCTTTTCTTTTATGGCAAATTAAATTATTTCTTTTATATGGCTATATTGAAATGAAGAAACAACATTTAATTTAAATCAATGTATTTTTTATTAGTAGAATCAACTGGTCATTTTATTATTATTTAAATGCAAGTAGGAGATTAAGTATTAACTTTCTCCCATGTCTGGAAAAGACGTATTTTGTATCGGTTTATTTAATGCAGTATATTTTTGAATGTTAGCGTCTGAAATGGATTCATAATATCCAAAGGTAGTTTATTTCATGGGGCTCCAGTGAATTCTTTTCCCCTTCGTATTCTTGTTTGAAAATGGGTTAAGTGCCTTTCATTTGTAAGTCTTCCAGATGGGGGTCCTTTAATGTATTAGTTGTCGTGTCATGTAGTCAACCTGGTTCGTATCCCTTGGGTAGTGCATGGGAAGTTATCAGTTAGTTACCCGGTTTCTTCGAACGGGGATGTTTTGTTGCCTCCTGTGAAAGGAGTGGATTTTGTATTGTGTGCCTCCTTGTCAGGAGTGGTTTTGCTATTGTTGTTACCTCCAGTGTTTGGAGTGGTTTTATCTTTGTTGCCTCCTGAGAAAGGAGTGGATTTTGTAATGTGTGCCTCCTTGTCAGGAGCGGTCAGGAGCGGTTTTGTTATTGTTGTTACCTCCAGTGTTTGGAGTGGTTTTATCTTTGTCGCCTCTTGAGAAAGGAGTGGACTTGTTATCCTGTTTGTTGCACCTTGGTACCATTGTCGTTTGGTTGGTTTGTGTGTGTTGTTGAGTAGGGGAGTGGCTTGTAACGGGGGCCGGCACATGGAGTGGTGCCAGAGTAACTCGTTGTAAGTGGTGTAATTAAGTGATAACTAAATCAATATACTTAGAAGTTTGGGTAGTACTACACACTAAAAAGATAACTATGCCTCACTCATAGACTCAAGTGCTCGGTTAGGCTTGGGATGGGTGGGAAGGCCTGGAATGGCAAGGTCATCTATCTTGTCTGTACGAAAGGTATTTGATTCCGCATTAGTGAGTGTGAGGGCCGGGATTCGGTAAAGGTCACCAGGATAACCTTTTCTTGTGGGGGTTGAAGCCTAGGAAGGATCACCGTGGGTAACTCATGATGAACTATGTGATGACACTCTGTCTAGGACAACAGTTGGCTTTTGATTTTGTATTAGTATGTATGAGGGCCGGGGATTAGTTAGGGCCACCATCCAACGATCCGCCGTGAGTAACTCATGATGAGCTTTGTGATGGCACTTTGTGTGACCATAGTTGGTACTTGTGTTTTGTGGGTATGGTTTCCGTAACATACCTGACGTGACCATGGTTGGTGTTTGATTATGTGTGTATGGTTCTCATAACATACTTGTTCTGCTTTATCTCTGGAAGCAATGTGACCATGTAGAGTTGTACTTGCATGGTATTTGAGTTGTACTTGGGTTGTACTTGCATAGTATTTGAGTTGTACTTGCATGGTATTTGATTTGTACTTATGTTGTACTTGAGTTGTACCTTGGGATGTACTTGTGTTGTACATGTGATTGGTTGTATCAGTTTGGTTTAGTTTATGTTAGCCTGTGTCTAGAGGTAGATGGTCTTGACTAGGATTCTTGGTTACTATCTCCTAGCACGGGGGGTGGACCTTTGGGTTTCACTTGGTTGGGTGGCGTGCACCTAAATCCATTGGGTTCTATCCTCATGTTCATGTGGATGAGACTTCCAGCTGGAGAGCTTATTGGTTTCAGTATCAGTTCTTGCCTTATTTCATTTCAATTATTCTTGTAACCCTTACCCCTCTTGTTATTGAGGTGGAAGTTGTAATTGTAATTATGATTATTGATCTTGCCTCATTCGGGGAATGAGTGTTGTAACCTTATTATTTAATTTGGATAAATTGAATTGAAAGTTATCTCTTGTGATGATGTAATTATCTTAATTGGAATGTATGTGCTTAATTTATTAAGTAATTAAATGACATGGTTTAAGTTCATGTTTTTTGTTGAGGTTCTATATAACCTTTGTCTCATAACCTTAGAGGTTGTTGGCATTAGTTAGCAAACTTATTATTTATACCTTTTAAAAAAAAAAAAATCCGTTTAAGTTGTTAAATGCAACTTTCTCTAGGGTTGCGTGGCGGGGCGTTACAGGCTGCGTGGATTTGACAGAGGCGGCAGAATGGAGGTAGCCATGGGTTTCTCATCGGGCGGCGGCACGTTCAAACCAGGCGGGTGGAGGTTTTTTGGTGGGGCGGAGGGAGAAGGGAGCATCGGGCGGTGAAAGCAGCACCGGACACGGTAGAGCGGAGGAGGTGGCGGCGACGGAGCTGTGTAACATAGTCAGCTACCGTTACTGGCAGTGACGGTTGTGTAACACAGTCAGGCATGGGTGAGGGGGATGGTTGCAGGGGTCACACCAGGCGCGGCTCCCCCAAAGCCCTCCAAACACAGTTTTTTTTTTAAATTTAAAATTTTATTTTCAAAAAAGACAAGCCTATCAATTTTTTTAATCCGAAAATTATTTTTATTTAAAAAAAAAAATACCAGGGTTTAAAATTGTAACAAAACAAATTTGGTAGGACCCAATAATCCATATACAAAATATATATGTATATAATCATGTATATATATATATATATATATATATATATATATATATATATATTTTTGTATATGAATATATAGTAAATATAACCTCAAATGAAGATTTTTAGAACAAAAAGGAAAACTTATTCAAGAAATAATTATTTTCAACCAAGAACAATAATATTTTGAAAAGATTTTATTTTAAGCCAAAGGTTTTTTCCTTCAAATTTTAAAGACGAGATTTCACATGGGTTCTATTTTCAAGCCAAACCTAGGTTTTTTGAAGATTTCTAGCCATGATTTTGCAAGCAACAACTCCAAAAGCATGAACCATTTCAAATTCAATAAAAATTCAAAAGACATGAACCCAGTAATCTGGTGTTTGAGAAGATCCAAACGCTGGCCAACTTCCAACCCTGCTTCCAACTTCAACTCCACCAATTTTCACAACTTCAAACCAAAACCCACAAAATTGAAAAGAATTCTTTCTCTCACAATTTCAATCTTTTTCAAAAACTCCAAGATCCAAAAATTGAAGAAAAATTCAACAACATTAGGAGAAAACCCTAAAATCCAACAACCGCCCTCATAACTCCTTCAAAACAGAAAATTAGAAAATATCTAATTTCTTTAATTTTTTTGAATTTCAAATTTTCAAATTTGACTTTTAATTCAATTTTCAGTTTTGAATTCCAAATTTCACAAATTGACTTTCATGCATTTTCTTATTTTCAAATTCAACAAATAACACAATAACTTCAACATAACTAAATTAAATTCTTTCAACATCATAAATTTAATTAATTAATAAATAGATTTAATCAACGATTAAATTATTTATTAATTAAATTAAATTAATAATAAAATAAATTACAATTCAACATAATCTCAGAACAAATTAAACCACAACTTAAATACATTAAGCTATTTAAATCACCCAATTTAACTTGCAATTAAATAATGAAGAGAGGGAATGATAATCAGAACAACACAACCCGACAAACAACTGACGACATACAAGGACTAGGGTGACGACTTGGCACGGAAACCTAGCTACTATCTCCCAATCGAATACCGTTGGGTATTGGACACGCTCTCACCTATGAAACTAGGTGGAGTCGATGTCCTATACCTGTCAACCTGCAAATCAAGTAAACAACAACATATAGTATAAACAACATAAAATACACACCGTGAAGAGGAAATCACAGGATCATAGGGCACTCGCAAGTGAGTGATGCGATACCATCCCCTTCACCAATACAATGCAACTAACTGACAATTTCCACATATTAGTATAATCCAAAGCATAATCATCTTTAATTCAACTAACCACTATGCTAATCCAAAGCATGGAATAAAGATAACATCTGAATAACCAGAAACACATCCCAACAACATATCCACACAAAGACACACTGTCCAACCAGAAGGAAAAACGGAGGGGTATTACAACACAAGTGTAAAAATGATTAAAAAAAAGAAAGAAAAATCACACCTTGACAAATGCACAACAAAGTTATAATGAGAAACTAAAATTATCTAGGATTTTTTGGGATGCCCCCCAGTAAGAAAAGTTTAAATATCATTGGTAGTGATATTCCCTACTTCAAAAAATTAAATGATTAATAAAATAAAAGAATAAGAAATAATAACCACTTGAATTCTCTTTGAAGGGTAATAATGAGAGTGATAGGGAACATTCATGTAAATTTAGTTAGACTTGAAGTGTATGTGCTTAATTTCAATGTATGTTTGAACCAAAAATTTAGATTAGTGCCTCCCTATAGATAGAGAGTGAATGTTTAAGTATCATGCACACACATATAAGAAATTCATACATAACTTGTATTTAGGGACATGCTGTATTTTAAGATACACGTGACTTATATTTAATTATAAGAAATTTTGTGCATGATAATATGAATGGTTTAGGTGGTTCTAAGGGACATGGGACATGATGTATTTTAAGATACACATGACTTATATTTAATTATAAGAAAGTTTGTGCATGATAATATGAATGGTTTAGGTGGTTCTAAGGGACATGCCCCTATATATACCCAATGTGTAATAATTTTAAGAGAAGAGAATAAATTATTGATACCAATATTAATACAATAATGTTCATGAATATATTTAGGTGGTGCTAGGGGATATGAACCTATATATTCTCCATGTGCAATCATTCTAAGAGAGGATAATTAGTGATTGGGGCTGATGCAAGAAGTTGGGTCCACAAAAAGCTCAAAAAGTGGAAGTGTTTTTGTTGTTTTTCATAATTTGTCACACTTGGACTGAAAATTTGAGGCACTTACACAATGAATTTTTAAAAAAATCAGTAATATGAAATTTTGAATTTTGAATCTAGTTTATAAATATGTAAATTATTCAAATACCCAAATTGTAGAAATTAAATTTTGATAGGGATCTATAAAAACCACTTTTTAAAAGTCCCTGTTTTTTTACCATACCATGCACGTGTACAGACACCACTTTTTGACCCAAATAAAAGTATTTTGCTAATTCCTTTTGAGGAAAGAGAGCTAACAACATGAAGATTGATGAGGAATTTTTTTTGTAATTTTTTGTTGAATATTTTTTTTTTATTAATTTTTTATTGGCCTTAATTGTTATTTTCAAAAATCAACGTGTACGGACAACATAATTTGACCTAAACTAAACATTTTTTGAAACTTTTTTTTTTCATTCTGTAAAGAATTGTCTAAAGATTGATGTCATATAATTTTTTTTACAAGAAACTTCACCAAAAAAAAGTTATTAAAAAACAAAAAAAGTCTGATATTTCATGTTTAAGGACTAGTTTGCTTTGAAATTAATTTAAAAATATCAAATATAATCCAATATTAATAAAAATTATATATTTGGAAACTAGAAATCGTGTTCTATAATGGGTTTTAATTTTATAGATTGATTCAGAAAAAAAGTCCATCAACCATATTGTCAAAGATGGACATTCTTCTTCAATCTGCCTTAGTTTTTTAGTTGCAGGTCAAAGGCTAAGGCTCGGATTACCAAGCCTTTCCCGAGCCTAAAACCAAGGCTGGAAGTGGGTTGGAGATTCAAGTTTTTAATAACGCGTATGCATTTTTAAAAACGCGTACGCGTTACAAAATGCATATGTGCTCTTTATTTGTTTGATTATTTTTTTTTTAAATGCTTTTTAGAAATGCATACGTGTTTTGAAAAGACAAACGCATACGCGTTTTAAAATGCGTACGCGTTTTGAAAAGACAAACGCATATGCGTTTTAAAACGCGTACGCATTTCTAAAAAGCATTTTTTTAAAAATAAATGATTTGTATGCACTCAAAAACGCGTATGTGTTTTATAATGCGTACGTGTTTTATAACACATACACATTTTTTTAGGCTCGGGTACCCAATGCATAACGCATACGCGTTTTTTAATAACGCGTACACGTTTTTTAATAACGCATACGCGTTTTCTGCGAGATTTTTTTTTTTGGCCAAAACTTCCCCTCTTCGTGGACCCAACTTCTTGCACTTACCCATTGGTGTACTAATTGATATATAAGTGTTAATGTTTTTGGTCAATGTTTTTATTAATTAGTATTAGTATTATGTTATTGATTATAGCACATAGGTCACAATAGAGGTATATAACTTATGATGATTTGGGTGAGATACAAGGATATGACAATATGTGTGAGGTATTAAGTGTTTATCCTTTTATTCATTGCATGTAAGTATTAAAATCACTTAGAAAGAAAGGAAAAAGTCAATTTTATGAATGCACAACAAATTTATATTAAGAAAGTTAAAATTTCCAAGGATTTTTGGATGCCTCTTCTAAATGAAGGTTGTAAGTACCATTAATAATGATGGTTCCATATTCAATAGAGGAAATGAGATCTATCAAATAGAATAATAAAAATTAATTACCACTTGGAATTACTATGCAAGGGTAATAATAAGAGTGATAGGGAATGAACACGTGAATCTAGTTGTAATGAAAATGTTACATTATTTTATTTCTTCAAATTAACTAATAATTTATCAAATCAAATATTTTATTTTTATATGTCTCTTTCATAAACATACATTGCTGAGGATGCCAAGAGAAACCAATGGATAAATCTACAAGAGTAAAAGAAAGAAATGAAGGTGCAAGCCCTTAAAGGTAAGGTGATGGTTGTGGTGAGGAAGAAATTTGATATTAGAAATTTTCTCCCTTAAAAGGACTTTGAAATATTTCTAACTAGAAAGTAAAATGATTTCATACGAAAAAGAGTATACAGTGGAGTGGAGTTTGGTATGCTAAAAAAATTATTATATTATTCACAAGGCTTGTAGCTACTTGCAAAAGGAATCGCCTAAAAATAGTAAAAAGAGGTGACCAACAAACAAAGACAATGAGTAGGTAGTTAAAGTTGCTGGGTTTCCTAAATATTCCACTTGTTGTTGTGTGCCTTTATCTCTACTCACTGATTGGATAGATTTGATTGAATAACAAGAAAAATGTTCTCTTATTTTATTTTCCTATAATGTATGTTGTCACAGAGTTCATATTAGCACCTTGTTATAAGAGTAAGGAGATAACCAGGAATAATTTATATTTAGAGACATGTATTTTATGATACATGAAACTTATAATTTACTATAATTAAGTGTGCACTATATTTTCATTATTAATCATGTTTTTTTTTGTTAACTGAAGTTTAAATCAGAGCCTACTTCAGTAGCTTTGACTCTATTTTATGTATGGTTTGGATTGTTTGATGCATCTATGTGATTTATTGTGCTATCTTGTTGACTAGTACATGGTATGTGTTGCAAATCTATGGTCAAGAAGATAGTGGAAGGATGCTTATTCTTGGATTTTGTCCTTTTAGTTTCTATTATTTTTTTTTAGTTTATTTATTTTCCTCTCAAAGTTAGGTTAGAATAGGAAGGGAGTCATCCCTTAACCAAGACATTGAATTATTTGGCATGTCCCACATAAACTAATTATTCATTTTCTGTTGGTTCTATGTGGTGCACTGGTCTTGAATTAGACCTTTATACCAATCAATGGCTATATTTTTATTTTGATGAAAATGTAAACATGGCCATAAAATACTCTAATAAATCAATAATGCCACAAAAATAGTTCTTTTTCACTTTAGATAATTAATTAAATAGTCATGCCAAAAGAAGTTTTCCATTGTCAATAAGGAGTCCTATCCATTAATCATTTAATTTTCATGATCAAACCAAAAGAGATAATACAATTTGGGGATGATTTTTTCATGAAAAGAGGTTCTTAAAACTCAAAGGAAACTATTTTTCATTAACATAAATGGTAACTTGGTGTGGGTTAATGATGACTATCATAAAAGGATGAGAATGGATTGTTGCATGAGCACACACTATTTTTGTCTTAAACCCTAAGATGAATTGCAAGAAGTATGTTTAATTGTAAGAAGTCGTCGATAAATGGTCATGAGGTAAGGAGTCAAATTAGGTGGAGTTCCTAATAACAACACCCATTTTGATTAAAGGAAAGATATTATATATATTTAACTTGGTGTATCTATGAATGGAAATGGTCAGAAAATGTTGATGAAGAGGGGATGACCCACCAAATGGGCATTGAAAATGATAACGTAGTAAGGGTTACTGAATGTCCAATGTCAAGACCTTTAGAGAAAACTCTACATAAAAATAATTTGCATAGAGCTAAACAGTGGGATGGGGGAGGTAGGTTATTTGCTGAAACCTATAATCTAAAAAAACAAATATAACCCTACCTTACAAAAAAGTTATTCACACAAACCCTAACATGCAATATACAAAAAATAAAAAAAAGCAGTACGAAACATTCACTTAGCTAACAAAAAATAATTTTCAAAGCACATAACGATGAAGAATGAAGATTATGAGGGCTTGATAGCTATTTGTAGGAGGTTTTTTCACTCGAGCAACCTTTGATGGAAAAAAATTCGGTCGAACATGCAAAATACCTGTGACCATTTCTTTTTTAGTTTTATATTTCAAATATTTGATCGAACTGTATTCGGTCAAAAAGGTTTCAGCCGTAACCTTTTCGACTTAAAAGGTTTGGCCATGTTGGACCCAAATAGCCACCATGTGGTTTCAATCGAAACCCACTTGGTGGAATTATTTTCGCTTGAAAAGAGTTTGCTCGAAATAATTTAATTTGCCTAAAGTGTGACACAAGTTTGTACTTTTACCCTATAATCTTATTTAAGTCCAAAATCTCATGATTTTTTAGTATAGAGAGATCCCCCATAGATATATTTAGCTATCCATGTAAACATCCATTAACACCACAATCTTATTACCTAAGAGTGGATATTTATTTGAGGAAATTATGCAGTCGAGCTTAGGGAGTCTTACCAAACAGTCAAAACTCGTAGCCAAAACCAAATTCAATTTAATCAAAGAAAAACCAAATTTTACACAATCAAATTTAATTCCAACATAAATTTTATTAATCAATCAAGTTCTTTAGCTTCACTTTACTCAACTTCAATAGTTTGCAATTAGATGAAAAAATTAAAGAGGATAATTGCAATTTCAGGTTCTATTTTTAAATATCAGCTAAGATGTTTGTGTTTACTCCTTCCTATTATTCAATATTCTTTCAAGATTCCTTATGATGATCCCACACCTGTACTCTTCTTATTTTCTCCTAGGCATCCGATTCTTCATATTGGAAAACCATATTTATTATGTAAAAATGAGTAACAATTCCTATGTTCTTTTTCCCATGACTTACCAAAGTTTACCTCTTCTTTCTCATGTATTTCAACAATATTGATTCTTCCCAAATCTATGTAGCTTCATCTACCTTCAACTCTAAAACTTTTCTCATCTTTATCGTTGTCCAAAATGAATTTATTTTTGTTACTAAATGACACCTTGATTTGGTTATTCTCTCATCCTTCTCCCTCTTTTTCCCACTTTTTTGTGTTTCCTATGCACCAACATCTATCTTTAATTGTTGATGTTATTTTTTTTAATGCAACCTATCTAGCTTCCCATGCTTTCCCTTTCCTTGTATTCTTTTTTTTATACTGCTCTTTCCAAACATTTTTTGTTGTTGTTTCAACATCTCCAAAATGGGCATCCCTACCTCTTCATTTTTCATGTTGTTAATCCTCTTATTTTTTTATCTTAAAGAATATTAAATCCCATAAATGGGAACCTAAACTCCTTCCTATGCCCCCTCTCTAGAATTGTGCCCCTTTCCTATGCATGTCATCCTATATCAATTTTTTAAAATTTCTAATAAAAATAAAATATCACTATTTTCACTTGCTTGGCAATATGGATCATTTTAAATATTTTAAAATATTCCAATTGTTGTTAAAATTGATTCATCATATTCCTCCCCAAAGATCTATCCCAAATTTAAATTATTCATTGTACATGCACCACAACAAAATTCTTGATGTGGATTGGAATGAAGGTGTTGCTGGGTTATATTTTTTCCTAGCCGACTGAGATACGTTGAATGCGTGTGACATGTGTTGAAGTTTTTATGGAGTCTATGAAGTGTTTGAATATGTAGTATAGGTCATGGTGAATCATCTGGGAGAAGTGCAAATAATGTTTAATCTTTCATGAGTACCACCAAGTTGTAAAGGTCGACATGATACTATTTTCAAGTTTTCTTGCTTAAGGTTGACCTAATTTGAATTTGTAAAGTGTGTAGATGTTGTTTATTGAAGGGTGATATCATGAAGGGTGTTTAGGACCAGGTTAAACATGTGTTGGAATATGCAAGGTATTTTCCCTTCTTGGTGTTGTGTTTAGTTCATTTTAGGGCTTGCCCTCTACATGTTTCATGTTGTTTGATCTTTGGCCAACTTGTAAATGAAATTATTTGTTTTTGGGTCGACATGGAATGTAATCAATGTAATATCATCTATAAATTGTAAACCTAGTTGATCTAGGTGTGGTGTGATTGTGAATGTGATTGTAAGAGGTAATTCAAGGATGTGTAATGCATTATGATGTGTGACTAAAAGAGAAAGAGAAGAAGTTGTAGATCCTATCTAGATTCAAATTGATCATATTTTTATGATAGAAGGGAAGTGAAGAGTGTGCTTAACTGATTGTTGGATGTAGTGAGCCAAAGGAAAATATTCTTGAAGGATAAAAGTAGTGAGTCAGTAAGCTGAAGAGAAGACATTTGAAGAGAGAGTTGAAGAGTTGTCAAAGTAGAATTACAATCATTAAAAGAGGAGGGGAAAAGCAGAATTGCAATGATCAAAAGGATTGAACTTTATTATCAAATTCAGATAGTAAAAATATTGTCATGCTATAATCATCTTTGAGTTTGTTCTTAGTTCAGGGAGTAGTTGCTTCCTTGGGTTGTAGCCCTAAAATGAAGTTTGCATGGAGTTGTAGCTTCCTTGGGAGTTCCCCTAAAACCTTTTCAGGGAGTAGTAGCTTCCTTGGGTTGTAGCCCTAAAACAAAGTTATAACTGTGATTCATTTATGAGGTTGGATTAGGATAGTAGCTCCTAGCAAATTTTCTCACCATGGTTTTTCCCCTTTGGGATTTTCCACGTATATCTGGTGTTATGTGGTGTTGTGAATTATGTTGATATTTCATGTTTCTATTTGTGTTGTAAAGATTAAGTTTCAATATACTCTAGAGGGTTTGAGATTTGATAAAATACTTATTCACCCCTCTCAGTATTTTGGTGTGTTCAATAGATATATTTTCATCAATTATAGAAAGTTTGATGCTAATATTTTAAAAACAATATATTTTCTAAATCTTCAAGCTAAATTATTGGCAAAATTATTGAAATATTTTGTTTAAACAAAACCCTAATATTTTAGGAAATATTATTGAACTATTTTGTTTACTATAGGTCTCAAGGGGTAATCCTTTATACAAAAAATAATAGATTGTCAAAATGGGAGATTATTAAGTATTTGATCAAGTGGAAAAATATAGCTAGAAAACATGTGTATATGAACAATTAACTATGAATGAGACTTTGATATTATTTACAAAAAATTCAAAATTATATTAGCAAGACCAATTATATACTATCTAAAGAATTTTAATCCCTTTTTAAGACTCTAAAATTATGAATTCATAATGTGTTTATGTTTTGAGTAAAATGTGTGTTGGTATGTAGCTCTAATATTAAATGAATTAAGTAATGTCATTGTCCATGAAATTATCTATGTTAGTAAAAAACAAAGAAATTGATACTCATGCGACTCATCCTTAATGTCTCTAAAGTTTATATCATAGTGTTTTAATATGATGGAAGTAAGAAAATATCACTAGTGATGCAAATATTTTACATATCAATGTCTTTAAGACAAGTCTTCATTGGTCTAAATGTCCTAAACTATTAACTTATGAAATTTGAACTAAAGAACCAAAGTAAATACATATTGATATAATAATCATGTGTTTGTAAAAGACTACAGGGTGCTGCCACAATAATGGGCTGCACTTTTGGGACATACCGATTTTTTTCTTGAAATCACATATTTTTAGAAAATATAATGATTTAAGCCTTGAAAGGTTCCATTTAAAGGATTTTAATTAAAGAGGGTTTGTTCAAACCCCCTTGGATAAAACCTCGCTAGTTTTAAACCATACCTATAATGGAGTCTCCTCTACACCTATCAAAATGTTGATAAAACACCACTTTTGATTTAACTTTTAGGGGATCAAATGAATTTTATTTAAAATTTATATTTTATAAGTATGTAAACCTTATTATAAGCTTCCCAAAAAGTATAATTATAAATATATTTAATTTGATTATTATATTTATTTTTTATTTCTTTTGAATGTATGTTTTTCAATGAACATCAAGGTCTTTTTTCTACACATGAAAAAATAGTAGATTACCAATTTTTTTTGAAAAATATCTATCCTATTGGTATTGATGTTTTTGATCCAACAAAAAAAAAACTGAATTACGATACATACAAAAATAGTTATTCTCCTAATAGTACACCTATGTCTAAATTGTAATTGGTTTGACTTCAAAAATTAATTAAAATAAATATTCAATAAAAGATTATGACACCAAATGAATCCTCTAGATATCATAGTTACAAATCTAAATTAAAAAAAAATAAAATTTTATTCTTCATGGAAAAAAAGTTATGTGTTTTATAGTACGCATCACTCTTTAAAAATGGTATTTACTGTTAAAAACTAGTTATTGAAGGAAATGGAAAAATAAATTCTTGTTTGATTCTATTTTTAAAAAAATAATATTTAGAATCTACAGATAAAATGTCACAAATCACTAGTTTGCATCATCTTCAAATTCCTCACGGTTTATCAACTATAGGTGTCTGAAAGTGAAGATTTAGCTGAAAATATTCATTTCAATGTCAAGTTGGCCAAAAAAATGTAACCCACTATTGTGGGATCACCCTACAAAGTATATCATAAAGTGTAGTAATGAATCCTATAATCTATCCTGAAAGATATTTTTTCATTGATTCTTTCACATAACTCTCAAGTGTTGATATCATATAGTTATTCTTGAGTTGACATATGTCCCTAAAAGGAAAACCTAGATGTGGTCAATGTTAAAAATAGAAACTATCTATCTTTGAATATTATCTTTAGAATAATGTGATGGCATACCTACTAAATCAATTCTCATCTCTACAATTATGCTGGGATCTTATTATTTTCTCTTGAATTTTATATGTCATGTTTAATATGCCAAGAGTCTTATAACATAAACTACTATCAAATAAAGTTGTTAGACTAATTTTAGAGTGATACATCTACCAAAAGGAATTGAGATTAAATCTTGAGAAGGTTCATATTAATACATAAATAAAATATTAGTTCATTATTATTTTTAATCCCTCTTACCAAATTCTTCAATAACCACATGACCATGAGGTAATAATAATCATACAAGTTAAAGCTAGAAGGAATTAATCCATGATAAGATATGAATTAAACAATAAAGAAACCCAATTAGTAGGATATGTCTTGTTATTAAAAAAAATAACATAGAAATGTGTAGCTCCCTACTAATTATTGAGTGTGCATATAACTGTTACCAGATTTTCACCTATAGGCTCAATCAGGCGGAGCCATCTATGTTTCAAGATGAAAGGTACGTTTTGATAAACCTTCTATGCTACATTCAATTATACAAATGAAACAACTTTATGATATTACAAGGAACATAAAGTTATTATATTCATGCAAGTGAATGAAACGTAAAAGATTTTACAATCTTTTGGTGAAAAGTAATCTTATTGAGTGTAATCGTAAACATGTGTCTCACACAACAAGTCATGAGATTGACTTACTCATTTAATATAGATAGGAATTAAACTATACATGAATGAGTAAATGCTAAAGAAATGAACATGTAAAGAAGGTAGCTAGTCATTGCCTGAATGATTGGTTCTGCAAAGGTGTCTGGTGTCTGACGGATTTTCCTTGCTCCCTGGTCCTTAGGTTTCCTTGTGTCTGGTTACCTGCATTGGGTAAAGAAATGAGTTAGAACTTTAGGTTCTAAGCAATGAAGGGTTGCATTCTGAGCATGCACATCTACCCATGCATGGATATGCTGATTTCTATATACATCAAATGCAACACCTATCCTAAGTGTCCATAGGAATCCCACAGAAGACTATTATACACACTTAAGGTAGGCATCTTATTTCTAACTTGTTTGCTTCATGTGAAGCTACAGGTATAATCGTGTCTTTATTTTTGCCAGATCAAATGAGGGGTAAAATGAGGCTCCCACGAGGGTTGAGACCAACTCATTATATGTGCACAACTTTTAAGTGATAGGAAAACAGTGCATCCAATGCAGATTACCATGTTTGAAATCTATAACACAACTTGAAAAGTGGATTGCAGTTATAATGTGTCACTGATAGATTTTGCTCATTGAAACAATGAAAGGAGCATAAAATAGCAGGATCATCCAAAGGTATCATAACAATAATGAGAGTGGGAACTTTTATTGCAAAAGAGTATCAAGGGGCAAGCTATAGTTGGTGACAGTCATGGAAGTAAGTATGTATGATAGTAAACAACTGTGAAGGGAGAGATGACATTTATTACTGTGAAATCAAAAATGCATTCATGTGTTCATAAGACAGTGGCATGGTTTATGAATGGATGAAGAGCCTTTGTTCAGACTGGATGCAACATTAATGCTTGACAGTGATAGGGATAGTGACCATGCCATAAGGGAGAGTAATTAATCATGGAGGAATATTCAATGTAAGGACAATCATAAATGAAAGGGTTCTCACACTCATATCTCTTATAAGGTGACAGTAGAGAAGGTCTACATTTGAACAATATCAATGCAATGAGTAATCATTGAAATATAAAGTGAATCAAGTGCCTATAGTGTGTTAGTAAAGGCCATCATGGTGGAATCATGTACCCTTCAAAGATATAAAGAAAAGCTATAAGGAAGGTGTATGATAATCACATATATAGTGAAAATCATAGAGGTTTCTCATCATTTTTAGACAAGTATCACATATACAATGATAATCAAAATTCATAGTAGAGCTTGAGCGGAAGGTACAAAAAACAAAGATGCTCAGTCAAATAATGGCTTGAGCGAGAAGTAAAGAAGAGATATATCATGAGAGCTGATAACAGAGGACTTGCAAGATACAAAGCCATGGAGAGTTAAAAGACACGGAAATGGAAGTCATCATAAATGGTGGATAAACTCAAGCATCAAACCAAGAATAATGCAGCCATTGAATCCTACCTTGTAGTGACAGTCAACATGTTGAATCATAAGCTTTAAGAGTAACTTGAAGAACAAGAGTAAAGCCGTGACATAGAGGTACAATAAGCATCAAAATGGAAAATGGACATATGCACAGTAAGATGATTATGCAAGGGCATCAATCCTGGTGAAGTTTTTGTTATGGTGTCACTGCCCAGGGCACAATTCTAAATGGAAACAATTGATGCAGTTGTTTCCACCTAGAAGACAAGGCAGAGCAACAAAAAGAACACCTCCCTCAAAGAGAATTTAGTCTACACCACCTAGGGTTAGGCCTTAATCAATATTTTCACCACCAAGGAGGAGAGGAAGACCATCTAAGAGGCAAAGTGAAGCTCGCTTTTCTTCACCAAGTTTCAGAGCAGAAAAGTCACCTTTAGGCAGTCCAAGAGGAACTATTTCTGCTGCAGGCTTTGTGCCTGTTATTTATAGTCAAGTCAATCCATCACAGTCACCTCTAATGGCTGCAAGAAATTAGCATTTGTGCCATTTAAAGGAGGTAGCCCATTAAATCTCGCACAACACAATGCTATACCGATGGTAGCTCTTTAAAGTTTTCCAATCTTCACTGGTGAAGATCAAATAACTCCCATTGAGCATATACGAGATGTTGCTTCTTTTTGTGGTGTTCATCATATTACACAAGAGGATGTAGCTGTAAGGTTACTTGCAACATATTTTAAAGGAAGAGAATTACAGTGGTTTAAAACTATTGGAGTTGGTGCTATTGCCACATGGGATGAGTTAGGAGATAAATTACATAAGAAATTTCAGGACAGGTTTGATAATTTATCCCTACTGGAGCAACTGACTACTATAAAAAGAGCTCCTCAAGAGAAAATGAATGATTTCAACTTCAGATTCCAGAGGACCTGGGATAGAATCCCTACAACAGTAAGACCACCTCCTGAATATACATTTTTGTACTTTTTGAAAGCTATTAACAATGATATATCTGTAATGACATAGTCTATGGGAGGAGTGTCTCTACCTGATGCATTTGAAACAACAATTAGAGCATAAAATTGTTTAATTCAGGTGGGAAAGATTGCTCCTAGGCCACCAATGCCTATTTTTCTAGAAATTCAGTCAAATATGCCACTTCAAATACCACCTTTTTCCCCATTACCTACTATTCTAGTGTTACCAATTGTTGGTGGACAAGAGGCTGCAGTCCCAAGTCAATCACAGGGGTTGCAAGAAATCTAAGAGATTCAACAAAAGATTGAGACCATTTTACAAACTTTTGGGAACAAATTGGTCAACCTGGAGAAGCAACAATCCTATAGACCACCATACCAACAACAGTACCAAGGAGGAAATCAACAGTAATAGGGAAATAAACAACAATATCAAGGTAACTATCAAGGTCCAAGGCAAAATGTGAACACAAGACCTTTTCAGGCTTATAATCCAGCACCCATTAATGCAACTAGGGATCTTGTCCCTATTCAAAATAATCTAGCTGCTTATTATGAGTGGTGCTATCCATGCAACCAACCTCACAATCAAGTCACTTTCTCCAATGGACTCATAAATCAAGCTCTAACGGTGCAGAGCATCACAGGTTCACAACAGAACATACCTAATGATGCAGCTCCACAACACAAGAGCAACCTACAAATGATGCTACTTTGCTGAACTTTTAGGGAGAAGAGTTATGTGGGATCAATGTGGATGATCCAGTCTCAACAAATACAAGAGAAAAGAAAAGAGCTCTTGATCTTGAGAAAATAATCGATAAGGGGAAGGCTGCACTTGCTGAACCATCCACATCACAAGTGCCTCGTGTTGCGCAAGGGAACACTCAAGGAGCTGCTAAGGAGAAACCACATTTGCAAGCTGATTCTACTAGTGTAAAGGTTCATCATAAGGTAGGTTTAGCCACACCTTTCAATATAATTGAAAATATGAAGAAGATGAATGCAACAATATCTATGTGGGATTCTTTAGCTATCCTAGGTCAGAAAGATATGTTATAGTCAGCTCTGTCGAATTTGAAAGTGATTGACAAAAAGATAGTAGGTCAAGTTAGGACTGTCCTAACAAATACCCCTCATGACAGCAACCAATATCCCATTAAACAACAAGGTAAGGATGTTAAGCCACCACCCTTTTACGTTTCCTTAATAGTTGGGGATAAATTAGTTCATAATTACATGGTAGATAGCGGTGCTAGTAGCTTCATCAAGCCCAAGAAGATTGCAGATCAGTTAGGACTAACGTATCAACCATTAGAAAAATGGGTTCTTCAATTAGACGGATCAACTATTAATATTGTAGGTATCATCAAGGACTTGAGTTTGACCTTGGAGGACTATCCTAATTTCTCCATACCACGGGATGTATTTTTTATAGACTTGCCTCCATTTTTTGCCTTATGTTTGTCTAGGGATTTCATAGCTAAGATTGGGGGTTATTTGTCATCAGATTGGTCCCATTTTCTTTTTAGAATGAGATATGGGACCAAGGTTACTATCAGATCAAAGAAATTGGCTAAGGATCACATAGAGCCTTATAATCCAAGCATGATCAACGTTGTCCCTACTGCTGCAGACACAAATTGTGTCATTTTTACTGATAGTGAACTTGTTGCTACTCAAGAGCTGCAAGCTGAAAGTGTTCCTGAGTCACTTTTGAATGAGTGGGCAGAAGAGAACGTGGTAGATAACCCTGACAGTCATATTCTAGATGCTGGTATGGGTAATTATGTGCTGCATGAACCTGATGCAGAGATGCCTAACTTGGAAAAAAGTGCAGATTCATTGCAGTTGCAGCTAGAGGGGGTGCAACTTTAGGAGACAACAAGAGCCTCAAAGAAGGTCCCATAATGTGAACCATGCAAACCTTCACCTCTCAATAAGGATAGACTAACTTGACCAACTAGGATAAAACCAAGATTATTAGGCCAAATGGAAGACCCAAGAGGGTTAGGTATCCACTCAATAACTTAAATTAGAAAATTCTCTTTAGTTTATGAATATATTAACATGAGAATATGAAACATTCTTGCAAAATCCCTTCCAGATTCAACCCTTTAAGATCGTAAACTCTAATTTTCCAATAGTAGAAAATATGTTTCTTGCACATCTAGATTACTATTTAAGTATATGCAACACATGTGTTTGATGTTAAATATTTATATTTATTCAATGGTTCTATGATTAGTTCTAATGTAGATTCTAGTTCTTATATACATGTAAATTTTTGTAAAATATAGTCCTTACACATGTATGTAGTCGAGTCATGTTCTTGAAACCTAGGAAATAGGTGTTCCACCTTTTGGGAGATGGAACAACTAGGGGTTTAGGACCTATTCCTATTTCACTTAGTTTCACTCAAGGAAACACTAGAGATCTTAATCCAAGGATGGAATAAGGGAAAGATATCTACTAAAGGTTGTCATAGGGTGTGATTAAAGACTAAAAGGGGGTTCACCACCAAGCTAGGGCTTGGAAATACTAGGAATTTGAAAGATATGCGAAACCTAACTATATGACCTAAATTATGCAGAATAAAAGACTGAGATAGTATAGAGGTGCACCTGCAAACTGAAGAGGCTTGAATGAAGACCTAAAACCTGGAAAATATTGAATTTAATGTATACTAGGACTCATATGCCAGGCTAGGTGATTTAGTCCTAGATTAGGGTTTCTGACAGAAACTAGAATCTGGAATTGCCAAATCAAGATCTACTGGAAATATTTGGATTTAGGTATAGTGGGACTCATATGCCACAAGTGGTGATTTATTCCTAGTATCAAGGTTGCTCTAAAACTTTGATATCCTTTGATGAATTCTTGTAGCTCCCTCCATGCCAAATATCTAGGTCTGAATCACTAAAACGCAACTTGTAGGCGACTTCCGTGATCTTGCAAGTAAGGTGACAAATTTGACAACTTGACAAATTTTTTTCAATCTTTCTCTTCAATGGATCTTCAACCTAGATCTGCAAAATACACATCAAAGAGAGGGAAACAAATTTTTTTGTTAGTGTATAGGGTTTTTCCTTGGTCAAACTCTATTTTGGTAATCAAACCTTGAAATGAAATAGAAAGGAGGAATGATGAATGAACAAATATGCTATGTTTCAAATCACCAAACCCTTGAATAAGATGCTACAAACATGTATGAAATGGCTAGCATAAATGTGGATCTTGAATCTTTCTTGAATGATATGGGTCTTGACTTGAATGCTTGCTTGAATCATGAAACCATACATCACAAATATTAGCTCAAAAAAAACATGATGCATGGTGACTTTGACACGATGCTTGATACTTGAATAATGCTCCAAAATTATTGATAATAAACTCTTGAATGTTCTTGAATGCTCTTGAATCGCTAGAATGCTTGAATTCTTATATCACACTAGCTCATTAAAGTTGCTAGGATAAAATGAGTGAAATAACCTTGAATTTATACTTGTTTATGCCAAATTTCCCAAAATTATAACACTACAAACTGACATTAGATCTCAGAAGATAAAATAACACCAAGAATTTGAATTTAATTTAGGTATAAGCTAAGCGAGACTCATACACCAGTTGTGGCGTATGAGTCCCATTAGGCTAAGCTTGGGACATATTTTTTAAGAAAGGCTTAAATTAATGTGAAATCTAGATCGGGGCCCCAAAACCTAGGTGGTACCCATACGCCCAAGGTGGCAGATGAGTCCTAGATCACTAAATTCCATCCATACAATCCAAAAACATTAATTCATGATTGGTCAATTGATATATTTCGAGATTATCCTCAGAAAGATGCATTAATTAAAGCTTATGGATGCAAAATAAGGCCAAATAAGGCATAAAGAAGTCCAATTTGAGCAAGGAGGGCCCAAAGAAGTGTGAAAATGAAAAGGGATGCATTTTTCTACACTACAATTTGTATATTATGTTATAGCTCTTTTGGATTTTGCATATATACATATTTCACTAAATTATATTTAAAAAGCTTTACATCATCTCATTCTAGGATCAAGGCTACACATAATTTATAGCTTACCATGTATTAAGACAATTTTGATGTATTTATACATTTTCCAAAACACACAAAATAAGAAACTATTTCCTTCAACCTTATTAGATTATATTTCCTTTAAAATTCTTCCTTTCCATGACTATAGTCAATTGATTCAACAATGTATTAACATTTATATGGATCAATATAGTTAGGGACATTTAATCTATAATGATTGATTTAAATCCTAAATTATCATGTTTATTTATGTTCAATCATCATTTTCTAGTTGATTCATTTATTAGTTTAGGTTGTTTTATGTTGGTGTATATGCATTTTTTAATTATTCTAAATTAATAATAGGTAAAGTTAATTTTTCTTCATATTTTTATTATAAATTTATTTGATTTAACATTATAGGGTTTAAATATCTTCATTAGTTTTAGGATTTAGACTTATGCTTTATAAAATTGTGTATCATCATTATTTTAAGATTTAGGGTTGTCATTTTCTTTATTATAAAACATACTAAATTTCCTTCATTTTTATTATGATGTATTATTTATGTTTATTCATGTATATTGTTTATACACATGTATATTATGAACATACATACATACATATATATCCAGACCTACGTACATGTCTAAGTTAAAATTAGAACTTAATTAATCCTTGTGCACTATACCAATATGGATGGGATTTAGGTACATTTGTGTAAGGGAGAAATCGAGAAGCGTAAGGAAATCAAACATAAAATGAATTAAACTAGATTTAATCCAAATGAAGATTAAGATTCATACCGATTACTCATGAAATGAACAATACAAGATTACTGAACAATACAATACAATGATGTTGGATTGTTGTTGTATCAATGTGAAGCCTCCATTATGCATTGCAAAAGCTTCAATGTGTGTGATGTTGATCGAAGATGTGTGTAAAAGCTCTCTAGAAATCATTTGTCAATTCGACATTACTTTGTTGCATAAAAGATGTAGATTCTTCGATCATTTTTTAGGATGAAGAGAATTGTTATATAAATTTCATGATTTGAGATGAATGTGCAAGATTAAACAATGTTAAATCAAGATCAATGGTTAAAAGATGTTGAGAAGAATTAGATTGCTCAGTTAGATTTTGTGATCGAATCAATTAAGGATGTTAATTGATTAGAGGAAAAAGATTTCCAAATCTATGGAATTGAGGAAATCAGGTTGAGGCTTTAGTGGGATTGAAGAATAGATGGATTAGTTAGGAAATAGATGGATCAATCAACCAATCAGAGTGAGCAATCAGTGGCCATTCTTTTCTTAATCATAAAATTGGGTGAGGGTAATTAATTAATTAAGCTTTTTTGAGTTGAACGTGCAAGTCATGTTTGACTTTCACAAATAAAGTTGCAGTTGTTTGTTTTGACCTCTTTGAATGATGTTTTGAATAATTAATTTAATTATTCAAGTTTAGGGGAAAATGATTTAATTAAACTATTAAGTATTAATAATTTAATTGATTTAGGGGAATAGGGTAAATTAGCGACATAATTAAATAATTGATGTTATTTAATTAATCAGAAGGAATAAAGATAGATTAGGACTTTTAATTAGTCAAAAATGATGAAAAAGTGAATTAATTAAATAATGTAATATTATTCAATTAATAGAGGAAATTATGGTTTTTGATGTAATTGATGTGAAATACAATGATATTAGTTGATAATGATGCCAATGATGAGAAAATGTCATTTATGATTTGAGATAAGTGTTAGGTCAATTTTACATTTCTACGTTTTTCCCCTTTTGAGACAAAGTAACGAATATTTCGTTTCAAAGAATTCGTTGTTAAGATCAAGATTTGAAAATTTTTATATGCCACATTGTGCCTTGATGGTCAATGGAAAGATAGTAGGATGTTGGGCTGCCCCCTTGAGAGGTTGGTCAAAAAAATCATTTTTCAAGTTAGGCTCGCGACAAAAATCAATTTCAGTTCAAATACGTAGAGGATGAAAGCCTAAGATTATAGGACCCTTGTTGATAATTCAGATGTTCCAGGTAGCTCCTAATTTCAATCTAGGAGCGTTTCCTAGGTAAAAAATTAGGGTTTGGGGGGTTAAAATAGGTAATTAGGGTTTAATTTACCTTATTTGCATTCTTAGCCTTTAGTAATTTTTTTCCTTTGGATTCCTTGATTTTGTGATTGTCGAGGAGCTATGACAAGGATTCAAGGAGCCCCACATCGCGCAGATGCAGTTCGTGAGTTTGGGAGGCCTACTGGCATCGATGTGGTGATATGTACCTTCTTCTTTCTTATTTTTGTCTTTCCATTTTTGAGTAATAAATGCTAGAAAATATTTAGGTGATAGCGTTAATTTTATGATTTTTTGCTTTTGTGTCATTCTTGCCAGTTTTGAAGTTTTTGTCTATATCGCTTTTGATTTTTCTGCTTGCTTTTGATTAAAATTTTCACTATTGCCTCACATGTTCACTTTTGTTTTCGCTTTTGAGCATAATGTTCACCTTTGATATTTTTTTTTATGAAATGGCCACTATTGTGATATTTGTTCGCTTTTGGGAAACTTTTTCAATTTTTTCATTTGTACTGCTTTTGCATTTTTTGATCGCTTTTGACAAAAATAGGTTTGCTATTGACTATTTTGACAAAAAAGTAACCGCTTTTACTATTTTTGAAAGTTTGAGCCAGTTTGTTCACAATCTTAGGTTTGTTTTGTGTTTTTCGTAGTAAATTCTTAACGTTATGGGTTGAATGTTTGCAAGCGATTCTCAAACCACTTTACGAGAGAGAGTGATGACCACATGAGTTGTTTGATTTGATCACTAGTTTTCATGAGTTTGAGTGGGATGTACTAGATGTTGTTGGACTACGACATATCTACTACATGTCGATGGTCAGATGCCATAGAGTGATGATGGTCACTCTCATTGGGAAATGGAATTCTGAGTCATCATCTTTTCATTTGTTGACTAGTGAGGCCTCCATCACCTTGGAGGATGTATGGAGGATTCTTTGTGTTTCAATTCATGGAGATCTTGTGACCTATTTTGTACGACAGGGTACACATGCTATACTATGAGTTCTTAATTTCTAGTGTCTCTAGGTTGTGGAGTCAGAGGTAGACCTATCTCCTTTCATTGACATTGCAGATCTTGCTTCTTTAGTTTAAGTGCTTTGGTCTCGGGGCTCGTTATTCTTGATCGGTGTGGTCGACAGTTCCCAATTGGCTGGGGCATATGTATTGAGGATATGTTTGAGTATGGTACAAGGTAGACATGGGGCTCGTGTCTCCTTGCTCATCTTTACAAAGACATTAATGAGGTTTCCTATTGAGGAAGCAGTTCCATTTCCACTGGTGTCACATTATTGCATGTGTAGGCTTGGGAGCATATCCTAGTTACTAGACCTCATGGTGCCATTGATTTGGATCTAGAGGATCCTTATTCTTATAGATATGGTGATTTTCTACACTACACTTGGCCTGGTCAACTTTCTTACTGGCATCATGTGATGGATGATATGCTTAGTTTTGTTTGGAGGCCATGGTTGGATTTGTGATGCATGACATGCTAACCAAGAGTAGCTTCCATTTTTCTAGAAAACTTGTTGGTTGATCGATTGTGTTCATTCTTTGTTCGAGAGATATTTGATAGATCGAGTGCTTCACCGGTTTGGCGAGTGTCAGACATGATTCATGGATGATTACCAGGCCCGCTTCAGGAGGACCACCCAAGAGGTTAGGGTGTGGGGGCCCCAAGTTGATCATGGCATAGTAGTGGAATATTTTAGAGCACTTGTCCCATTTAGATGGGGGTGGATTGTAGGACTAGTAGATGCAAGGACTACACCTTATTATTATTATTGGTGGGCTCGTCAGATTTCACTTCGATTTATAGATCCCGATGGTGCTATTCCAGCAGTTGGTAGAGCAGGTATCACTAGCCACAGGGGTGAGAAATAATGAGTCAGGATTGTTGAGCAGCTTGATAGAGCAGGAAAAGATGTGAGACATAATTAGAAGGATGATCCCATGCAACAGGATTAGGCACAAGGTCCTCCTCCTCCACTTGGGGATATAGTGGCGGTGATATAGATTGTACAATTGACAACTGCTAGAGATGAAAAGATTGCCAGGAGACATGTTGTAGAGGTTTAGGTTGCAACTTTGACTACAGACTGAGATTTCATACAACAGGAGAGGGATGCAACTCGAAAATAACTAGCATTAGAGAGGTATCTTAGATTGTCTACAAAGATTTCTTTGGCCTCATCGGTTCCTATGGCTTGGTATCAGGGTAAGTGAGAGTAGCTTGTTTAAAAAGTTACTTTATGAGGTTTTCATTCCTTGAGCTCAGTGATGACCTTGATTTGGAGAGCCTAGCATGTAGACAAGGTTGGAGTTAGGTGGTCACTCTTTTAGACGGTCTCCAGTCATGCCTCATCCATCCCCTCATCATAGTGAGCATCATTCGAGATATCCACCTCAGGATGGGTAACAGGGTTGTTTGCACTTGATCATTGTGATGTATTTTATATCAGAGATTTTGTAGAAATGATTTGTATATACATTCATTGGCCCAGCTTAGGCCTCATATATATGTATCTTCTTGTATATGATATCACAGATGTTACTTTATGATGTATATGTCGTTCTCAGTTTTGATGATATATGATATATACCATGTTTTGATTCGACTCTATTATGTGTGATGAGATGATCATGTATGATAATGTATAGATGCTTATGTTTTGTACCTTTTTGATGTATGCATTTGATGTGGATGGATGAATGATTTATATATCTATTTTATGAATGATGATTTATTATGTATATGATGGATGTTGATATATTATATGTGATGTATGATTATACATGATTCATGATGTTTTTTATTGGTTGATTATGATCATGATATGCACTAATGATATTTTGATGCAAGATGGGGTTTTTAGTTAGAAAAAGTGTTGGATGATTTAGAGATGGATAGAAATTTGATTTTTCTTGCATGGAGGCTTCATATCTTTTGGCAATCCTTTTTGATGTAGCAAACATAATCGATGCACCAAGGTATTAATAAGCAAGGTGGCTTTGTATCTATTGCATGGACTTTGACTCGACACACAAAGAATATTCTTGCTCATACTAGACATACATAAACCCTATTAGAATATATGGTTGAGTTGTGTTAATTTTTTTGGACAAGTTACACAGAGAGGTATGAAATAACTAACATGCAACTACTACACAAATTATCTAAAAACAACTTCCATACACCAAACAAAGCAAGTATTCATCATGGTAGTATCACAAAAACATCTCACAAATAGCACAAACATAAATCGATAGTTAATGCCAACATTCCTTCTACTCTAAATCCTTATGAACATCCTCGAGAAATCTTGGGAATGTGGTATTACAATAAATCAAAAAATAAGACTTTAAAAAGATAAACAATGTTGCAGTATCACTTTCCATAGTTGTTTTGATGTTTCATAATGAAACACATTGATGATGTCTATTGTAGGAACGATCTATCCATTAAGACTCACGTTTTAGGATTTTTTATATTATTTTCACCATGGTACCTATTCTAGAAGCACCAAAAGGTGGTTTTCACTTAACAAACCTTTTATTTCTCTTTACTATTTTATTTCTTGTTTTTTTGCTTTTTGCTTTTTTTTACTTTTTTTGCTTTTTTGTTGGGATACTCTGATGTGTTCAAGTATATAAATTTTTAAGATAGATTTTGTTCATTGGTTCACCTAAAGTTTCTCCTTCAAGAGTATCCAATTGATAAGATCAAAAACCATAGCTTATTGTGATGATGAATAGACCTAACCAGTTTGGTTCAAACTTACCTTTTATGTATTGATTCAATTGTATTTTCTAATTCTCTTTCAAAACCAGGTCACCAACTTGAAAGATTTTGTTTTTGATCTTTTTATTGTAGCTTTGTTTGAGTTTATTATAATAAACCTAAAGATGGTAACTTAACACACTCAAACACCTTTCATCTAAGAGTTCCAACTCATTCAATCTAGACACTTGATACTCTTCATTGCTAACCATGCCTTGCAAGGATACTCGTAGTGAGGGGATTTCCACTTTGATAGGAAAGATGGATTCAGATCCGTAGACCAAGGAGAACAGTGTGACACCTGTAGGTGTATGAATGATGGTTCAGTAAGCACATAGGGCTGGGTTCAGTTGTAAATGCCAATCATGGTCAACATCATTAACAGTCTTTTTCAGTAACTTCGGGATGGTTTTTTTGGATGCTTTAGCCTGATCATTTCCTTGGGGATAGTAGGGTGTGGAGAATCTATGTTAGATAACAAATTTGGAACAAATATCTTTGACATCTTGGTTTTTGAATCAGGTTTTTTTGTTTGTTATGATGGTTTTGTGAATTCCATATCAACGGTTCAGATAATTCAAGATGAACTTGGATATCTAATTCCCTATGGTGTATGTTAATGGAATTGCTTCTATCCACTTCATGGAGTATTTAGTGTCAGTGATAATGAAATTGTGTCCATTAGATGAAGCTGGAGATATCTTACCTACCAAGTCTAACCCCCATTACAAGAAAGGCCATGGTGTTGTGATAGGTCTTAGCTCCTATTCATGTGTGTGAACAAGGTCACCATGTTGTTGACACTGGCGACATTTTCTAGAATACTAAATACATTCTTGTTCCATGGAGGGCCAATAGTATCCTATTCTTAGCAACTTTTATACTAGGTGAGGTCCACTAGAGTGGGACCCAAAAAATCCTTCATGTACCTCTTGTAGGGTGGTTTGCACTTCTTTTGTGTTGAGACATAAAAGTAGTGTACTGTCTAAACTTTGACAATATAGGGTGTCTCCTAGGATTGTGAATTAGGAGGTTCTATGGATAAAGGTCTTCTTTTGGGTTGTTGTTAAGTCAAGAGGTATGACACCATGTTGGATATAGTCAAATGTTTCTTTGTACCATGGTGAGTTAGGGCCAACAACATCACAAAACAGTTCTGATTATGGGATATCGAATATCGGTACGAGTAGTTGCTCCACAAGGAATTCAAACTTAGGAATTTTTTGTGCAATATTGATAAGTGAACCTATCATTGCCATAACATCAATTGCTTTGTTGTTGATTTGGGGAACCTTCTCAAAGGTGATGATGATAAAGTTTTGTTTAAAACTGTCCACCATTCTTTTATATGGCATTATTTTGTCATATTTTTTTGATAATCATCATTTACTTACCTAATTACCAGCTGAGAGATTTCATAAACCTGCAGTTCTTTTATCCTCCATTCTATGACCATTTTGAGTCTTGTGATTAGTGCTTCATATTCTGAGATGTTATTTGTTCATGGGAATGCAATTTTGTAAGCCTTAGGTATACTATCTCCCTATGGTGTGAGGAATAAGATACCTACTACTAAGTCATGCTGAGTGTGTGATCCATCAAAGTACAATGCCCATCAGTTTGACTACTATGATAGCATTATGCTTTCATTTGGGAACTATGTTATGAGTGGATGGTCATCCTTGATTGGTGCTTTTGCTAGTTGATTTGCGATGATTTTTCCTTTGGTAGCTTTCTTATCTATGTACTCTATGTCAAGCTCACTTAGTATCATTACCCATTTAGCAATCCTGCTTGTTAGAGTTGCTTTTTCCAAAAGATATTTTAGTGGATCTACTTTTTAGATTGGCTTTACTTGTCTATTCAAGATGAAATGTCTCAAATTATGTGCCACAAAGACGAAAAAGAGACATGCTCTTTCTATGGGAAAATATTTCAATTCATAGCCCATCAGTGTTTGGCTGATATAGTGGACCACTCTTTCTTTGTTATTATCATCTAGTTGTGCTAAAAGAGCTCCTAATGTTGCTTGTGTTATAGATACAGACTATCATTTCTTTAACTATAATTAGTGGCATTAATATAAGAGGAGTGAGTAGATACTCCTTGACTTGTTGGAATGCTTGATCACATCAACCATCCCCCTTGAATTTGATGTCCTTGTGTAGCAGATGGGTGAACGAATGGCACTTGTCTACTAATTGTGCTATGAACCTCCTGGTGGACTAGAGTTTTCCTTGTAGACTTCTTAGCTGCTTCAATTTCTTTGGAGGAGGCATCTCTAATATGGATTTTACCTTTGCAGGACTTGAATGCCTCTTCTTGATACTATGTACCCTAGTAGTTTTCTAGATTTTATTCCAAATCCACACTTCTTTGGATTGATTCTTATGTTGTATTGTTTGAGCCTGTAAAATACCTTTGCTAGGTTGGTCAAATGGTATTCTCTTTTGATGGAATTCCCTAGTATGTCATGCACATAATCTTCCATAGTTGTATGCAACATATCATGAAATATTATAGTCATTTCCCACTGATAGGTTGCCCTTGCATTCTTTAGACTGAACGATATGATATTCCAACAAAAGGTCCCTTATGCACAAGTGAATGTTATTTTATGGTGTTCATCAGGGGATATTTTGATTTGATTGTATTTGGAGAAACCATCCATTAGTGACAACATTTCATGTCTATGTTGGGAAGAGGGAAGTCATCCTTTGGGAAAGCCTTGTTTAGATCTCATAAATCTATGCAGATTATTATGCCCCTAGTGGGCTTTGATACTGGTACTAGATTCAACACCCATTTAGGATAATCAATTGGTTTGATGAAGCTCACATCTAATAGTTTTTATAGTTCTACCTTTAATAAAAAAAGTACTATTTGTGGATGCATCTTCCATAGCTTTTTCTTAATGGGTTTAGCTCCAAGGAATACAACTAGGTGATGTACAACTAATGTTGGATCTATCATTGGCATGTCTACGTATGTCCATGTGAAGTTGATTTTCCTTTCATTGATGAATGCTGAGAAGTTCACTTTTTTTTCAAGATCAAGTGATGTTGCATAGTATGTGATTTTCGGGTTCTCTATCATGCCAAGATTGATAGGTTCAACTTCTTCAACTAGGAGTGTCAACTTCTCTTGATATTTAGAAATGGGGAGATTGAATCCTCCATCTTCACCCTTAGATTAATCCTTTATTTTTCTCTTTTCAAGATCCAATATAGCCACAGTGTGGTTTTCCCTAGGGGATCTCATTTTTACTTTTACATTGTTCTTTTCAATTTTGCAACTAGAGGACACAATCTCCCCTCTAAAATATGCTTCCTATTTGAGCTTCATGAAAAAACCTACTTTATGATCTCCTGATGGTATATTATTTTGAAGTCCCTCAACTCTGTAATAGCTTCATCATTCTGGAATTGATCCAAAATAGGCGTATGATGTTGTTGGTCACAATCTATTAATTATGGGTAGTAGAGGGGTAGGCTGTCATTGTTATTTGTAAAGCTTACGAAAATTGTCAAAATGGTCAATATAGATCTGGCATCATTCTCCCATTGGGTAGCCATCGTCACTAGAAGCGAGAGAATCACATTGATACTCGTTAAAGTCTGTTTCATAAGTACAGTCTTTAAGTATAGGTTTTCTAGGTCAGGTAGGGACTATACTTATGCTAAAGCTTTCAAATAGGTCCTCAATTGGTAAATCATTTTTTATAAGATGGTAGGTATCCAATGTCTTAATGTCAGTAGAAGGAGATCCTTCCTCAAAAGAGGTATATCCATTGTTTAGAGTAACCACGTCTATCAAACCATAGCCTATCCCCATGTTATTCTTTCTTTGTTACACTATAATAGGTTCCCATCTACCTTTTTTGTGTCACCCAAGGCCACCTTTTCCAGTGTATCCCATTATTTTTTATCTATTTGATACCCTTTAATTTTAGAATCATTGGGAGGGTTGTAGTTGTTCTGGTTCCTCTTGTTCTTCCTTGTAGATCATTGATTATAGGTCCTCTTTGAATATTTCCTAATCTTTCATATCTCCCCACTTGGTAGAGATCATGGGTTTGACTACCAATGTTAATGCTTGAACATGTTTGATCTCCTTTGGCCCTCCATAAACATTTGGTGCTGGGGGAAGCATTCCAATGCAAAAGTCTTGATTGAAATGGTAGTTATCATTGCCCTTGTCAAGTATTTGGATCTTGGTATCAGATTTAGGTACTTCAATTGATGGTGGTGTAGTGGAGAATGAAGCTAGAGACATTAGGTCAATGTATGAAAAAGAGTGAAAGGATATATCATTGTTGGGTATTTGCTGGACCTTTCTATAATTTTCTTCCAATTAAGCACAGTAATGGAAAGGTTCAGGGTCAACATATATGGTAATCCCCTTATTGTCATGATGAAACTTTAGGCATTGATGGAATGTAGATGGTATTGCTTTTAAAGCATGTATCCATGGTCAACCTAAAATGAGGTTGTATAGAAGTTTGAGATCTATTACTTGACAAGTAGTTTCTATTATCATCGGTCCTATCTGAATAGGTAACCTAATTGTGCCTTCTCAATTGTGATCCATGTCATCATAAGCTTTGATGGTGATGCTCTTGTTTTTACTATGAAATCATCAAAATATTCTAGTTGTTTCACAAATTTTAAGGTACACATGTTTAGACCTGAACTGTTATCTATGAGTACCCTGTTGACTTTATGTTTGTGGACACCTAGATCTAAATAAAGAGCTTTATTGTGAAATGATCTTTACATAAGGTATTTCTCAGAAAAGACTAAATGGTGAGTGGACATGATATTGCCAACCATGGCTTGAAACTGATTAGCATCAAGGGTGTTTAGGACCCATGTTTCGACAAGGGCTTTCTCTAATATCTCCTTATGTACTGGTGATAGTTTTAATAGCTCAAGGATGGAGATGAGGGCGGGATTTTTCTTAAGTTGGTCAACAATACTATAGTCACTTGATGGATTATTTTTGGCCTTTACTTGGGTGGGTTCTCCTTGGATGGTTACTCTTCCCCTTTGGGTAGTTACATTACATTTGGGATCTCTACCTTGTATGGTTAATGTTCAGATAGTATGATCATCACAAGATATGTCCTAGAACAGTATCCTCACCATAAGAGAAAGCAACCTTACCATAATCATGTTCTTTGTCTTTGGTGTTTCCCCTAGAATGGTTTGGAATTGGATCCTTGTAGATCTTGAGATCTTTATTTTTGGGATGAGGTTTGATTTCTACCTTTCCCTTTTCAATTAGATCTTTCATGATGTTCTTGAGTCTCATGCAGTTATTGGTGGTATGCCCCTTGATTTTGTGAAACTCGCATTTGTCGTTCTCATTATACCAAGGGAGTTTGAAGTTAGGTTCCTCATAATTTGGTTTGTTATTTATTGTGATGAGGTTCTTTTGGACTAGTTTATGCATAATGACCTCAAGGGTTTCTCCCAAAGGAGTAAAATTTCTTTGTGGCTAGTCATATTGCCAAGGTGGTTTCCTTTCGTTATCCTATCCTTGATTTTGTTGTTGATTGTTGGGTTGCTTGTTCCGAGGATAATTGAGCTGATTATTTTGTTGATAATTTGATTGGTTGTTCTATTGATAACCTTGTTGTGATGTTTGAACCTAGTTTTGTGGTGCGTTGGGAATTTGCACATTGTGTATAACCTTAGCATCAACTACTTCGTCATTAGTTACATTCTTGTTTTTCACCCATATCTTGGGTTTGTCATTTGAAGTAGAGGGTTGATTGTTTGGATTGTAAATTTTTTATTTTTCCTCTTGCAACAAGGGCTCTTTCGATAAGTATACCCTTTTCAATGGTTTCTTCAATTTTTTTTGGACATAGTACTGTGAGGTTGTAATTGATATTTGGATGCACATTGGAGATGAAGACATGAACAAGTTGTTTCTCTGGAACAAGCCACTTAATTTTTCTCACTTTGTGTTTCCATATTTGTAAGTTTGAGGCAAATGATTCACCTTGACTTTGTTTGATTTTGTAAAGTTCCATGATCATAATGTCCTATTCTATGTTGTATGAGAAGTGGCTGACAAGTTTATCTGATAATTCATCAGATGTTCTGATGCTTGGAGGTAAATGCAAGAACTACTCTATAGCGGTCCCACTAAGACTTCAAGGAAAAAGTCTTATCAAGCAGGTGTCATTTCATTATAGTTCCATGCAAGATACTGTAAACTCATGTATATTTTCAATTGGATCTCCTTGCCCCCTACATTTATCAAATTTGGGTATTTCAAAGCCTTTGGGGAAAAGTACCATGGATATGTTTTGATCAATTGGATATGGACAAATTTCCTAGAAAGCATAACTATTCTTAGGTTTTCCAATTTGTATTTTTGACATCCTTTGATTTAGTGTTTGAAGTTGCACATTTATTTCATTGTTTGGCATGCTTGTTTGAGGATTTTGGGTATTGTAGACTTGGTGTCCCATGTCGTTTGTTTGGTCGTACACTAGATATTGTGTGTTTATGAGACCTTGAGGACTGTGTTGCGTATAAGTCATGTTAGGTCCTTGTTGTGCATAGGGTAGGTTAGGTCCTTGTTGTGTACCTTAGTATTGTCCTTGAGGTGTTCCTTGGTACTGATTTTGTGGTCCTCATTGTTGTTGAGGGTTTTGATTTTGTACAAAGTGTTGTTGAGTTTGTAGCATATTTTGATAGTTTGTTTGTGGTACATCATGTTGTTGGGGATTTTTTTGAAGGTTGCCTTGGTAGCTCATTTGTGGCATACCTTATTGTTGTGAATTTTTTTGAAGGGTACCTTGATAGTTCGTTGGTGGCACACCTTGTTGTTGTGGCTGATTTGATTGAAGGTTTCCTTGGTCGTTCATTTGTGGCACAAGTTGTGGATGATTTGGTTGAAGGTTTTTCTTGGTAGTTCATTTGTGGCACAACTTTTTGTTGTGGTTGATTAGGTTGAAGGCTGCCTTGGTAGTTCATTTGTGGCACACCTTGTTGTTGTGGCTGATTTGATTGAAGGTTGCCTTGGTAGTTTGTTTGTGGCACACCTTGTTGTTGTGGTTGATTTGATTGAAGGTTGCCTTGGTAGTTCATTTGTGGCACACCTTGTTGTGGTGGTTGATGGTTGAAGGTTTCCTTGGTATTTCCTTTGTGGCACACCTTTTTGTGGTGATTGATTTCATGATACTTGTCCTTGTTGGTATTCTACGTTTTGGGAAGGGTCAATGTATGAAGTGTTTTGTGGCATGTATTGCCCTTGTGATGGGTTACTCCCTTGTTGGTTCATTGGAATGTTTCCCATGTTTTTCATTATGTTATGTTATGGCATGCTTTGGGATGTGTTTCCTTGATATTGGTGTGCCACAACTGCTTGTTCAATTTTTGAAGGTTGTCTAAATAATAGGTTGTTCATGGGTTGCGTTTGATCATTGTTTTGTGAAAACAAGGGTGGTACGTTGGGCTTCATAGTTGGTTGTTTATTTTTTGTAACTACCGATTGATCTCCTAGTGTAATAAGATTTGGATGTTTTAGTATGTCCATGTTGAATTCAATTGGTAGTTTTGCACCACTTTGCACCAGTGTGAGGAAATATGAGTTTGCATTTATTTCAAGCATCTTGTCCATAAGCTTTTGCATCATAGGTTATTGGGAGTATTCTAATAGATTCTCCTCAATGAGTTCCTTCATCACTATCGTATTCCTCTATGATCATGTCATTGGGATTGAAAAGTTGATTTTTTCTATCAATCATGTCTTGGTGTCTAAGCCGTACTTCCTCATCACTTGGTGGTTGGTTTGGTGTTGCCTTGAAGGAAGGTTCCTTTTGAGGAGTCGTAAGGTTACTTTTTTTGTATCCCCATGGGTTGGTTTCCTCATTGGTAGTGTTGGTTTTTGGTGCGCTTGAGCTACCCTTGTTGGCTTCCATATTTTTTCTATGTTGAGATCACATGGTTGTCATAAACAAGTGCCAATATTTTTTGTGAAAGTTGGTGATTCTAACTATAGGAAGAGAATACTTTATTTTTGGGATTTTCTATTTTAAAGAATTGGTGTTGTGTTTTTGGAATTTTTTGTTTAATAAGTGTTTTGGGTGAGCCAAGATTTTCTATTGTCATGCAGGAGGTGGTAATACAGGCCTTCTGACTGCAAAATCAGCTTTTCATTCCTCTTTGTCTAGGATATTAGCTACACTTCTCCATTGAGTTGGTGTTTCCTTTTTCTCAAATATAAAATTTCTCAAACTACTGATAATATTTGATTGTTCTCCTTCAATTCGTGTGAGGTTTGGTTGTTTAATTAGAGTAGTAGGACGCCAAATGGTCATAAAGTGAGTGATGTTTGATGATTTTTTTGGAAATGATGCTAACATTGGGATTCAAAATGTTGAAAACTTGAACCGATATTTCACTTCATTTTTCTAGAGGATATATTTTGGAGATCTACTTGAACTAGCCTTGAGGTGCAAGTAAATGTTGATATCTTAGAAATCAAGAGTGAAGGAATAATTCAAGTTGTGTTTTGATTTTGAATCCTAAAACTAGGTTGGAGTGTTTGATTTTTTTTTTTCAAATGGATGATGGAATGGAGTAGATTATGACTTGTTTTGGAGGTCTAACTATTTTCGGTCTCACAAGGTGAAAGACGCAACCAATTTCGGATTAGAATTTTGATTTTCACCAGGAAATAAGGCAAAAGTGACAATCCTTACAATAGTAGCATTCAAATTTTAGGACAATTGCGACAAATATTAGAGCAATAATAGTCTCTATTTTAGTTTGTGATTGGTAACATAGAGCTCAATATCAGTAATTTTTGGCAAAAGTGGTTATGTTTGTGTCAATAGTGATAAATTTTTTTGTGACAACTGCAGTAGTTTCAACAGCCTCTATTGCAAGTTTTATGACTAGTGAACCAGTGAATTCAATATCGATAAGTCTAGAATAAGAGACAATTCATATGTCAACTGCGACACAATCATAGGTCAAGTGTGATAAGTATCTCTGGAAGAAGCGATCTAGTTTAGCAATAGCATTTCTATTTTGATAGGGACTATTTAAAAATAGAGAGCAATAGCAATGAGTTTAAGCAACTGTGAGAAATTTTTGTGTCAACTATGGTAATGATCAGGTCAATGGAAATAAGTTTTTGCAACATTTCTATTTAAGTCAATTGCATTTATTTTGTGCAAGAGTGGTAAGGTTTTATCAGTAATTACAAAAGACAGAGAGCAATAGCGATAGGTTTTTAGTCATCTTTGGCAATTCTTAGAGCAATAGCGGTATAAAAAACAACAGTAGCGCCTTCTGTTCAATTTTGCTTCCAATTTTTTGTTTTGATGACAGCTTAGACAAGTTTGCAATTTTTAATCTCTTGTTTGATTCTAATTTATCTTGAGATTTTGGCAAGTGATACAATGCAACACAACAATCAAAACTATTTGACCCTAAATGTCTATAGCTTAAGCAAGTTTCTTTCCACAAAGGCTGAAAGTTTATGAGAATCAAAATAATAAAACTATAGTTTCCAATGTTGACTTTGTTCTTAATGTGACTTGAAATGTAAGCCTAAATATTTAGAAACCTTTAGAGATATTTGTTAGATATCTTTTAAGGATTGCAAATATAGGGCTCTTTTAAAAGTTATTCACACTAAGTCTAAAGGGTTTGAAATTTGATAACCATGTTCGATGTTTGTTTTGATGTGTTCATTTTA
Organism: Sequoiadendron giganteum; assembly: GCA_007115665.2. Classification (NCBI taxonomy): domain Eukaryota; kingdom Viridiplantae; phylum Streptophyta; class Pinopsida; order Cupressales; family Cupressaceae; genus Sequoiadendron; species Sequoiadendron giganteum. The sequence goes on from CM021100.1 coordinate 645,748,216, forward strand.
AATCAAGCAAAGTGTTTGATGTCCAAAGTAACAAAGTAATTTGGAAATTTCGTGATGATAATCATTACACCCTAGAGATAGAAACGTTCTTTTAGGTGGGCTTACCTCATGCCCCGAAGGGATGCTTTTACATGCAACTTATGGAGAGAATTTTAACTCAACCATAAATTGGACTTGGTAAGTAACTACTCCGAAGTAAATTATGATGCACCACTTTCAAATAATGTTTTGGATAAAAAGGGTGGCGTCTACCACATTGGTTCTTAGTCACTGCTCAGGTGATCCAATGCTTTACTAGCACCCAACAAGGCACTTAAGGCTTTAACCAACTTACTCGGGTCTGTATATACCAAATGGTACCTCCCCTTTCGTGAATGTAACTAATGAAAAAGTAATAAAAAATAAAGTCATTTGGTATTTAGTCTTGACCATTTATATAGTGGCCTGAGGGAAAATTGCTTTGAGTCACCTTTGAGTTCTCCAATGTGGGATTTGTCTGAAAGGTAGGCCCTCTAGTGATGCTTGAAATGAAACACATGTGAAACTCAAAGTGCTTTTCATCACCCAAGATTTCTAAAAAGACGCGAGGGGAGAGGATAGATACTTAGTTTTCCAAACATGGAAAAAACAACATACAATTCATCTCAATATTATTTTTAAGCGCCTCAAGTGATACTATCGAAAAAATAAATGAAGTGTGAACAAGATAATTTTTTTATTTTATGTGCATCAATTTTTAAGTGTTCTGGATTTCAATTAAGTAGATAGCAATGGTGTAAGTCAAAATGTATTTGTCCAGTTTTAAGCACCAATTCTTGAGTGTTTGTAATAACCTTGTCTTAATGAGGTCAACAAAAGAAAGATCATTCATTTGTCAACAAAATGAAAGTGTTGGTAAAAAAAAAGCATTTCATTTTATGGACACCAAATTGAATTGTTGTTCTAAACTATGAAATATTTTTGAAAGTTCATTTTTAAGGCACCAAATCAAAATGTGCAAGTTGCGGGGTTCATTTTTTAAGCACCAATTCAAAATATTTTTCTAGTTCAGAAAACTTTTGAAAAGTTTATTTTAAGACACCAAATCGAAAATGTGCAAGTTGTGGGGTTCAATTTTTAAGCACCAATTCAAAGTGTTTTCCTAAACTAGAAATCTTTGGAAAATTTTGTTTTAAGACACAAAATCAAAATGTGTAATTTTTGGGGTTCAATTTTATAGTACCAAATCAAAAAATGTTTTATTAAAACTAAGAAAGCTTTGTAAGAAAACTTGGACTTGGAATATTCACCTTCTTTGCAATAAAATAGTTGGTCATTTTTGATGTAAATTGTACCATATCCCCGCAAGAGCTGCACAAGAAAATTCAGCAAACACAAAAAATCCAAAACAAGCACCTGTTAGTTTAGAAGTCAACAAAATTACTTTGCAGATTTTGAATAAAAAATACACAAAGAAAAAGTGTAAATGTTATTCAAAAGAAAAAAATTTAGTTTCAAAAATTGTGGTCATTATGATCAAAAGCTATCCAAATAGGTATGATTGCAAACCTGTTTCTGGTAGGAGTGATCAGAATGTCAAAAGTGATGCTATTTCTGAAGCAAAAGCGGTTAGATTGTCAAAAGAGGCTCTGTTTCTAAAGCAAAAGTGGTTAGATTTTTTTGCAAAAAAGGCAACCATGGTAGAAACGAAGAAAATACTGTGTGAGATTCACGTAGCTTCTACGTAAAATATTTTCAATTGCATTTTAGGAAAATGCAACCATGTTCCAGAACTTGTAAGTGCTCAATTAAAACTCACAAAAAGGTTAGTGTCAAGGACTGAGGTCCCACTGGGTGTGCCAAAATGTGTAAGGGGGAAATTGGGAAGCATAAGGAAATCAAACAAAAAATGAATTAAAGTTGATTTAATCCAAATGAAGATTAAGATTCATACCCATTACTCATGAAATAAACAATACAAGATTACTAAATTCAATGAATTCAATTAACTAATATTGTTACCCATCTCATGTCAAAGTGTATTCACAATGATTTTGGATTGTTGTTGTTTCAATGTGAGGCCTCCATTATGTGTTGCAAAAGCTTCAATGTATGTGATGTTGATCGAATATGTGTGTTAAATCTCTCAGGAAATCAATTGTCAATTTGACATTACTTTGTTGCACAAAAGATTCCAACCCTTTGATCATTTTTTAGGATGAAGAGGATTGTTAACTAGATTTCATGATTCAAGATGAATGTGCAAGATTAAATAATGTTGAATCAAGATCAATGGTTGAATTTTTTTGAGAAGAATTAGATTGCTCAGTTAGCTTCTGTGATTAAATCAATTAAGGATGTTAATTGATCAATCAAAGGAAATAAACTGCCTAATCTGTGGAATTGAGGAAATTAGGTTGAGCCTTCAGTGAATTGAAGAATAGATGGATTAGTTAGGAAATAGATGGATCAGTCAGCCAATCAAATGAGCAATCGATGGTCATAATTTACTCAATCATAAAATTGGGTGAAAGTAATTATTTAATTGAATCAATTAATTAAGCCTTTTTGATTTGAACGTGCAAGTCATGTTTGAATTTCACAAACAAAGTTGCATTTGTTTGTTTTGACAGTTTTGAATGATGTTTTGAATAATTAATTTAATTATTCAATTTTAGGGGAAAGTGATTTAATTAAACTATTAAGTATTAATAATTTAATTGATTTAGGGGAATAGGGTAAATTAGTGACATAATTAAATAATTGATGCTATTTAATTAACTAGGAGGAATAAAGATAGATTAAGACTTTATTAAATAAATAAAATTTATTTAATTAGTCAAAAATGATGAAAAAGTGAATTAATTAAATAATGTAATATTATTCAATTAATAGTGGAATATAGGGTTTTTGATGTAATTGATGCAAAATATAGTGATATTAGGTGATAATGATGCCGGTGATGAGAAAATGTCATTCACGATGTGTGATAAGTGTTAGGTCATTTTTACATGTCTACAATACTGATACAAAGACTTAGAGATTGAGATTGATTTTAAATAACTTCAACCACTTGGGTCTACATAAGTAATTGTGATAGGATTTTACAAATTTTAGTTAGGATTAGACAATCATTAGGAGGTGTCCCAGTATATTCTTGGGATCAAGTTTCTGGTGATGTTCCTTTGAGTATAGTCTAGTTGAGAGTGCCAAAGGAAACTATCAAAACTGAATGTTTTCCCTAGTATTCCACTAGATCTCAAGTGAGGGCATATAAAGTAACTAGATGCATATGCCCTAGGATGGACCCATTGATTTATCCATGATTTCTTGTAGCACATGGTCATTATCCAAATAATAAAAAAATTCCATTATATTTTGCACAACAATTATACTTTGAGGTCCATTTAGGCCTCAACATTAACTATTTGGATTTACCACCACATTTGAGGCAAGGGCATGTTAGGGTCTACAACAAGGATGCTCACCATCGTGTAGATCGACAACCGCTAGATTTTAGGGCCTTGGTTGAGAAGAGGATGATTTTCATCACTCCATCCATTAGCCATATTGGTGATGAGATTGGCATCGCTTCCCAATGGGAAGCAATTGATAGTATTGTTGATATTGCAATCTAGGCTCAACAAATATATACAGATCACATAGGTTGATACTTGATGAGACATCTGCATAGGTCGCTTGTTGACTCAAATGCATATGCCATGATAGAAATCCCATCTCTAGATGACATATATCACATTACACATGATATCCAAAATTTGAGGGATATAGGTTATAGATTGTCTAAGGACCTGATGAGATCTTATTGTGTAATCTCATCATAGTTGGGAATCCCTTTAGTAGATATTCATTCATTTTTGGGTTATTATTATGGAGATTTACATACTCCTATAGCTCAGTCCCAACATTCTGATATCAATCCCACATCTAGATCATCTGGTGGGGCACATGAGCCATATAATGGCCACTCTACCACTTTGACACAGGCGCATCCACCTACTAATGATTATGCTTATACAAGTTCCCAGTCATCTGCTCCTACAAGTACTCAGATATTTTCTACTATAGGTGCTCAAACATCTACTGATACATCGAGTAGCTTGCAAGAGGTTTAGGTTTTATGGATATGCTCTCTCCAGGGTCGATGCCATCTCACTTGTATAGTCTAAAACACACATCATTGTTAGATCTAGTCATAGTTAGGAATACAAAGAAGTTGGTGGATTCTATGACCGCAAAAGGAAACATTTAGGATGCAGAGGTGATTCAAGTATGTACATATAATTTTTAAGTTTTTTAAGTTTTAAATAAATGCATGTACTCGTAACTTCATTGGAACCGTACAACACATTTATATAAATTATATAAATTGAAATTATTTTGCTTTTCTATGTATTCATGCATATGTATTTTTATGTATTCATGCGTATGTGTCTAGTGAAGGTAGCACATGTTACTCCTAGTTTTAAGGCATAGTGTGTACACACGTGTTCTTCACCTGGCCATGTTAGTGGACAAGTGAACTTTAATTTTTATCTAAATTTATGTATATATGTACATGTTCACTTGTTCATGTGTGTGTACATATATATTTATTATTAATAATTACACTTTTGCATATGTAGGTCTCAGTGCATTTATTAGAGCAGTATTCATGCTCAAATGGTTGCTCGACTAGGAGCACACATGATGACCCAAAGACTAATTGAGGCATTAGTTTATACAAGTGTTTATTATTTTATGTATATATTATTTAGAACATATACATGTTATGTTTTAGATCTATCATATATGTCCATGTGGACATTGTATTTATGAACTTATATTTCATATCTACTCTCTGAAATGTTTATATTGATTCCAGACATTTACTCGTTTATTTTTATGTTTTAGATCTATTGATGTATGTGTACATGCATATTTATGTTTGAGATATATATCATAGATGAAATTTTGTTTATGATGTCTTATGTTTTAGAGATTTTTATAAATGTATGTTTATATATATATGTAAACTTTAGATATCATGTGATCCCTCAGGGACATAATTTATGTTTATGTTTTGAAACAAGCGATAACTATATTTATACATATATACATATACATAAATATATATATGTATAATGTGCAATATGCTTTGGTTAAATAGATCTACATGTACTCAAGTGTATATTTTCATTCAATTTGTAAGTTAGAAGTAATTTAAACTCTCATCTACATATAATATATGGAAAATAGAGCCACATATAACAAATAATGTAAATATTTAAGATAAAAAATGAGGGAAACTTTTCCTATAAGTTTCCTAAACTACTTTGAACCACCAATTTAATTTTTTCTTGAAATCCTCTAACCATGTTGTTGAAATACTCTAATAGTGAGTTTCAATGGTTGTATATATTTAATACTAAATATATTATTGATCAAAGATCATTTAATATGTAATAACCATATTTCACCATAAGATGTGTAAAGGTATTACTTCTTTAAGGACCTTCTCAATTGGGATCTCATCATCATTAGATGATATTGTGTTCAAATTCCTTGTGGTTAATAGAATCAATCAAATATATTACTAAATATGGAGTAATTTAGAACTAATTTGGATTTCTCTAAGAATTTTCTCATTATAATATGTCTATAAAAATACCTAGCATACATTAAAAATGTACCAAAGTGATATATCTTAGTTTGAGCTCTTTATGATTGATGAATGATATCAAAATCCTTAGGTTGTCTAGATATATTTTTTTGATTGACGATAATATCTATTTTTGTATTAATATAAAAAAGAGTACAGTGTTACAGTAATATCATTTATTAGAGGTCAAAACAGTTGGTTAACCAACAACAAAACAAAATAGTAGGGATATACCAAAAATGTTTGCCTACAATCTACCCATCCTAGCTTGTCTCGTATTTAACATATTACAAATTATGAGAAAAAAATACCAACCCCCCAAAACATTTCAATAGATACATGAAAATTTGGAACCCAAAAAATTTAACCAGACCTAATTCAACACCCTCGACGAACTTCCCTCCTCCACAGACACCAACGCCATTATCTCCTTTGACTGCTTCCCTGGACGTAGCCCTATGTTTTTCCACTTTTCTTCTCTGGCATAATCCTTCAAGTTTCTTGTGTTATCCTCTACTTCCTTCAATTTCACACAAACCTTCAAAGCCTTCCATCCTCTCTCAAAATTTTTTCGCCATTCATCTTTGGTTGGTCCATCTAGCCATTTGATGAATAAATGGTTCAAACTAGCCATCTTTGGCCCACCCCCATTTCTGCCTTCAACTTTGACAAGTCCCACACCTAGGATTGATCGTGCCAATGTTTCCTCCAAGCCCACCAAAAATTCCTCATGCACTAGCGACTACATAAATTTCCTCACCAACTCCACTGGTTCACCCGATTCCAACCCCCACACCATTACTAGGGAGTAGATGTCCATGTTTGTACAATATATATGGGTTAGGCTATCAAACCCGTCACCCAAGATTAGTTGCATTGCTTGTGCAACCTAAGCACCCCTAAATAGAAACATGCCTCATAATCGTTTCATTGTCACCTTCCTTGAAAATGGGCCGAACTTCCTTCATGAGTTTAGCTAAAAGCTGGCCTCCATGCTCAAGATTATTTTCGTCACCAATTCACCTACCTTCGCCGAGATTCATTTTTGAATGAAACCAAAAGAATGATAATGAAGGTGAAAAGATGTGTGTCATTAAGACACACAGATTGCCAACCAAATTCATAAATATTGAATGTACATTCAGCACCGACTTTCAACTTTGCCCAAGCATCACATCCCTTGGGAAGTACAAACCGACTGTTTCTTGCAGGTACTCCAATCCCTCCTACCTTAAAGACTACTAGGTACTATCCTCTAGGTTTACACCTCTAAAATCCTTGAGCCATTCTGAATCAACCTCTGTCAAGGAAAGTGCCCAATTTGATATTATGTCAGCCTCAATATTTCCCATACGCCTTACATGGCTTATTTTGAAATCTTCAAAAAATATCATTTCTTCCTTAAATTTTTGCACTACCCCTTGCAAAAACCAATCATTAGCATCACCTTTTAAGATCGCTTGGATTATTATCAACGAATCACCCTCCAGATGAATTTTCTTTACTCCAATTTTTCATAGCAATTATAACCACTAGTAAAGTTGTTGCTGGTTCTACCATATTGTTTGTTCCTTCCTTCAGTCTCATGGATCCTACAGCCAAAACATTTCCATTCCAATCTGTAAGACCCCTCCGTTTTGCTCTTTTGTTTGAACAGTGTTTTGTTTGGTTAGGCCTTATTTTCTGATAATGCTTTGACCTTGGCACTTGGTATTTTATTATGATGTTATTATTATGTCATGCTTTGGATTAGCATAATGGATAATTGAATTAATGATGTTTATGCTTTTGATCATATTAATGATGTTAGATTCGTCAGTCGATAATATTGTATTGGTGAAGGGGACGGATCACATCACTCGCTTGCGAGCGCCCTGCGATTCTGAGATTTCCTCTTCACGGTGTGTATTTTATGATGTTCACATTATATGTTATTGTTTACTTGATTTTCAGTTTGACAGGTACAGGACATTGACTCCACCTGGTTTCACAGGTTTGAGCGTGTCCAATGTCCAACGATATTCGATTGGGAGATAGTAGCTAGGTTTTTCGTGCCAAGTCATCACCCTAGTCCTAGTATGTCATCAAATGTTAGTCGGGTTGTGTTGCTGTGAATATTGCTCCCTCTCTTTGTTTATTTAATTGCAAGTTAAAAGAAAAGGGTAATCATATGGTTGTATGCATTTAATTTGTGAAATTAAAATTGTACTGGAATTATGTTAATAACGTAATTTATTTTATTAATTAATTTAATTTAATTAATAAATAATTTAATCGTGGATTAGATTTATTTATTAATTAATTAAATTGATTTTGTTGAAATTGGATAAGTTCATTTTGAAATTATGAATTTTATTATGTGGAATTGAAAATTATGAAAATGAATTAAAAGTCAAATTAGAAGTTTGAATTCAAAAAAATTGAAAGAAATTAGATATTTTCTATTTTTCTGTTTTGAAGAATTTATGGGGGTGGTTGTTGAAATTTTAGGGTTTTATCCTTATGGTTGAATTTTTTTTCTCAATTTTGGATTATGAAGTTTTTGGAAAATGGAGAAGGAGAGAGGAAATTATTGGTTGTGGGTTTTGGATTTGGTGTTTTCTGGTGAAGCTCAGTTGGACTTCTGGGAAGGAGCTTGGATCTGAGGAGAAGGCTTGCACCATTTTTCCAATCTCTCAAGCCTTTTCAACCAGGTTTTCTTCTTAGTAAATTTGGTTCGTTTTGAAAAGGATTCACAATTTGATTCGCTATTTGGAAATTATGGATTTAAACCTTATTTGATTGCAAGATAAAATCCATGTTAGATTCTTGTAGCTTGTCTTTTCCTTTCTCTATGTTTGGATTTGAGAAATCTATTTGAAAGTTTAATTGTTAAAATCTTTGTGAAAATTGAGTATTTATTTTAAGAAATTTTATAATTTTATCTGTAAATGGTTGTTTGGAAAAAACTTCTTCAATTAAACCATTATGTTGAAATTATTTATATATATATATATATATTTTATATATATACATATATATGCATACATATATGGTTAATATATATGCACAACATATATATATATATATATATATATATATATATATATATAAATGATTGGGAATTTGTTCTATGCTGGGAAAAAATGCCGTATGGTGAAATTGGAAATCGCGGAACGAAATCCCAAAAAAATACAGGGTTTCGGCTGTTTGTATTTGGGGAATTATATTCCCTAGCGCCCCTCAAGGGAGGTGCGGCTACCTCATGAGGCAACACCCTCCACTTAGTGGAGGGAGCGCTGCCTCATAAGGTAGCGCAGCCCCCTCTGGTGAGGACTGTGCGTAGGGAGAAGGTTGGGGGGTTCGGTCACAGCCGACCCCTCCCCAAGGCATATAAAACCTTATGTTTTATAAACAAAAACGTAAAACAACATACTTTCATTCGCCTGCCCTCAACCCGACTCAGATTTCAATGCAAAATAATAATATGTATATATACATATTATATATATATATGGTATATTGAATATATATATATATATATATAATATTTGTATTTATATTTATTTAAAAATATTTAATTAATATTTAATTATTATATTTTATAATATTAAAATATTTATAAATAATATTTTATATTATATTTTATAATATTAAAATATTAATATATATTAATATGGAATTAATTGTTCAACTTTTAGAATATATAGTTGAGGATGTTGATTTTTAAAATGGTAAGATTTAAATTGAGAAATTTAAACTATTGAACTCTTAGTCAAATTATCAATTTTATTATAAAATAATATACTTGGAAAGAACCAATATTGGATTTAAAGGTAATATGTTTTAATTGAGAGGTTAATGGGTTTCAAAATGATTTGTTTGGCAATGAGATATAGTTATCTTTAAAATGATATGTTAGGAATCGCAGAAGTAACCACTTTATTTTATTAGTATTTTCAAGCAATTAAGGAATTAAATATTTGGGTTAAATGTCTTCCTTTGTCTGAAAAAGGAGTTATTTAATTAGTTTAATTCCTTGCAACTTGCCTTTGTGATTGTTTTCCTCTGTGTTCATGTTTTGGGGAAAGGGGTTAAGTGTATTTTAATCTGTAAGTCTTCCAAAGAACCCTAGAGGTTGGGGGTTGTCGTCTTGTGATGTTGACTATTTAATAATCCCCTTGGGTAGTGCATGAAGTTATGTCAATGTTATACCTGGTTTCTACAAACGGGCATATTTTGTGCCTCTTGAGAAACGAGTGGATTTTGTAATGTGTGCCTCCTTGTCAGGAGCAGTTTTTTTATTGTTGTTACCTCCAGTGTGTGGAGACGGTTTTATCTTATGTTGCCTCCTGAGAAAGGAGTGGACGTGTTATCTTGTTGTTGCACTTTGTACCCTTGGTGTTAGGATGGTATGTGTGTTGTCAAGTAGAAGAGTGGCTTCCGTAGGGGCCAGAGCCTGGAAGAGGTATCCACGATAACCTTCGGAAGTGGTTTAATCAAGTGATAACTAAAACGATACTTAGAAGATTAGGACTAACTTCTCACTAATCAAGATATTAATGCCTCACTCATGGACCCAAGTGCTCGGTTAGACTTGGGATGGGTGGGAAGGCCTGGAATGGCAAGGTCATATATCTTGTCTGTACAAAAGGTATTTGGCTCTGCATGAGTGAGTATGGGGGCGGGGATTCAGTAAAGGTCACCAAGATAACCTTTTCTTGTGGGGGCCGGAGCCTAGAAAGATTTCCAAAGGATAACCCATGACGAGTTGTGTGATGACACTTTGTCTAGGACAACAGTTGGTGCTTGTTTGTTGTGGGTATGGTTTCCTTAACATACCTGATGTGACCATAGTTGGTATTCGATTATTATGAGTATGGTTCTCTTAACATATTCGTTCTACTTTATTTCTGGAAGCAATGTGACCATGTAGAGTTGTACTTGTGTGGTACTCGTGATGCTCTTGAGTTGTACTTGTGTTGTAATCATGTGGTACTTGAGTTGTACTTGTGATGTGCTTGTGTGGTACGTGTAATTGGATGCGTTAGTATGGTTCAGTGATGATTTAGCCTGTGTCTAGAGGTAGATGGTCTTGGCTAGGATTCCTTGTTATTATCTCCTAGCACGGGGGGTGGGCTTTTGGGTTCCACTTGATTGGGTGGCGTGCACCTAAATCCATTGGGCTATCTTCATGTTCTTGTGGATGAGACTTCCAGTTGGACAGCTCGTGGGATTCAGTTTCAGTTCTTGCTTTATTTCATTTCAGTTGATCTTGTATTATTTGACCCCTCATTTGTTATTCAGGTGGAAGTTGTAACTGTAACCTTATTTATTGATCTTGCCTCATTCGGGGAATGAGAGTTGTAATTGTAATATTTATTTATGGATAATGGATTGGAAAGTTATCTATTATGCTTGGATGTAAATTATCTTAATTGGTATGTATGTGTTTAATTATTGTCTAAATAATTGACATGGTTTATATTCATGTTGTTGTTGTGGGTTGTTATGTATCTCAGTCTTGTAACCTTAGGGGATGTTTGCATTGGGAAGTGAACTTGTTTATTATTGTACTTAAAAAAAAAAAACCTCTTTAAGTAGTTGTTTGCAATATCGTCTAGGGTTGCGTGGCGGGGCATTACACAATCCCACACAATACTACCAACACTCGAAGGGACTAGATTTCCTTTTGATGCCCCATCCAATTTCACCTTCCACCATCCTTTCTCTGGTTTCTCCCACTTAACCATCTCTACAGAAGACAATGTTGAATTAACCAAACCAAGCCCCTTAACAGGCAAGTTGTTTAGATATTAATATTAAGGCATGGGAAGTAAATTAATTGAGTAAATTATGGTAATATAACTTTTTTTCCTCTTGCTAATATTAATGCACATATGCACCACAAGATTATAACCATGTTCTGAATTGTGATTCACAAATATGAGAGACATAAGCTATATTAGTAGAAGATGAATTAGGATTGAAAAATAAATCATGAGAGCATGACTTTAAGTCCATAAGTATCATCATGCGAAATAGGACTAGTATATAAAAATAGACAATAACAACATAAACTAAACTCATTAATAAATATAAAGAATTTACAAGATGCATCCAACCATGTGTTGTAAAGCTCTACCACTTGATTCTAATATAAAATTTAACTATTCAATAACATAACATCATCTTTGAAAATAATTTATATTATGACCAAGATTATATAACTTTGAAAATACTTTATAAATTAACTTTGAAAATACTTTCAATTATGACCAAGATAATAGAATTGTTGGTGAACTAAGAAAAAAAATAATTCCTAGATAGCTAGCTTATTCATGTACCGTATTGATTGGTTGAGCTTGCTCTTTAATAACTTGTATTCTCTAATGATCATCTCTATCTATTCTCCACTTATGGCATCCTGCATGTGGAAATTGATGAAGAGCTAGGCCAATAGCAATTAGTAGGTGGCTATACTGATACAACATATTGTCAAGATGGTAATCAATAAAATGAATCCCATTTTGAATAATTTTGACTTGTTTGAGATATTCCCCTTGCACTACAACTAAATCTACAGGAAACAACATTTCATTGCTTGTTTTTGTTTTTGTTAACTTCATCCTCTTCTCTGTACAACATAATAAATAATAACTAACACCTATGTTTCTAGCCTTTGTTATGACTATAAAAACATCTCCTATACACATATATAAAATTTTCAATTTAAAAAATTAGAACCAATCATTAATTGTAGAAAAAAATTAATAAAAAAATTATAAATTGTTTAGTTTTTTGGATTGAGATTGTGTTCATTTTTGTGAATCCAAAAAACTAAACAATTCATGATCATGGACTGTGGAAACTTGATGTTGTTAAAAAAATTATAATTAAATTTTGTCTAGATTAAAAAATATTATAATTTATAAATCAATCTAAAGTTACAAACTTTTCACGAATATATATACATACCTTTTTCAAACAATCCTAAAATATGGTCATAATCAATTGAAATCAAAGGAATATCTTCAAATATTTCATCTTCATCTTCATTGAATGTTTTAGTAACAACTAGAGTCACCAAATTTCATTCACCGATATATCCACATTTTTGGTTGTTGCAATTATCATAATCCCTCAAAATGCAGCCATAAGAGTAATCCCTAGTGCACCGCCCATGTATGACTATTTGTACTCATCACATAATGCAAAGATCTTGTTTTCTCTACCCACTTGCATCCATGCATTATTCTTCTATTTGCACCTAAAAATTATATATATAATTCAAAATAAAATAAATATAAAGTTCTTAAACTTAAATTTTGAAAAACAAGTGATTTTTTTTTAAACAATAAATTATATAAACAATGATTATTGATCCAATTTTATGTAAAAAAATTACTTTGAGCTTGAGGTCAAATTTGGCAATCTGTATGCACTAAGATCAACTTCACTTCGACGTTGTTGGCAAGTGGCACTTTTAATCGCACTATGTATAAAATACCACAAATCATATATTGCTTGGGGGGTTTCATGATTGAGTAATTTTGGGGGTAATATTTTCCCTTTGTTGGCTTATGTCTCTTGATTGGTCTATTGTGTGACTAAATTTGAGGAGAGTAATATGGGTATCAAGAAATATCTTGTTGTAAAAAGGTTAAATTGATGAAACTTTGTCTTGGCAAGATGGAATTCTAACACATTGTAGGTGGCTTAATCTTTTTCCATATCTCTATGGACTAGTTCCTAAACCTTCAACAAAATGGAAGAGATTTGTGTGGGACATAAAAATAGAACATATTTTGGGAGTAATTGGTTGTATTTGTGATGTTGATACACAAATGTGTAAGGAAGCTAAGGTAGTGGAACAACTTCCTACACTAATCTGGAGAGGAGAATAATCCAAAACTTTTACAAATCTCTAACCTTAAAACTAAATAATTAAATTTTTATTCTAATTTTAATTAAAATTTTATATCTCACTTAAATTAAATAAATGTATTATTATTAATTGTAAGTACAATTCAAATTTAATATAATTTTGAATTAATTGAAGTATAATTTCAATTTAATAAAAAATCAATATAATTGTAATTATAATTTAATTTAAAAATATTATTAGTTGAAAAGAAAGAAAAAAATATGTTAACAAAGTAAGTTGATGGTCACTTTATAAACATTAACCAAAAACTGGATAAAGTAAAACAAAAAAGTATGTATATTTATTTTTTTGGGCTAATTTATCCACAAATTTTTGTGGATAAATTTTATTTTTTTTAAATTTGAAATTAAAATCTACTTTAAATATTATAGATTTCATTTCCAATTTTATTAAAAACTTTAAATCTTATCCGTCTTTACTTTAGAGAATTGTTTCTTTTTCCATAATCTTTTGATGTCTAGGCAAGATTTCCACAAAAGATTGAATTCTTTATCCGAAATTTATTTGTTGTGAAAAATAATGTAAAAAAAATCTCATACAAACATTATTTGCATTGGATAATGGACTTAATAACTACCAGGAAAATATTAATGCTAAGGGAAACCCATGTTTTAAACATGAGAATAAGTGAATGAGAATTATTAAGAATACAATATAGACAAAGTTATTTTTGTTTAGTTAGGAAATCAATCGAGTTAATAAGTCCATTTGGTTCAATTAAAATGTTATTTCTCATTCATAATTAAGTGTAATTGTAATACTAAATTTGACTTTAATTCTAATAAATTTAGTATATTTTATTATATATTTTCATTAATTATAAAATTATATAATTATAATTGTAATAATAAACATAATATAGTAGTTTATATTTTGAGAATGTTATCACAATGTCTGGCTTTGCTTTTACTTGTTGCCCTCTGACTTTTGGTGATAAAGATTGATGCTCTCCTTGTGACAGCTCCTTGGGCAGAGAAATCATAGATTCTTTTTGATGAACTATGATGAACCTTTGTGGCTTTCTATGTAGTGCCAGGCTACTCGCACATGACATCCTTAACCAACCATGCCCTTTGGCACTAGTGAGTTTGACCAGTGGTGAAGGGATTTTATATTTCCTTTCAATGAGAATAAATTTACCACAATGTCTGATGATCTTGTGCATCATTAATCTATCATATGGGTCAGCCATTCATCCTCTATTTCGGAGATCTATATGGATGGTTTCATATGTGACATGGAGGTTTTCTTGCAAAATAGTGCATTAATTTTCAGATTCACTAAGCTATGTCCAACATTGTGTGACTTGCATACCTGGATTTCAAAAAATTGTGAAGAATATTTGAAGGAAGAAATTTGTCTATTCTCTTGTGCCAAATGGTTTTAATCCTTGAATTTGAATCTTGTGACTCGCGTTGACAAAAATTGGGTTTTGGAAAATGAACCTTGGATTTGTCAAGGTGACTTCTTGTGCATGAAGCCATGGTATCCCTCTTTTGATCCATAGTGTAACGCCCCACCATGCAAACCCCACAGGACAACAACCAAATAACCAAAGACGAGACAATTTTTTTTTTAAAGATAACAACTATGCAAAAACCTTTAATTAAATAATCAAACAGCATTATGATAATTACATAATGACACCTAACTAGTCCCATGGGGTTGCATGGTTGCATTAATCGTAAACGTTCCCAACCAATAATATCATTATAAACTAAATGCCAAGTGAATAAACAACAAAAGAAACCATTCATAAGATAACACAATGATAATCATACAACCTTCCATAATCAAATGAGATGATAAAACACATACATCACTTTATTACATATCAAATTCATAGTTCAATATTACAATTTTGGAGCATATTTCCACAGATACAACACCTCATAAATACAATGATACATTACATAATTCTTCCCTTATATCAACGACAAGAGTACATCAAGTAAAAGAATAATACATCAATGATTAATAAGGTACAATACATAGAATAATCTTCAATCAAGTGAAGCCTTGGAATCTCTTTATCCGCTTCCACTCCTTGCTTCATGAACTCAACTTGGAAACCCAATGGGGTGCACAACACATTCCACAATACCATGTGGACCAGAAGGCCCACCCCCCATGCTAGGAGGTGATAAGAAAGGACCCGCATCCAAACAAACAAAGGTCAAGCAGATAGACTAACACAACTTCAACATAAAAAACTTTGAATAAATACAAACAACACTCCCAGAGGAAACCAAAATGAAGGAATATACATGGGTATTGTAGGAGAGTTTCATCACATGGCCTTCAATGGATTATCCAGAAAAACTATCACAAGGTGTTGCCTCCATCTATGGTTATCCTGACTGCCTATCTCAAGGTGTCGCTCCATAGGGTGACTCAGGCGGAACCACTTACCTTTCATGAGGACAAAGCAGTGATCTTACCAACCATGTTTTCTCATCCCATCCTCTGCCTATGAAAGCACTAATGACATGGGTG
Source organism: Sequoiadendron giganteum (assembly GCA_007115665.2). Classification (NCBI taxonomy): domain Eukaryota; kingdom Viridiplantae; phylum Streptophyta; class Pinopsida; order Cupressales; family Cupressaceae; genus Sequoiadendron; species Sequoiadendron giganteum. The sequence continues at coordinate 645,764,280 of CM021100.1, forward strand.
AGGCACGTAATTAATTTTGTTTAGTGTTTAGCTACCCAATCCCACTAGTTCATCAATTAAGTTATCACTTGCTTAGAAATCTCTTCCATGGGTTATCCTGAGAGCCCCTTTGTGTGCCGACCCCCATGAAGATCCACTCTCCCTATAGACACCCAAACCGAAAAAAGCAAGGGGTGTACCTCATCTCTCATAAAATCAAGGTGTACATAACACACAACATGCGAGGCAAGAACCATCTCGCAAGCACATACCATATAACTAAGCCAAGAAAAAAGGAGGTACCATTCACCAACATAAACTACATGAGTCAATAGATGCACTAAAACAATAGAGTGCCCAAACGAACAAGTTTTCCCCTAGCCTCTGGAAGTTACTAAAACCTCTACCCAAGAATGAGAATAAAAACATGGCTTCTCGTGACTCAAAGTCAAAACAAAGATAAACCAACCATAAACTAACATCATTTAACACTTATTTTGGACAAATAGAACATCAACGGAAAATCACATTCATCGAGTAAGTACATTCAAAAGATACATTTCTCTAACTAAAATAATGACAAAGTTTATTACTAATTTTAAAGCATAAATAAAATTACACTATTTAAATATGCAAGCATTCAATTTACATATCTTATTAATCGAAAGGAATACGTGAATAATAAATTATCACTATTACTTTATCAATTTATGCTTTTTCTAAATAACTATATTGATTTACAATTAACAATTTCCCCATTTCAATATTAAATATTATGTTCTACTCTACAAATATAAATCTACATTATTCCTTTATCACATCATTGAAATTAAACACATTCATGCTAATTATATATTCATGTACTTTAATTTTAATTTTTTAGTTTTGAATTCACAATGGTTATATTTCAAATCTGAATTTACCAATAATATAGTATCTTTTAAATCTAAGTCACATGAAGACAACATATAAACATATACAATAATATTAAATTAAAAAAAACCAATAATAATAATATTTGATAACTACGTTCATTCTATGAAATACAAATACAATTACATATATATGTATATAAATTTTATCAAATGACAATACACCATTGCAAGCCTGTTGTTCTTTTCTTTTAACAGCATACATAAATCAGTATGATGTTTATATCGAAAACCTTAAGCTCAAATATATGTGTTTGTACACACACACATATAAATCTAACCACCAATAGTTTAAAGAGTGTGGAAGATCAATCATGGTGTTGGGCACTAAGGAGGGGATGCAATACAGCCGCACCCTCATCCCTACAAGCATCAAACCCCCTAGCCCAAATAAATACTTTCAAATATTAACAAAATACTTGCAAATTTATAAGAATACAAAACATACAAGGCTAAGATTCGATTATGCACGCATCAAGGATATGAATTTAAAAGAAAGCTAATTGGTTGTGGAAAGGCTATGAAGGCAGCCATAGTGCTGCAAAAGAAGAACTTTCAACCAAATGCAGTTGGTTGGTGTAAAGCCATATTCTACAACCTTTACCAACATCCTCCCTCCCAGCGCCAACCTGGGAGCTTTGGAATAGGATATGAATATCCATCAATGCATAAACAAGGCGCAACAATTTTCTTATAAAGACATGGGCTATGGATCACAATATAATAGGATATGCACAAAAAAAGAATTTGTTGAAAATGCTTTAGAAACTTCCAATTCATTGCAGAATACAAGCCAACAAAAGGGTTGGATGAAACTAACACCCAGAAAAACTAAATCGCCATAAGAGAGCCAAATATTTATGCATAACTTAACCATCGAATTGTTCAAATATACTATGGTATCAATGAAATAAAATCACAACAACAAGTATCGGTTTCAAGCAAAACAATACCAATAGTTATGAAAATTATAAACAGAATAAGAAGAACCTGGCAAGATGAACGACACCACTTGAAGGTTGCTATGAAGAATGACTATCTCGCAACCACGAAATCCACTACTTGACCAACTTCAAAACTAAATTCCTCTTCGTAAAACAATTTTCAATTCCAAAACAAAACTGTATTTTCCTGAGAAAAGAATATTTTTTTTAGCAGAGACAATCTTCTTCTTTTTTTCCCAAAGATGAATTTTCCTTCTCCCCCAAAAATAATCGAGAAACCCTCCTTTTCTTTTTAATTCTAATTAAAATAATTATTTATTCTAGAAAAACTAAAAAAAAACAAGCTAAATCTAAAAACACAAATAAAATCAGCAACTTCCTCCGTTCAAACAAATGCATGTAATTGTATGTAAATAGCTTCTTGTTTTTCAAAATTTCCAAAACCACTAAAATCTCCATTTCGAATGAATCTATAATAATAATAATTAGATAAACAATATTATATAATTACTAATTTAAAATTAACAATATTGCAATTAAAATATTATTCCATCTACATTTTAAAATATCTAATATCGACAAATTAAAAATATTATATTCATTTAAATCTACAAACATTTAAATTTACAAACTAATTTAATATTTAATTAAATACTTGAAATTTTCACATATCACTTTAATAATTAAATTTAATGCTCTAATTAAATTAATTACTACAATAATAAACATCATTAAATTAAATTAACTAATTAAGCAATAACAATAAACATTACAAAAGCACATAACACATTAAAACAAACGACATGAACCAAAACGATACCATAACGGAATGGGGTGCCGACGAACAACATCGTCAACCAATGATGGAGTGACAGACACAAACGGGGAAATTTTCTTGTCAACTCCCTAAACCACATCATATCCATTGGTTATGTAAGGCACGCTCAAACCTGTCAGTGCAGGAAGAGTCGGTGCCCGGTACCTACAATCCTACATAAAAACAAGTGTTGAAACAACATATATATATAATACCAAACACACCATGAGAGAGAATTACAGTGTACCAAGGCGCTCACAGATGAGCAATGCAACACCGTCCCTCTAACCAGAACCTCAAACAATAACCATATTCTAAACAATATCATCATTAAACAATAAGTAAGCAACTACATATCCAACATAACATCAAACACATATGTCCACATATCATAAGAAATGGTAACCAATGTCATAATCAACCAATTCCAATAAGAAGAACTATAAACCTACCAAATAACATGGTGAAACAATAACCAAGATAGTCTCAAGTATGCATCAAACATAGCCAATATCCAAACAGTATCAACCACACATAGAAAAGCATCATGAGAATAACACTAACATGAGAGGAACTACATCCTCCCCCTTAGAACTAGGATTACTCCTAGAAACTAGAAAACAAATAGGGAAAAGACTTTTGAATGCGGGATGCATCCTCCCATGTCGTTGATGTTTCATCATTAGGGTCCCTTTGGACCCGTAGCTGTTCAATTTCTCTGCCCCTGAGAATGAGCCTCCTGTGCTGAAGAATGACCATGGGTTCCAGTGCGAGCTACTCGTCCTCTGCCTGTAATGAATTCCAATCGAGTACATGAGATATATCAGGATAAAAAGGCCTAAGTATAGAAATGTGAAACACATCATGTATGCATGATAAACTGGGTGGCAAGTCTAGATGGTAAGCAACGGGTTCAATTCTCTCCAAAACCTCAAATGGACCCACAAAATGAGGTGCCAACTTAGAGCCTTTCCCGTAATAAATGGGGCTCTTTCGTGGACACACTCGAAGAAACACCCGATCACTAACTAAAAAATGACGGTCGACCCTATGCGCATCAACATACTTCTTTTGCATGTCCTGAGCCACTACCAAGTGTTCTCTGATGCTAGCAACTTGTTGTTCCATATCTTGTAGCATCTCTGATCGAAGAAGAAATATATCCTTGAGACGGTCCCAACTCAGTGAGTTCTGACACGGATGACCATACAACGCCTGAAACGGTGAAATCCCAATCGAACTGTGGTAACCGTTATTGTATGCAAACTCAACCAGATGCAAATATTCTTTCCAACGAGACTCTTGATCCATGTCGTACATATGGAGCATGTCCTCAAGAACTTGGTTGAACCTCTTGGTCTTTCCATCTATTTTTGGATGGTATGCAGAACTGAAGTTCAACTGGGTTCCTAAGGCACGTTGTAAAGATGTCCACAAAGTAGAAGTGAACACCAGATCTCTATCGAAAATGATTCTTCATGGGATTCCATGCAATCGAACAACATCCTCCATGAATATTCTAGATACAAAAGAAGTAGTATAAGATGATTGGACGAGAGAGAAATGTGCCACCTTGGTATACTTGTCAACAGTGACCATGATAGCATCGTGTCGACATGAAGACATAGGCAAGCCAACAATGAAGTCTATCGATATAATATCCCATTTCCACTCAGGAATGAGATGGGGCTGCAAAAGACCTATGGGATGTTGGTGATCTACTTTTACCCTCTGACACTCCATACATCTCGCCACAAGATCTGCAATATCTCTCTTCATTCCAGCCTAGAAATATAGTGGACGAAGATCTACATACATCTTCTTAACTCTTGGATTAGCTGAATAGGGAGCCCGATGTGCCTTAGTCAAGATTAGGGTATGAAGAACCTTAGTGGGAGGTACATACATGCGACCCAAACACCACGAAAGTCCATCAGACTCAAGAGTATAACCTACAAAATTTCCCTCCAAAACTCTACCCGACTCAAACTCCAACTTCACCTCCTGGAACCAGCTGTCTGAAGGAAGTGCTGTGAGTATCTGACTCCTCAAGTCCACATCAAGAGTCACAGAAGATAAATCATGTCATCGATGAATTAGAATATCCGCCACTACATTTTCCTTACCTTGGATGTATTTTACATCAAAATCATATTTGCAAAGAAACTCCATCCATCTTTGTCTAGCATTAAGATTCGATAACGCGAAAATATACTGTAAGCTGCGATGATCACTGTGAAACTCAAACCTATGCCCCAATAAGAAGTGCCTCCACCTCACTAGAGTATGAACAATGATGGCCAACTCCAAAATGTGCGTGGGGTAATTCAACTCATGATCCTTGAGCTTACGTGACTCATAAGTGATCGCATAACCTTCTTGCATCAAAAAAGCCCCTAACCCCTCCAAGGACGCATCAGTACAAACCACAAAGTCCCCAGTAGGATCGGGTACTGTAAGAATAGGTGCATTGGTCAGCTTCCCCTTAAGAGTCTAGAAAGTCGACTGACGCTTTTTAGACCAATCAAAATTAATCCCTTTCCTCTGAAGAGAAGTGATGGGATGTGCAATCCTCGAGAAGCCCTAAACAAACTACCGATAATAACCTGCCAAACCCATAAAACTGTGAATCTCAGGAAAATTCGTGGGTGCAAGCCAATCGATGACAACTTGGATCTTTGAGGGATCCATGACGATGCCTTCACCTGATATAACATGTCCCACGTATTTCACTTCCATCTGAAAGAACTCACATTTTTCCAAGTTAGCGTACAATTGATTGTTTCTTAGACACTGCAACACTTGTCTCATGTGTTCCTCATGATCCTCCATGGTTTTTTAATAGACTAGGATAGCATCGAGAAACACAAGAACAAACTGGTCCCAGTAGGTATGGAAAACATCATTCATCAAGATCATGAAAATTGAAGGTACATTAGTCAACCCGAATGAAATTACCGTGATTTCGTAATGCCTGTATCAAGTGCAAAATGCAGTTTTATGTATATCCTTCTCAAAAATCTGCAACTGATGGTATCCCGACTTGAGATCAATTTTAGAGAATATCATAGCTCCCTTTATTTGGTCAAACAGATCATCGATTCTTGGCAATGGATAGCGATTCTTCACCGTCACCTTATTTAGTTGTATGTAATCAATACATAGACGAAGAGAACCATACTTCTTCTTCATGAATATGACTGGTGCTCCCCAAGGAGAAACACTAGGATGGATAAAAATTTTTGCAAGCAATTCATCCAACTATAAACGAAGCTCCTGAATCTCCTAAGTTTTCACCTGATATGGAGCCTTAGAGATAGGCTCAACTCCAGGTACAAGATCAATTCTGAAGTCAATGTCATGCTTAGGTGGCATCCCTAGAATCTCACTCAGAAACACATCTGAAAAATCCTTTAAGGAGAGGATAATCATCTAGAGTCACCTCTCAACCCTCCTCCATATCTAGGTCATTGACTGTAACCACAAACAACTGAAATCCCTGACAGAAACACCTCTTTGGATGCATTGCAGAAGTCATCTATAAGGAGATAGGTCTCTGTATGCCAACAATCTCAACCTCACCTCTGAAACCATTTAGAAAATGTACAGAATTACGACCACAATCAATCATCGCTTGTTGAGTACTTAGCCAATCCATTCCCAAAACAACATCATAAGAACCAAGGGGGAGAATTTGAAGATCCATTGAAGTCACAAACATCCCAATTTCCAACCTACATCCTAGAACAAGGGATTCTACCAACACCTTCACCCCAAAGGCCAATTCAACTCACCACTTAACACCTTACTTTTCCACCACCAGTCTACAACAATTAACTATTAAAGGGGAAGTAAATGAATCTAACACACCAGAATCAAAGAGTATAAAAATATGAGTGCCCTGTAATACACTTGATGCCTCCACCATAGTACCCTGATGATCAGCCTGGTAGTTGTCAATCGCTATGAAAACCCTATGTGACCTGCCAACATCTCTCCCACCATTGGCTCTTAAGCCACCAACTTTTGAATAAATGTTGTAGTGCTCCTCTATGGGCACTGTCTAGAAATATGCCCCTGTTGACCGCAATCGAAACATGTACCATAGCTGAAACCTCTGACACCCTACAAAGCATTAGACTATTGATAGCTACCCTAACTAGGTTCTAACTATGTACTCTATGTTAGTTGCTCAAAACGGTCATGCTGCACTCTCTGCCAACTACGGTTCTTCCTCGACTGACTCCACTTCTAAATTTGACCCCAATTTCTGATGGCCATTTGTCAGACTTTCGACGCTATTTTATCGACCGACTGACGAATCGTAGAAATCAGTGTCATTGCTCAATTTTTGTCTATAGTCTGGCAGACTGTAAAACATCGCACTCATGATGCAAGCTCGTCAGAACTGCAATGCCCACTTCGTTGATCGAGTGATGAGTAGTGGCCGAAGCACGGGCGGCGTACCTTCGCTGAAGCATCAGAGCAACGACATACGTTCGTCAAAACCACGACGACAGTTTCATCGATCTAACAATGCAAAGGATGCGGAGCATGGGCGACATACCTTTGCCAAAACATGGGATTAACAAAAAAATTTTATCGCCATTACGATGAAATTTTTGACGTATTCCAAATATCGGTGAGAGATCAAGACTGTTACAATGATTAAAATTGCTTGACATATTATATCGGGAGGACTGGACTTTGGTCTGAGCGATAATGTTTCATTAGCAAGATATAAATCTTGTCTCATCGACGAAGCATGAGGGAAGCATATCGGCAAGATATATACCATCAGAGTAAGTTCTGAATGTCTACATGACTTGCTATCTGATGCCGATAAGCATACATTGGCAAGCGTCTTGGCGACATACTTCCGATTGAAATAGTGACAAAAGTTTTTCGAACTCGCGACAAAATTGGAAAGTCATTACGATGAAATTTCATTGGATACATTACAAATTCATCGCAAATGCGACGAAACAATGCAATTTTAGAAAAAAAAACCTATTCGCTGAAATGTAGGCATATTGGTGAAAGATCAAGACTATTATAGTGATCAAAATTGCCTAAGAGGATATATCTGGAGGACTGGATTATGGTCTCAATGATGACAATTCATTGGCGAGATACACATCTTGTCTCATCGACAAAGCACGAGGGAAGCATATCGACAAGACATATACCATCGAAGTAAGTTATGAATATCTACCTGACCCGCTATGTGACACCGATAAGATTACATCGATACGGGTCTTGGTGACATAGTACATATAGAAATAATGACAGTAGTTCGTCGAATGCACGACAAAATAAGCAAGTCATTACAATGAAAGTTCATCGAATATATTGCAAATTCGTCAAACTCTTTTGGAGGTCTATCAAAAATTCGACAGAACAATACATTTTTTCAAAAAAAAAAGCTATTTGTTCAAATGTAGGCATATCGGTGAAAGATCAAGACTGTTACAACGATCATAATTGTCTAAGAAGATATATTGGGAGGACTAGTCTATGCTCTTAGCGATGAATTTTCATCGGCGAGATACTCATCTTGTCTCATCAATGAAGCACGAGAGAAGCATAAAGGACAAATTGGAAGACTTCATTATGAAAATTTAGATCACAATATGATTAACCCTGTTTGGACAAATGCAGTGACATTAGTGTCAAGAGTTAAGAGGCCATTCAACTTTGCATTTCAATAAATTATTGTATACATTGAGTAAGTGTTTACAAGGTAGAGAAAGGACAGTCATATGACTGTTTAAAATATCAAACAACAAGTCAGTTGTTGTGTTTAATTAGGCTTACAAAGGCAAGGATTTATCATTTTTTGCATACATCTGCAGTCCAAGCTCTAGGCCTGCATTATTTGGTTACTATGTATGATAAATGAGCAATGAATAATTGTAGAATATGGAGGCTATGGATGATATTATGATGGCCACATTTGATGTTGATCAACAATTGGAGCAAAATATAAAACGTATGATGAGTCATGAGATCAAGGGGACTGTCATGGACATCAAGCACAACCTACGAACTGGATTCTAATTTTGTTAAAAAATAAAAATCAAACTAGTGAATATTAAACTACACACTGGAATCTAAATTTGTGGAAAATGAGCAATTTGGTGAGAAAGAGTACTACAGTGCGTCTTGGATACTTAGCTAGTGTACTAAAAAATAGGATTGCAAACCCAAAATTTTGGATACTTAGCTCTTAGACAGTCAATAAAACAATATGAGCATGATTACGAATGATTTTACCTTGTCCCACTCTTGATCTCCATGTTTGAGAGCCTTCTCTTTAAGACTCCATGAATCCACTTTGATCCATTGCTGCCAAAAGAGATGTTAATGTGTAAACAAGGAGCCACATTTAGACAAACTGGTCGTTGATTTCTTCTAAGAAATTTAGAGACTACAAAAAGAAGATACCTGATGGGGATCATGTGGGCTTCCTAGAGAAAGCACTGCAATATGGCCTCAAGCAACAATGAAAAACTTTGGATTAGCTTCACAGTAAATTCTAACAGCATGATATTGAAAGTTGCTCAGGTACTGGGTCCTCTCCCCTAGATTAAATTAAGGAAAACATTATTGTAAACACAATATGAATAAAAGGATATGAATGTAAAGAAAAATGGATATTAGCAAAAAATAAATGTAAATAAAAGTAGTGTGAGCAGAAAATGAATCTAAATTGGTCTTGAACAAATAAAATCATACCCAATTAGCATTAAGTTATATTGACCTTGTACTCATTGCCATTTTCAATCTTGAAGGTTACTTTGATGCCTTCTGCAGAAACTCTCTGGCCATGAGGCAAGAGAAGGTGGGAAAACCAAGTGTATATCGATGACTTCCTGACAATCAAAAAGAAAGAAGCAACCAGTCAACTCTATTAGAACAGAATAATCTTATGAATTAATTTTATTTGTTTTACTATCTAATGGATAGTGGACCTAGATCTTCTGAATTGAGATACTACTAATATGTGTTGACTGGTGATTTTAGACTACCGATATTCTGCTTCAATCTCTATAAGTTACTTTTGTCTTAAATATATTCAAGATAACTCTGCAAAAAAATTCCTTGATCTCTTAGAAATTATGCAGATTATTTTGTTAATACTTCTCCATTTTGATATTTTCTTTCAAAAATTCATAGAAAGATATGTAATGCCATATTTGAAACTTACATATTTTAATTTTACTAGTTCTATAATTATAGTATATGATTCCAACAATTGTGAAACACATTGGCAATATGTTGGATGAATGAAGTAAACTATGCAATTGGCAAGTGTAAAGACAAATTCCTTAACCCTTGCCAGCATCCTTCTTGCCTGTTTTAAAACATGTGCTTTGGAATAGGGCATGAAAATCCATCTAAGTATAATGAAAAGGAGATTTTTGTTAGATATTATATTACAGTAAGTTGAATGAATGTAAGGAAATATTTTAGCATAGCTGCAGATGGTACAAAATTTCATGGTTAAGTGGAAGCCTCCCATCAACAAAAAGATCCAAATATCTGTGTATCTATCTCAATCGAGCCTCTAAACCCTTCAGAGCTGTCAAATTTTCCACTAACCTGTTATGCACAAAAGTCAAATTTTAGAGACCACTAAAATAAAAATAAAAAATAGAGCTTTCAAACCAAATCCACACACAACACAATGTTCATAGTGAAAAGTTAGCACTTTATTTCATCTTTGCATATTGATTTGATGCTTCAAACGATGCATTTCTTATATTGAAAAGTGCATTACTTACCTTATTGAGCTTCTCTTTGTTTGGAGAATAGTTTAATATTCTCTACTTAATAGGGCCAACCACATGAAGGTGGAAGCTCATTTGGCCCCTCCACCCCCTCACATCACTCTCAATTCCTCATACCCAATCATAGAACATTAATCATGCATTCATCCATTAATAACATATAACATTCATTCATTCATCCTACATTAATAACGTATAACATTTATTTATTAACATATTCACATTCATTCATTCATCCATTAATAACATATAACATTCATTCACTCATCCATTAATAACATATAACATTTATTCATTAACATATAACATATTCACATTCATTCATTAACATATAACATTCATTTTTTCAGTTTTTACATATTATCAAAAATATGGTTGTCATAATATGATTACAATCACTTTTTTTTTGTTTCTTTTTTGCAGCTAAAAAAAATTGAAGTGGAGTATCATTTTCAAAATCATCTATCCCCCCTTCAATTGTTTCGAGCTCTACTCGTGATCTTAATGTATGCCTAGTCGTGTACTCACAACGTGGACGCCGTTGCAAGGGGGGGTCTGTTGCAATATCAAAGAAATGTTAAATTGATATGTTTTATTATTATTGTTACACGTATTTCATTAATTAAAAGAACATCAGAGTGGTGCTCTTTACCTGATTGGGCCACATCATGTTCCTAATATTGTCTTATAGCCTCATGCTCAACATGCTGAACACCCTCTAAATCCTAATCTGGAGTTGAAACATGAAAGATTACATTAATTAATACACCAATTGCAATTAAATATATTTAAAAGAATATTAGAGTGGTCCTCTTTACTTGATGGAGCCACATCATGTTCCTGATCTTGTCTAGCCTGATCATGCTCAACATGTTGATCACGCTCTACATGCTCTAAAGTTGAAACACGAAAGGTTACATTGATTAATACACCAAATGCAATTAAAGATGTTTAATTGTATTAATCCACACCGCGTTTTGTATAACACATGAATACATTCAGTACCAGGATGCACACCATGGCCTTCATTTACAAGTTGTGCTCCACCCTCACCAGACTGCATTCCAATGTCATGTGTAGTATTATCATTGCTTATCTATGTAAAACAAATAGGCACATTATTATGCTGGAAATTAATATTGAATAGATTGCACAAGTATTCAATTTGAAATAAAATTTATTGAGTGTATTTACCTGCGTGTTGTATGTAGTGGAAGATTGTGTTTGCCCAGTTGAGACTCTTAGGTGTTCAGTCCGGGCTCTATAGGCTTGGTGGAAGGAAATCTTCAGGTCCTCTTCTGTGGGCACTCTGTTGAAATCACAGCCCTGCATTTTTGCATGTGATCATGAATTTTGCTTCTATGGTGTGATAAAACCAAAATTGTTTGCAATTTATTATTTGGATGCATTATTTCATTAATTGATACTTACAAATCATGCGGCTAATTCCATATAACCACTAGAGCCAAGTTTGTGTTGCCCATGTTTTTCTAGTCTTGCCTTTGTTGCCTTCGATGTGTTGAGCAACCTATGAAAAATTTCAAATACATTAGATTATGTAAAAAGAAAGAGTAATCAATATATAATTAAATTGTTGATAGTATCACATGCCTTCGTTGGCCTGGTGGTGTCTTTCCTTTTTTCTTTTTAGCCTTCTCATTTCCATCTCACACCAAGTCCTTCCACTCCCTTTTCAGAATCATAGGGGGACGCTCATACTTTATGTTCTTTTGTAAATGTGACCTATATTGGTTCCTCACATACTTTATATAGGTACCAACTTTCTTAAGGACCTTGGTTTGGTTGAATGTTTTATCACCGAAAAACGCAACTAAACGGTTAATGAGCTCATCTTTTAAATCTTGATTTTGGGCATTCCACCGTGTACGTATGGTGGGCCCGAAGAGCTCCAATGTAAGATCACTTAGATTTTTATGAAAAACATCATTTCCTGCAAAATGATCATGGGATCATTAGTCTATAAAGAGTGATCAATAAGTAAATTTCAATTGGATTATATATAATAATAATTAAAACATTTTAAAGTACCTGGGACCTTCTCTATCTTTATGGGAAGGAAATCCTTGGTCACCACAAATGTGACCAGCAATGTTCCCATACTAGTAATATGGGAAGATCTAGGAAATGCTGCTAAAACATCACCAGTACTAGTGGCCTCTATATCCACAGGTACTGACATATGTAGTGGCATGTGTTCACTTCCAGACGGTGCACTACCAAATGCCTACATGGTATGTGTTGCCGACATTTCAGTCGACAATATAGGCACGGATGATGGGGTCGGATGATGTGTTGTATGTGTAGGAAGATCAATATTGACACTTGTACTGAATCCTACTTCCCGGGCAACACTTGCAGTACTTTGATCATGGCCAACAACATGATGAGGACACAAATAATCCTGTAAAAACAACACATATTTTAGTTCATGACATAAAAGAGTACAAAATATAAAACCATGAATGAACTTATGTTATAATTAAAGATCTCATGATAGCTTACTTGCAAGTTCTATGCTCTCTCAGACAATATTTTAACCCTTTCTTTTATCTCATCTATTTGAGGCACTATGAATACCAACTTAAGGATTTCTTCATTGCATTTTTTTTGGGCCTTCCTCATCATATCCACAGGGTTTGTGGAAAATGCGATGTCATCATCGCATAATAGTGAATGCACCTCCATATGGATGCTCTCCTATACTACTAGTGCCTTTCCCCGATCAGCCAAGTGCAACAAGAATATTAAAAACATTATCGAAATTAACCCAATAAACTAATGAAAAAAACATAATAATAAAACATTTTGCTCGTATCTAATTTGTACAATTACAATGAGGTAAACCTATTGGATAGAAGTGCCCAAAGATGGATCATGATCTACACTCTAGGCCAGAGCCTTCCTTGTATGATCAATATCCCACTGTGACAAAAATTAAATATAAAAAACATTACCGAAATGAAACCAATATACTTACGAAAAAAAACATAATAATAAAATGGTATATTGGAGTCATTAATTGGAGGTTGGGTAAAATGGTATATAGTACATACCACCCCCATAGTAATTGTGTTTGTATCTAAGCAATTCAAATTGTAATCGATTAGAAACTCTTCCCCTGCAGTTATTGATTTTATCGCACATACGAATACACGGTTTCCCTCTCGCGCCTCGAATATACAATTGGGTTGCTTATTTGTTGACCCAGGTCATGTACTATTTATAAACCCTGCAATATTCCCTGATGCTTTTGGCCTCCCGGCAATGTACCTAGCCACTCCTTTATTTTGATCCTTATCATTTAGTTGTATATAATTTGTTGATAGTGCATACCTACGCATGCTTCGTTTATATCAAACCAGCTACATCCAATCTTTGTAACTGTAACAAGTCCAACATACTCCATCAACTCAGTAACTTTGTCGTAATAGACCTTTATGTTGTCCATGCAAAATAGGCCCAAACCATGTAACGATGATGGTGCTATGCGATATATCCTCTCGTTGACACAAAGAACAGTGTTTATTGGAGGAAGTTCCTTGGGTACCCATTGTTTCCATAGATGTTTGTACCTTAAGGACACCTCGGTGTCGCCTATTCTCTCATCATCATAAGAACATGACCCCCCTTCAGCAAGAAAAAATTCCATGCATTTATGGAATTTTCTTCTAATCTTTTGACCTCTAGTTGATCTCCCTCTTTTAGACCTACTACATGTCTCGCTTTCCTCTTATCTTTCTGAATTTTCCTCGCTCAAGGAAGACAAATCTGAAAAATACCTATTTGGTGGTACCTGCACTCATAAGGATGTTGGATGAAGTTCTTTCATGGTGATGTGATCCGAAGGTGACATTATGATTAATCTATCATTTCATCGCTAGAATTTGACAGGTTATAAGGTAATCAAGTCTTGATAGATTGCAATTTATTGTTACTACCGTCTAAATGTGTCGATCATAAATCAAATCTACTTAACGTTTTAACTCCCAAAATTTGTAACAAGTGTTAAATGTGACTATGGTCCACCAGTTACACAACCAAGGCATCAAATGTATTATCTAATTGTAATCAAATGACTTTTGCTCTTCATTCAAGTAAATAAACTTGAAGGGAAACACCACCAAGTGGTTTATTGGACACCTACATGACTAAAAATAGCAGCAAATTTAAATTTAATTTCCATATGTCTAAGTGGTTAATGGGGAGGGAGTGTGTACTAGGCCTGGTAAATTCATCATAAGTTTATGCTTTGGCAATAAAAATTGTTTAAGTCATCTTAAATCTTCCTATGTCTAATTGCTAGGAGACTTTTGGTATGTTTTAAGGTAGGATGAGTGGTCACATCAATGTTCTAATTCTCTATGCCAAAGTTTCAACATATTCAAATAGTGAAATTTAGTGCTTATAGTCATTTGAAACAACAAAATTTTGATTATGTATGATGGATTTGATAACTTAAAAGAATTGGCTACCCAACAAACTTAAAGTTAAAAGAAACTTTTCCAATTGAAGGGGTTAGCACTTTCTTTCATCTTTGCATATTGGTTTGATGCTTCAAACGATGCATTTTTTATCCCACTTCTATCATATTGTATTTCCATCCCATTGCAATTTTTGGAGGAGTTGATACCAAAATTTCATATCAGATACCACGTTCTTGAAGCAATTTTCTATGTTTTTACAATTTTTCTAAAGTTCTTTTGTGTTGTATGGATCCATACAAGCTTGAAATGCTCTGAGATCATTGGTGTAGATAAAATATATGTGTTCCCTTTAATTTGCATTTGTTTTGAAGTTCTGAATCACTGTTTTGTGGGAGAAAACAATCAAATACAGGGACTGCCCTGTTGTGCCTATGTAAGGGTTTGAGGGATAAATAGAAATGACATCCACCAATCCACCCACTGTCTTGGAGCTGTAACTCGGTGGATTGGTGTGCATCATGGTGGATTTGATGGAGTTTCAAATCTTGTTCTTTGAATCACATTTATGTTTTTCCCTTGTCTTGTCTTGTTACATTGTTTGGGAGGAACCTAAGGTTGGGTTTTACCTTGGCTTTCATAAAAATCCTAATGTTCCATGTAAAACCTTGGGTGAGATATATTCAGTCCTTACCTTTTTGGAGTGGGTATTAAAATGACTTATGTCTCATTTTTTCGTATAGGCCAAGCCCCTTTTTATAAATTGAGTTAAATATTTTGCCTAACTTTATTACTTCCTATGTTTAGGCTAGCATGTGCCCTATGTTACTGATATTATCCCAAACCTAAGGGGAGGGTTAATAATCAAAAGAGCTTTTGAAACTTCAACTACAAAAGCTACAAACTTGATTGTAAATGTGGCCAAACTGGCCCTAAAGACAACTGAAAGAGAAGAAGCTAAGAAGAAAAGTTTGATGGAGAAGTAGAAAAGTTCATTGCATTTAGGGGTCTGTTAAAGAAAGAAACTTGGCATTGAATTGATTCCCTAGAGCTGACAGGGGCAATTTTCTTGTGAATTTGTGGTTGTTAAGTCAGGGTTTATCAATTTGATGGATATCTTGGTAGAGTCATGGTGACACTATTTGATGGTCCAATCTCTACTTCGAAACAAAAATATCTTTAACAATTCTAAGAGCTATAATGGGATGGCATTAAAGGAACCTTAATATGAATGATCTTATAATTAAGGAATTTTGAATTAAGGTCTTCATTTGAAGGTCCTTCATGCCAAGGTTCCTTTTATAAAGCATTTTGGACATGAAATATTTAAAATAAAAAATGCCTTCATTTGAAAGTCTTGACATGACATCATTCTTGAATGAAGGTTCTTCATTCAAAGGTCATGATGAAATCACCTTCAAATGAAGGTTCTTCATTCAATTGGTATTTTGTAATTTTGAATGTGTGATAATAATTTAGGGTTAAAAATAAATCCTTTTGAGCCTTTTATAAATGAAAGGACATTTGATGCAATCATATGCATTGTCAAACTTTTAACTTAATAGTAAGGGCATCATGAGTAGTTTGTTGGGCCCATTCAACAATCTCCGATGCAAGGATTGAATTTTCTAGAATGTATCTACTATGAAGAAAGCCAATTTGTTTACCTCTATGACTATAGCTCAAGCAATAGGTTTTATTGTGTGTGCAATGATATTGACAAGGATTTTGTAATCTAGGTGTTGAGAAGCATAATTGGCCATCATCCTAGGAAAGATTCTCCATTCTCACTTTTAGGTGTTAAAATTTAACAATACATAGATTGATGGAAGAGCCCAAAGAGCCTTTCTCCATGTTATCCAATTACACATAGCAGTGGTCTTCTCTTATATGATTGGACATTATTTCAAGAACCTAGCTAGGAATTATTCATTTAACGTAAGGTTTTCTCATAATGCCATCATTGGAAAAGTATGATCAAATTCTTCTATTATGAAGAATTGGTCTATGTGCCTCTATTAATCACTATAAAAATGTGAAAGACTAAGCTATTTGATTTTTTCTATCTTATCTTATACCATTTTACGATAATGGGGGGCCAATGTATGAGAAGATCTTTGGAAACTAGGCATGAAAATTGCATGTTAAAGAGAATTGGGGTGCCAAACTTACAGTACTCATTGTCCCTTGCTCGTCGATTTTCCCTGAGTGCCATCAACCTCGTCCTCGGTGTTGGAATTGACCTTGTTTTAGCTCCAAACTCTTCCACGGTGCTAGTATTGACCTTGTTTTCACTCCTCCAAACTCTTCCTCAACGCTGGTATTGACCTTTCACTTCTCCAATTTGATGAGCTGCAACTTGGTTTCGTTAGGTTTTAGAGTATGTTAATTAAATTTAAAATTATGGCGCCATTTAGAGTAGTGAATATAAAGCAAGCCAAGCCTATTATATTCATGAGGGAAATAATAAAACTCCTAGGATACTTTGTGAAACCATTTTCCTTGGTTAAAGGGAGGCCATAAAATATACCTTTGGATTTTTTCAATCTTCAAATATGAGGATTTGCAAGGTTCTTAGCAACATGAGTAATGGAAATGTGTGCAACAAGAATTTTTGAACACACATGAAATCTCCTTGCTAAAGAAAGGGGCTTCATAATTTAATATGATAATTTTTCTCAGCTCTAGAAATGATATGTTTCCTTAAAGAGGAAGGAGAAACATAAAAGGTAAAAGAGATGCTTAGGAATCTCAACACTTCCTTATGATAAACCCCCTTCTATCCATAGGAATTGAACCAATTGGGCTTGGCTAAGAAGGATTTCCTATAACATTGAGTTTTATGCCACTATATATTTGACCTTAAAGCTTTCCAAAAAATATCTAGGCATTGAATATCCTAAATAATGTCACGTTTGTCCTCCAAGAGAGTGAGAAAGGAGTCATTAGAAAAATGACCATTGAATAGTTGGGCTATAGAGTTACAAAAAGTAGCACCTTTAATAAGGTTCCATGAAATACTATTAGCCAAAAGATATCCAAAGACTTCCATATAAAACACACATAAAGTATGAGCTAAGGGGAAAACATGAAAAATTGAATGAAAACACCCAAAATCCTCAAATTTATATCCATTCATGGTAATACAAGTATAACCATCATAACCCTTTTTTGAAAAAATTAAAAAAAAATTGAGGAACAAACCCTAGATGACATAACTAGTCCAATTCAACACCAGAGGTAGCAAGAGATTAATGAAATTACCACAAGTTTTAAGTAGAAGTAAACTGCCATTTTCAAGGTTTAATGCTAGTATGAAATTGTGATTAGCTAAATGGAAAGAAAATTAGAAAATTGTAACCATACTTTTTGCATGGTTGAACCAATTTAAAAATTCAGCCAAAGGTGATAGTAAGAAAATTGAAATGCACCTTAATGAAATATTTAGTCTAAGAGCCAAATTTGGATGGCAAAGTTAGTAAGAAGTAGTGTTGAAAGTGGAAAATTAATCATGAAATCATGGCTAATAGAGCATACAAAATATATTGGAAAAGTCAAGAGAACTTATATCTGCACACAAACACACTCAAAATAATAATTATATCATACAGTTCATTTGGGAATATATTACAATATGGCTTTTACAAAGCCTTTCAAATATACCTTCCCATTTGAACTACTATCTTATAAGAATATAACTAATTATTTAATAACAAAAATAAACAAGTTAGTAAGGTGAATTTATTAATGTTAATCTTAATATTCCAACACCCTCCCTTAAGTTTTACATTCCTCACAACAAAACATGTTGATTGAAACAAGCAAATATATATCGGCTAAGCTAACATCATTTGATTTTTCTTTAAGTTCTCCCTCAAGAACATCATTGGCTCGAGTTATACAAGTCCACACTATGTGATCCTTTTTCTTACAATAATACCATTCATTTTTATTTTTTAATTATTATACCTCATGAGTATAATACATTCTCATGTTGAGAATCAACTTTTAAATATTCTCCATTGTTCTTTTTTCTTCTCCTAATAGGGCCAAAATCACATCTTCTTGTGTTTGAGAAGTTATTGGACTAAGCATAGAAATAACATTGTTGTATTTTCAAACTATTTAACAAAATATCCTTAGCATCTTCATCATCTAATAGAGCCTTGAATTCTACCAGTTGTTTAATGAGAGATCTCAAATTTATTATGTGATTAGACATAGTGATTATATCTCTCATTTTGAATCTAAATAGTTGAAATTAACTATTTTTGCTCCAAATATTTTATTGAAATTATTCCAAATTTCCTATGATGATTTATCTAAATCTATATAATAAAATTTAATGTCAAAAAGGGAAAGACCAATAATATATTTTACTTTATCATATGTTTTATGTCATTCCATGTAAAGAGCGAAACTCTTTAATTCAAAATATCGACAATACTTTAAATAAATTCATTTATATTCAAAATAAAGTCGAAACTTCATTCCTTAGACTACATAAAATCCAAAAAAAATATAAAAAATGACTTAAAGTCGATAAATAGATTCATAATATTCCCAGCTAAAATTGGTTTTAACTCCTTGAGTTCCATTTTACGATTGCATTCAAAATTGATTGAGGTAATTGTTTCCAAATTGTAACTATTGTTTTTGTTTTCAAATTCCATTTTTAACGTATTTTGTTTTCCAATAATTTAGAATACAAGCATTATTATTTTCAACTGAAAATAATAGATTTAAATAAAGAAATAATAAATTGAATAAAATTAATTTTCTCACAATAATATTTAAATTGCCATTTAAAACAAACATATTATTTTTCACAATTTTGTTCAACAAATGCATAGCCATTAGAATAATTAAAGATTAAACCATTTAATCATGCAAATTACATTCCAATTATTTAAGTGGTGTGTGAGATTCCATCATCTTCATAAACGTCTAATGGCTAAAACAACTCTACCTGAACAATGTTCTCGCCTACATTCTCGTTCACCTATTTCTGCGTTCACTTGCACTCAATTTCTCATCAGCAATGACAATCCCCTAATTTAATAATAATTTCAAAATCATTTCATTTGCATTTAAATTTAAATTTAAATTTCAATCTATATAATCTTCTAACATAAACATTGAAATTCTCATGATTAATAATCGAAATAAATAATTGATAAAATTAGTACATGGCATCCTTCCCCTCTTGGAAGAGACATCGTCCCTATGTCTTATTAATCATTTAATAAGCATAACATCTCAATCAATAGAACATATTATCCCAATCAATAACACATAGTATCTCAATAGGTAAAACATAGTATCTTGATCATAATGAAATAGTAACTAAAAACATAGTTCTCAAACATAAGCATAAACCAATCATAGTAGCATCCACGCTATCAAAGTTCAGAACATGTGAATCATAAACCAGAGTATCACGTATATCATGCATTAAGCAAATACTAATCTATGAAATCAAATGAGAAAAATGACGGTCAATCGTCACATAATCCTCCCATATAGCACTATCCTTAGTATACTGGTCCCACTGGACCTTGTACTGAGTACTATCCCAGTTAATGCTAGTCTATAAGCAACTGGATTCATGACTTCTAGTACATCAAAGGGTCCCACAAATCTTGTAGCCAACTTTGATGATTTCCCAAAATACGTAAGATTTACAAAACATTCATTCTATACAGTAATCTTGTCTTTTTTAGACCTTGCTTCAAGTTTCCTTACTATCACATAGGGAAACCTCATATGCTTCACACATACTTACTCTCCCAAAGAGCTTTGTTCTATAAATACATCCAATATATAATAAAAACTATACTTAGTGATCGAAATTCATTGGTCCATGAATTTATCCTTAGTATAAACCAAATGGAAGAGGAATGTCGATGTATTGTACACTACATCGTGGGTCCAATCCTTTCCTTTGAATTTACACTTTTAGACAACTCATAACCCAATTCCATCTACCACTTACATTCATTATCCTTACCATAAACTAATTTCCCTTAATTACTTGTCCATCTCGAGCATAACCTTGCTCCCAGACACTTATAAATTTTGATACTCCTCCACACTTAAGCTTTGTTATCAATTAAGTTTCATCAATCACTTCGTTCTATTATTATTTTTTGACATTTATCAAGTCTATGATTATATCCAAGCCTTTTTTCAGTTTTAATAGAACTTCCATTCTCTCCATATAATTGTCCAAACGTCAATTTTAGAAGTTTACAATTCATTCAAGATTTAGTCCACCATTTTACTTATTTGACTAAAATATTACATATAGAAAATTTATTCAAATGAATGTCTCATGGTATGATTTTGGTTTATACAACCCTATCATCATTTGCTAAACTGAAATAACCTTTCAGGTTTACTAAGCAACTACTTGTCCACAATATATTATTTAGGATCAAAATCCTATAAGTCGAGTTTCTAAAAATTGTTGGTTCTTTTGATGAGTCTATCCACCAGAACATTATGTTATCCTACTAACATCGACAAATCAATTTGTCTTGTGTTCTACCAATTTCCTTCTAGAATCTCAAGAGACTTACATGTCCTACCAATGATGACTTCCGGTCTTCATTTCCTAGCATACTAGATATTACCTTGCTATATTTTGTGCAGCTTCTTACTCTATCTTTTTTTTTTGATAGTGGATCCTCAACTGACAATTCCCTTTGTCATTCTGATGTCCTAACTCTGACATTATTTTCCTCGTTCCATTATCGAATCTTCCAAATTTTGGACACATAGGTTCTTTTATATCCAACAATAGTCTATCCTTTGACTAAGTGATAACCTATTATGATCTTACGCCATTATTAATCTTCCTGCAAATGGTTAAGGTTTTGCGGAGATGATTCCCAATTATCTCAGGACATCCATACTATGGATTTTATTTTTTCCTTAGATTATTTTCAAAGATGCAATTCATCTTTTAACTCAATCTAATTTCCTTGATTTAATCTGGTACTAATTTTTGAGTATTAATCCTCATTCAATCACGTTGATCTTCAGATAATAACAAATTTAATTGCATATCTAATCTTCAAGCATTAACATTTAACTCCATGATTTCTTAATTATATAGGAGAGGCTTAACTTCAATATATCCCTTTTGAGCACAAGTAACAATTCTGATGTTCTGCTCCGTAAGATTTTCAATATTTCTTGCTAAGTAAAAATTCTATGATGTTATGTTATGACAACAGATGCTTCCTTTTGAAAGTGTTTCTCTTCTAATATAAGAGCTACTTGAAGTAAAGTCTTGTTAATAATACAACTTCCTTTAACTTACTAGGCATTCCTCCTATGCTTCTATCCTTATAGAGTTTCATTAACTCTAATGATATTCAATCACATTGGAAAATCTTAAACCCAATATTCCCTTCCAATTTTTAGGATGGAATCCTTAATTATTGACTAGTCCGATTGTTTATAGATTTCCCCACTCTATATGGAAATAGTCAAGATCCAAAGTACAACTCATTCAGGTTTAATTTCTACTTATAGGTGTTAAAGAGTAATCCAGTACGTAATCCAACTTAATAGGTTTTAGTCTCATCATAAGATCTCTCTCTTCATTGAATGCAATTCTTGTCCCAATTAGGTTATCTTTAACCCGAGGTTTCATTCAAGAGTAAAGTAGTGATTTGGTGATTTAATCATTCTCATTAAGAGATTTTGGTGTGGTTCACATAACGTCACATCTTACTTTATTTTTCACTTCAGCTCAATGGCTTAAATAGCCAACCTTTTCCTGCATTCACTTGCACTCAATTTCTCATTAGTAATGACAATCCCTGAATTTCATAATAATAAATTCAAAATCATTTCATTTGCATTTAAATTTCAATTTCGATTTCAATTTCAATCTATATAATCATCTAACATAAACATTGAAATTCTCATGATTAATAATCGAAATAAAATAATTGATAAAATCAGTACGTGACATTCCAATAATTTATTTGCATTTGTAGGTGGTGTTTTGTACCCATGCATGATTCTCTATTATTCATTTATTGCATTTGCATTTTTATTTTCCAAGTATGAAATTTAAAACATATTTTTTTGTTTAAAAGAATCTTTATCTTAAAAATATGAACTAAAAATATTTGAAAAGCTTAATGTCAACCTTATCACTCTAAAAAGTACAACTTAAACATCCCTTTCAAACCTTGTAACCAGTTTTGAACCACTCTCCAATTCATTTTTCCTCATCACAAACATTGACATCATTTTACTATTCTAAATAACTTATTGAATCCTCTTATGCATCAAACTTATTTAATTGTTTCAAAAAAGACAAAAAAAATAAATTTGAAAATATGACTTTTCAATCTTCACACTTCCTTCTTATTATTACCAAATGCCATTATTTTAAATAAAAAACACATGAATGTTATAAATGCATTATTTCTATAAGGAAACAAACCATATATCTCTTTTTAATGACCAACTTAAAGCAGATTGCAAATAGAAACTTGGTCGTTGTATAGAACATTGAAAAACTAATAACAAAGAATAAAAAAAACTACTACAAAGACCTAGGATAGGCTAGAGGCCCACAGTAGAATATTCATCACAAACCAACTAGCATTTATAGTGATTTTGCACTCGTTGATTCCCTAAAGAAAACCTTATCTTGAGTATAATCCATCATAGTCACATATGATCACATCATTCTTGACCATTTGATATCATGAAAAACCTCCAAAATATAGTATTCAAATAACCCATATCATCGGCAAGACAAGTTCCATCGGGGTGAAATGAAAAGGTCATATCGAGCATATAGGTCTCACCGATCAAAGCACAAGGAGTTGTATCGGCCAGACCAACGCCATTGGAGTAAGATCCCTAAGTCAGCCCGAGTGCATTTGTCTCATCCAGCTTGATGCAAATTTAAATTCTAACTGCCGATCCTTTCCTTTTGTTAGATCATTGAACGACTGCCTTTAAAAGGCTAATGTAATCTCCATCTCAGCACCAAGGGCCCACCACATTATGCATCGCCAAGGAAAGACATGGGGTACTTGCCTGTGATATCACAATCAATAAACACCTTGCATCTTTGTATCATGCGATGGCGGGCAACCGTTGATCTCCACCATCAGAAATCATGTTCATTCATAGTAGTCACCAGCACTAACATAACCATCAAGCAAATTTTCATCAAGATTATAACATCACCGTCGATTTTGAGCACGTGCATATTGCAACCGCTTTAGTAACCTATCATATAATGTATTAAAACTCGACATAAATATTAAAGCACTTTGATTATTCCTTCAGCACCGCCAGCTGAGACATGTGGTGCTCGCCTGTGATATCGCAATCAATAAACACCTTGCATCTTTGTATCACGCGATGGCGAGAAACCATTGATATCCACCATTGGCAATCATGTTCATTCATAGCAATCACCAGCACTGAACATAACCATCAAACAACTTTTCATCAAGATTATAACATCACCATCGATTTTGAGCATGTGCATTTCAGAGCCGCTTTAGTAACCTGTCATATAATGTATTAAAACTCGACATAAATATTAAAGCACTTTGATTATTCCTTCGGCACCGTCGACTGAGACACGTGGCACTCGCCCATGATATCGCAATTAGCCGAAACTTAGTGGTGAGGTCATCACGGGATTGCAGGGAACGATCAAGATCAACTGATGGATGATCGACGATTATTAAAAAATCGTTCCCTACAAAAAATAAAACAATTATTATAGGGACAATAATTAAAAGTTTAATAAGACAAAATATTAGTAAATTAAATTTATTTTAATAATTATTTTTAATTATTAAAACTTTAAAAAATTTAAAACTTAAATCTAAATTAAAAATTAAAATATAATAAACTAAATGTAAAGTCAAAATATATCAATATCTAAATATTATTAAAAATAATTATTTTTTAATAAATAATTAAATAAAAAGGTAAAAAATAAACTTACTATATTAACAAGAAAAGACAAACTTGGGGTCTAATCGGATGTGGCATGGCTCAATAGTAGAGGGCAAGATGCAAATAAACTGAACAAGTTTCAAGGCAAAGGCAAGATTGAGTGGATCTCAAAATACTTTACATTAATCATGCCCGGTACCTCCAGTAGAGCGCCCACAAGTTTACATGCTCCAACCGCCAAGATTATAGAAAATTAATCATGAAGACTGCTAGCCACCATAGTTAAAAAAGGCTAGCCTAGGTCATTTAAAACACAGTGTCTCTACAGGAATAGTGTGTGCATGCAGAAGCTCGAGATTTTTACTTGGTGATAGAAGAAGGCGATAAAGGGATGGAGACTCCTCTGGCCCTGGACACCGACAAGCAAATGCAAGAATTTTGAGGATAAGTGACAAACCAAAGGTTGAATGGGCTACTGGCCTCGTCCCACCCACCGATACTCTGTGCAACCAAGAAGGTTGTAGGACCGGAGTTCCTGAAAGCATATCACAGGTTCTGGTCCAATGCAGAAATACCAACAATGTTTCTGGTGGTGCTCCTCCACATGGGTGTGCCGAAGGAAATCGCACAGAAACTGAGCCATATGGTCTTCATTCACACATGGCTGGGAGACATTGATGCAGCCTTGGATAATGTGGACAAAAATAATCTCATCCCAATGCCCCAGAACTACTACGTGTTGAGAATATGAGGAAAGGAGGTCTTGAAATTCCCTTTGGTTAGGACAATTGACCTAGAAGGGTTTGGAAAATGATGGGATGAAAGGGACCGAAGCATCACTTTCCTGCTCAGAGCAGCCAAGCTAACCACCAACCAACCTCATGGCTGGGTAATGCGATATGTGCAAGATGAAGGGCTGGCAGAGGAGTTAGCATCAGGAGACAGCGTCGATTGGGACTTAGGCTCCGGGGAAGAATGGATACCACTCGATTCCAGGGACCCATAGGAGAAAGTGAAGGGGCCGGCTCACTAGAATTGTAGAGCAGACTGCTCGATGATTGTAGATTACATTGCATACAAGAAGCGGGTGGAATCAAAAGTCTTTGAGGACGAAGACTCCGAGGGAGGAATGGAAACCTGACTCAGCCCACCATGCCATGGTCTTTTCTAAGCTCATGCATAATATTAATGAATTGTAAGGTAGTGTAGATGTTTTAGTCAGTCCCACCTTTGAATTGTAGTGCTTGTGCATTTTCCTAGGCTTTTTGTATTTAGTTAAATCTCTATAAAACTTGAATCGTAGTGCATGTATTTAATTAGTTGAATCATAGTGAATGTATTTAGTTAAATCTCCGAATCAAACTCCATATGAATAGAGTATAATTTGTCAAAAATGTTTTCATTTGAATTACATGTGAATTCACTAAGAGCATTTTAATCAATTTGCACATCTCTATAAAACTTATCATGCTCTATCTTATATTTCAATGCCTTGTACACCCTCTCTCTATTGATTGTAAAATTGTAATTTGTTCTATGTTGGTCCTTCCTTCGAACAATAATAATTGGTAAATATTTTATTCGATGTGGTAAAATTTTAGCTGTTTCTCTTACTTCTTGTGGAAAACTTATGGTAAGTCCTTTATATTTGTACTGACCTCTAGTTGCATGTGTGACTTGAAGTATTGGATTTACATGCCCTATCAACATTTCCACAATTTGTGTTAAGTTTGCAAGTTCTAATGGTTGTGGGACCAGGATTCATATTATTTAATGTCAAAAATTGATGTTCATGTTTCTCTTGTCGACATCTATTGAAAATTGGGCCTTCAGGAACTCATACAACCTTCATTGCAGGGTAACTTTCTTGACAAATGTAACACATGCTTGGTGCTGCAAAATTATCCAGACCATGTCGAAATATAATGTAAATATTTCAAATCAATTTGCACATTTCTATTGTTATTGCATGTACCTAGATCTCTTTCATTTTGTCTTCTTTGTAGTCATCGTCGTCTTCTCAATTGAGAGGTTAACTCCTATTGTGGACTATTATTTTCTTCATAATTTTCAGTTTCAACATTTATTGCATCTTGAACTCTATTATCTAGTGTTTGTAACACATGATCTATTGTAATTGAATTCATTCCTTCAAATTTACCCTCTATATTCTCATGAGATTCATAATTCCTTTCAACTAATTCATGATTGCATACTTGTATTTTTTGTTTTTCTATCTCATTAAATTGGTCTAAATGCTCATTTGTTTGTAATCTTCTTAATAGGTATTGCTCATCTTTAGATTCTCGTAAACGATGTATTCTTCTTTTTGTAAATTATTCATTTATTCACGTCTTTGTCTCATGTAATTTTGAGCATATTCTCTTCATTCTTCATTTTCAAAATTTAATATTGGGCGAGGCATCCTAAATAATTATTTAAAAGTAAAATTAAAAATTAAATAACACTATAAATATGAAAAAATTTACTATACACTAATTTCATAAAAAAGATATCACAAAATTAATACATATTTATTGATGAATCTTATTTATTTATAATTAATAATTAATAATTTAATCTTCTTTTAATAAAAAAAATGTCTTCTAAAAATAATTGAAAAATAAAATATATGCAAACTCTTTTGTAACAAATCAACTAGCATGCCTATATTTTAGAAATATATGTAAAGTACACCGAGATATATCCTTCTCAAGGCACCTATTTTTAATCAATTGAACCTTAACTCAAATTGAAGCTTAACCCTAACCATAAATCTATATGAACCCTAATCATAACCCTATTTAAAGTCGGTTCAAATTACTAGCTCATAGATAAGGACAAATTCCCTAGAAGAGTGTCTTTCAAGTTTGAAAAAGTGTAGTTGGAAAATCCAAACTTTGAAATGGTTGTCACTGAATCCTAGCTCACCCAAATAGTTGATCATTGCACTAAGACGTGCATGCTCAACATAAAGTTAAAATTCATAAAACTTAGACTGAAAGAGTGGAATATCCAAATCTTTAGAAACCTTTTCAGAGAAAGAATCGCCTTGAAAGTAGAATGGCTAAGATCCAAAAAGACCTCTCAAATGATTTTTCTTACATCCTAATAGAAGAAGAGAGGAATCTCATAGTTCAATTGGATGGTGTGTATAGTTTTGAATAAATCTATTGGAGACAAAAATCAAGGATTAAATGACTTAAATAAGGTGTAAAACCAAGTTTTTTCATTTAACATGCAACATGAGAAGGCAAAGAATAATAATATGAATATTGAAGATGCTTATGGATAAAATTTTGATGATCTTGACACCATAAGTTTAACCCCTAATTGAACCCTAACCCTAATCTTAATAATAACCATAAGTTTTTTGGTAGATTTAATAACAACCATAATTGATCCTTATACCTAACTCTAATTTAGCCCTAATCATAATCTTAATTGTACCCTAACCCTAATCTGAATTCAATTTTGGCCCCAATTGAAACACCAACCCTAACTTTAACCATAATTGTAACCCGAATTGTAACCCTACCCATAACCTTAATTTTAACCATATTTTTTAACCTTAATTCTAACCATAATTTTCTTATGACTCTGACATAACCCTAACCTTGATTGTAAACATAACTCTATCCCTAACACTAACTGTGGTTATAACTATAATTGTAACTCTACTTTTTACCCTATTTCTAATCCCAACCTTAACCTTCACCATAACCCTAACCCTAACCATAATTTTAATATTTTTTTAATTATAATACTAATAAGTAGGTTTAAAATTATAATATTAATAATTATTATTAAATTAAGGTTCTAATTAATTATTTCAATTATATTTCTAAAATTAATAATTATAATAGTAACTTTGATATATAATCATGAAATTAGAATATTTCAAAATAATTATTTAATAGGATTAAAGTTATAGTATATTTTGATTAGATCTCTTTTTATCTAAATTTGGGTTCATTTTTTTTCTTCCTTGATTTTTAATCACTTTTTTCTTTATTACAACTTTTCTTATCTATGTGTTTAATTCTCACTCTACTTCTTACCTTAATTCAAATCTCAATCTTAACATTCACCCAAACCCTAAACCTAATCTTAATTCTAATGATTTTTTAATTATAATAAAAGAATAATATCATAATATTATAAAATAAAGTTTATAACCCTAAAATTATTAATTATAACCCTAACCTTAATAAATATTCAAGAAAATCAAAAATAAAAAAATAATTATTTAATAAGATTAAATTTCAATATTAGTTAAATTTGTGTTGTAATTATTTGTGTTCATTGCCACATCTAATTATGTATGGTAGCACATGAGATTTTTATAAAATGGTCAATGTTTTCTTTAATAAAGTTCTTACAAAATATACTATGCATTGGTTATGGTTTGTGTCAAGGTAAGTATTTAGTTTCTAGATATGAGATATTATTTTCTTTTATTTTATGATATTTTATGGATTTTGTTTTATCCATTTTTATCCAAGCCTCTTTATATCATCTTGTATTTTTCTCTTTACTTTTAATTTTTTCCCTGCTCCTAATTATACTTGATTGTAACTCATTTTTTATAATTGTTATAATATTTTATAACATTAACATCTTAATCTTGAATTCTTATTTTAATATTATTCTAATTTTTGTTATTATATTTTTCTTACTATTTTTCCCTTAAATCACCTCCCACATTATTTTTATTTATTTATTTACTTATTTTCTTTTATTACTCTTTTGTTGTATTATGTTTTTAGACTGTTTACTATTTTTTGTCTAATCTTTCTCTTAATACTCTCCTATGTATCTTGTTTTTTCATATCTTTTTTATTGGTTGTGCAATTGTGTGATGTGAAACATAGATTTTTAATTTAAACTTGGAAATATCATATCTTTAAATGTTAAAAGTAATTTTTTAAAATGAATTTATTTGGAAAATAACTTATAATTTATTAATAAGGTTTTAATAATTTATACATTTTTATTAAGAATTAATTTTAGATAAATTTAAAAAATAAAATCATTTCCAAATTTTGAATCTTATAAAGTTGAAAAGTTGAATTAGATTATAATTTGTTATTTGCTTAACAACCAAAAAAAAAAATGAATTTTTTTTTTCCCAAAATATTTGTAGAGGATATAAGAAAGAAAAAAGTACATTGCTCATTCCTTATGATTTTGCAAAGTAAAATGAGAATTTGATCTAATATTTTTTTAATTATTATAATTTTCCTATTTTTAATGCATATGAGTGGGATGAGTGCTAAAATTTGATTGCTGAAACTTTATTATTTTCCAAAAACTTTACTTAAAAATCACCTTAATCTAATTAAATCAAATCCTAGAAAAATTATATATTTGATATTTATGTATATTTATTATTTGATAATATATTTATTTATAATTATACAATTTATATCATATGTAATTTTTTATATAATAATAAATGCAATTATATTGTATATAATATAATTTGGAAAAGCAACTTATTAAAAAAATACTTAAAAGGATTCTACGGACGAGATTAAATCAACCGTAATCCATTCCTTGTAGTGAACTCTTGATCGTTGATTTCATAATTGGCTTTGGAATTCTCAAATAGGACACGCCTTGGACGTAAAAAATAATTAAAATAATAAATTGAAATATATAAAATAATCTAATAACAAATTCAAATAAATAATGTATTTTTAATATATTATATTATTAATTTAACAAAATATTATAATATTATAATATTCTAACATATATACTATATGTAACATATATAATGTATAATATATAATTTTAACATCATATTATAATTATAATGTATATACAATATAATATGTAACATATATAACATCTAATATATAATATAATATATTAAATAATAAAATTTTAATTTTAAATTATATAATATATTATCTCTTAAAATAATTTAATATATTTTTAATATATTATATTATTAAATATTTTTATAATATATTATATTAAATTAACATCTAATCCAAAAACACTTTCAGCATAAACAAAAACCCCAACCTTAGGTTTTTTCAAACAATATGAAAGACCAGAGACATAAGGCAAGATAAAATGGAATTAAAAGAACAAAAATTTGAAGTTCCATCAATAGTCACATGATATGATCACATCATTCTTGACCATTTGATATCATGAAAACCTCCAAAATCTAGTATTCAAATAACCCATATCAACGGCAAGACAAGTTCCATCGGGGTGAAATCAAAAGGTCATACCGAGCATATAGGTCTCACCGATGAAGTTCCATCGGCAAGAAACCTGTCTTGTCTCACCGATCAAAGCACAAGGAGTTGTATCAGCCAGACCAATGCCATCAGAGTAAGATCCCTGGGTCAGCCCAAGTGCATTTGTCTCACCGATGAAATATCATCGCCGAAACACTCATCTTCTGATATCGGTGTAATGTCTCCCCGATAAAAAGAATGTTTAATGAGCGTTAGTCAAGCCTGAATAAAAGGATCGCCCAAAGTTTCAATTGTCTTGTCGATAGAACATTTGATGTGACAGTGGGTAAATTCGAATATTAGCTACGCTCGTCTTCAAAGCTAGGACATTAATGGTAGTATTACTACCAAATGTGTCGATGATTTCCTGAATTGAGAAAAGAAATTGAAGGCGAATTTTGCAAAGTTAGCAGCAGAGGAACGGACGAAGGGCCAAAGGATCTTGCGGTCAAAGAATTCTAAATAAACTTGTAAGTTCCCTGCAATTAAATTTCTGGTTTTGTGATTCATAAAAATGGAAAGCACTAGCTCAGGAAAAGCAAAAGGTAGGAAACTGAGTGAGTGTAAAAACCCTAGAGGAAAAAAGAAAAAAATTAAAGTAGAGAAGGAACTAGGGGGAGCTGAGAGGAAGTTAAACCAGGACTTAATTGATCAATTGCCCGGCTCAAGACCTAAGGCCAGGCGATCTGCACAATTTAGGGCAGAAGTGGAAAAGTTACAGGATAAATGCAAGCATATATGAGACATATGGTCCCAAATTAGGGGATATGAGCTGTTTATTTTTCATTACCAACGAAGGAACCGATATGAACCAGTGTGCAATCCTTGGAAGTTAAACCTAGGGAAACTAGGCTGCCCCAATGTATTTGTAAATGTAGAATTGGTGAAAATGCTAACTGCCAATTATAATCCAAAATGTAAAGCTATTTTTGATCCATCAGGTAAATCGTTTATACATGTATCTGAAGCTTCCATCTGTGAGGTTTTTAACCTAGAGGGAGTGTGTGGTGAAAAAATTGTACCAAAAGAGCTAGAAAAGGGATTCTAGAGGATGGATACTTTGTAAAAGGGTTGGAGGTTGCCACTACACAGGTCTAAGAAAGATGGTGTTTCAGTTCCACTGAATGACAGTGATGGTCCCCCGTTCCATGTTGATTTGTTTGAACCCTACATGAGGTGCACATATTTTTTAGTGTGTCAAGTGCTAGGAATGGAGGCCCTTGAGCACATGTCAATTGTACCCATGGTAACTGCAGCGGACATCCAATGTCATAATTCAAGGTTTTTTTATTATGCTTTACACATCTTTAAAGTACTTGATTCAGGAATGATGGCATTAAAAAGTGGAGCTCCTATCTTTCACTTGGATGCTTATTCAATCCTAATGCATATGATACTTTATTATGGACAAGAATTGCAGATGTGGCCTCAAAAACTGAGGGTTGTACAATTTGATAAGAAAGGAAGCTTATTACCAATACAACTTTGGACTACCACCTGGGATTGCAGATTTGCTAATTCTTGTTATCTACATTTTGAAGAGTTTTTTGTGAAACCACTATATAGATTTTACAATCATCATTGTGAATACTCATTTTTTGATGAAATAAAAGGGTTTTTAAGGCCTGAGGATTTCAATGGACCTGTCAACCACAATTGGGGAGATTGGTACTGTCTAGAAGATGTGACCATGATAAGAGTATATGGATTTGAAGATGGACCCTTCATTCTGCCCAAGACAGTGCTTGATAGGATTGCATATTTGGAGATTGCTAGGCAATTGGACTTTTCAGATGTTATGAATCTGATTTCCTTCAGAAAGCAGACATTTATGCCTAGTACATTATGCTTCGATGATTTCACTATATTAGCAAGGGATGGATATGACATGGTTCTCAAAAAATTGCTGCAATACAACATGAAGAAGGGTCCACTACGAAAAGGATTTGATCCAAAAGGGTATATTAAATTTTCCAAAAATAAAATGAAGTTGGGAGGATACAATCACATACCCTGTCTGTATGATGACTTGATCGGGAATTTGGAAGCAGAGGAAGCCGAAAAAGTTCTTGATGAGTATAATAGGGGATTGCAAGATACATAACTATTATCTTCTGATGAAGAGGCATCTAGTGATGGTAGGCCTAGTAGTACAATTGATAAAATTTCTAAATTGAGAACTCAAGACTACAAGTATGTTGCCAGGGAACCAAATGTTGAAGGGAGTGCAACTACTGACACAAGGAAGATAGCATATAAATCATTTGTGGATGATGATGAATTCATTAAAACCTATTTGTGCAAAATAAAAGGAAAATCAATAAGGGAATTAGTGGAGAATATTACATCAAGTAATGAGGAACAACTGTTGAATAACTTAAAATCAAGTGTGGAAGAAGAAATGAAGAGGATGACCCCTGACAAAGGAAATAAATTATTAGAAGATGTGTGTGTCATGTTCTTTCCTGGGTTGGATTTAAACTCTGCTTTGGTTTTTGATAGTTTTCTGAAGAATAGTAACGCCACACATAAACTCACTCCTGAGGGGGTAACAAAGATCTATGCAAGATCTAAGTATAATCCAGATGAGGGATCACTTATGAAATGGGCCCTGTATCCTCCACACAAGAAATATGTGGTAATCGATACTGAAAAGGCTTTTGGACATGTAATGACATTAAAAGTTGGTGAGGTTGATCCAATAGCTACAATAGAAATTGGCATTAATGTGGCCAAATTAAATAAAGACCAAATCCAAAAGCTAATCAAGGAAAAAGAAATGTATAAGACTAATAACGAGAGACTACTCAGAAAAATTGATCACTTGAAGGACATGATGGGAATCACGCTGGGATCCACAAAGCAATTGACTCATGGTGAAAGCTTCTAGGTAAGAGACCTGTGGGAAGAATCAAAAGCCTACTCATGAGGTAAATGTGATGCACTCACTGCAATAATAAGGAATAGGAAAACCAACTTAATGACTTGGTTGAGTAAGCTCTGGGGAACACATTCAAACAATTTTACTGCACTACAAGAGGGTATGTGCAGGATCATCATGGAAAAAACAGGCCCTTAAGTGGCAATAAAAAGACAGAAAATCAGAGTTAGACAACTTGACGTAAAAATTTGAATAAGTTATCTATATTATTTCAAAAAAATGTAAAAAAAGAATCTGTTGCAAATTGAATGTAGTTTCTAAACTACTAGACCTTTATTTAAAAAAAAAAAATCTATTTAGTGAAAATTTGAAATTTCAATGGAGTAGTATTTAAATTTCAGGGTAAAAATAAGAAGTAGGTGTCTATCTGACCACCCTAACCACAATAAAATGATAATAATTTTTTATAATATTTTAGATATAAGTGGAGGACTCATGTCCCGATGAGATGCATATTTTTTTATAATTTTTTTCCAAGTAAATAATTAATTATGAATTTTTTATTACAACTTTTAAAAATATAAAAGCAAATCTGTCTAACCACCTTAACTTGGTCAAAAATTCATGAAATTCAAATTTTTTTTTTTAATCCTATAGTATGCAAAGCATAGAATGTGACGCATATTTTAGATTCAAAAAATGTGACACCATTTGAAAGTTATAGATATTTTACAATCAGTCTATCAATCAGGACTTTATTCATAATTCTAATGGAAAATGAATAATAATTATTTATTAAACTCAAAGTAAGGCATAATTTATATGGTGGAAAGCTGAGAATCTCCTCTAAAAACCCTTTTCGTTTCATCAATTTTGGGTAAAAAAAAAGTCATCAGCCACATGGGCCATCATATAGCTTACATATCGCCACTTTTTGTCCCATCATGATCCTGCAGATACCCAAGAACAAAAGAGTATAGATGGCAGGATCTGAGAGAAGTTCCATGAAATAAACCAAAGGGATACTCCTAATAACATAGCTATTGATACTAGAAACCATTTTATGAAAAAACATAAAGACTTCCATGGTGAATTGCAAGGTGATGAGCAGGGGATGATCAATGTCACAAAAATGGGAGTACCAATGCTGTTAGAAGATGGAGGGGAACTAAAGGGAAAAGAAAGATGGATGCAGGAATGCGAGACGATGATGCAAACAATTCTAGAGACAACCACAAGAAATGATTTAACAATGGATGAGGCATGTGAACGGAATGAGAAGATGTTCGAAATGGAGATAGCCATAAGGAATGCGCTGAAGGATGTTGATACACACAAGCAACCAACTTACCGATATTATCTTTCAAACATCTATTTATGGCTTAATAGAGCATAATTTCTAGTTTGTTATTGTTGTTAAGCAAAAGACATTTTTGAAAGGACGCGCCCTTTCACAATTTTGATATATTTATATCTGTTTCAAAATGCAAAACATATATAGGTGGATAGGAGAAAGATACAGTAGATAGTTTGCAATGAAAATTTTCTTTGAAAGACTCAGATGCATGTATGAATTTTGATGAAGTTAATGAAGATGTCTGAACTTGTGGCTTAATCTTGGTATCAGCTATTTGTGGAGTTATATAGTTATCTAGTTGTCTCCATTTTGATGCTTTTCTATTTTTTAAATTGATATATCAAGCTTATATATATTCAGTTTACTGATACACATTTTTTGTATTTGTGTGATGTGATTATTTGGTTCTTTCAAGTAAAGATTAAACCCTTCTAGTCAATCACAGTAACTAAAGAGTATTAATTGGATCAATAAGAAGAATCACATAACTAGGATTGTCATTCTATCTCAAGTAGAGTTTGCTAGTCATTTACTTGCACATTTATACAAGTTATAAACTACATCTGTGTGCCAAACAGTTTGAATTATTTCCATCATAGATTGCACTTTTATAGCTCTTCATAGACTCCATACACCCAACAAGGCACTGGTCTCACGCTTTCATCTTTTATTTTATCCATTTTATTTTTTACATCTGTTAACTGAACATATTCTAATATAATTCAAATATAATTAAAATTAAAAACATCATAAATTAATTATGTAACCACATAAGTCAAATATAATTCTATCAAGAAACTAATATGATCAAATAGATAATACAATCACATAACTCATACATTTCAATGTCATTGGTCTTCTTCTTCATCCAACTCTTTGTCTATATCATCCGATCTAGATTCAACATTGTAAGGATTGGTCATATCATCATCATCATCATCATTGATATAAGTTTCGATAATGTCATCATCCACATGGATATCATCTTCATGAACATTAACTCCTACATCATCATGATCTAGTTCCTCCTCTTTGACATCTTCGCCAGCCACATCATCAACTAATTGTTGATCCTGATCATCATCTACATCATCTTCTTTTTCTTCAATATCGTCTTCTTCCACCACATTATACTTTACCGACCTTCCTCTCGGATCATGTCTAACAACATATGACCAACCCGTTTTACCTGGAACCTCTGAGTAAAATACCTGCTCACATTGGCTTGGAAGAACATAGGGCTCATTTTCAGCTCACTCAAAATACCTTGTATTAACCATGGTAAATCCATTATCATGCTCAATAATAGTTCTCTCGAGATCATTTTCATTCAATCGTAGTTTGTACAATAGGAAGATGAAAAAAACTAATTTGAAGGACTTAAAGTCACACTCAAGTATATCATCCAAAATCCCATAGTATTGATTTTTTGAGACTTCTGGATGTATGTCGCTTCTAGATGAAACATTAGTCACCTGGAAGACTGCAGTTATCCCAGAATCACAAGTTTTCTTCATGTCATCCAAATTTTTGATTTGAAATTTACGACCATTGCACAACATAGCCTTGTGGTGTTTCACCTGCAATATGTCAAACATGTAAAACTTATTGCAATATCGTCAGTTGATAAACATATTTATTCTTGGCCGAATGTATGCAAAGAAAAAAATCTCAACATATATATACATCAATATAATTGAAAATAATTAAATAATATGGGTGATTAATATATTTATACGTACGTGTTTATCTCTTAAACCATATGCTAAATCAATTTCCTTTGGTGTAACATTGGAATCTCCATTACGATGAGCTTCTTTAACCAATGAAGCCACACCTTTCTATGTTAATGCGTGACTAGATTGTTGACATCATTCAATCCATACCGTCATCCAATCAATATTGTTTGCGACGTAAAAATGTAGTGCATCCCACTCTTGACCAACTGTATCAAAAAAATTTGAAATTTACAAACGGCGTATAATTAGTTAATTACCAAGGTATACGACCTTAATTTATAATTGATGAATATTGAAGATTAATAATTAAATAAGTACAATATACATAAAAACCAAATGTAAAATGTATTCTAAGTAATCTCCATGACCATCTTATAATTACCTGTCACTTTCCTCAATCTACCTTTCCCCATCAGGTACTCCCCTTCGAATTTATTAATGGAGTTGGGATCCCAAATGTGATCTACATGGATTTTTGCTACAAACTTAGGAAGATATTCAGTAATGTATACCATGGTCTGGTATACCATATATCCCTCCACCATAGAACCCTCAGGATGTGCTCTTTGTCTAACCGAAGCCTTCAAAAATTTCAAGTGCCTCTCAACCATCCACATTGACCTTGTGTGTATAGGTCCACACAATTCAATCTCCTCAACTTGGTAGACACTTTTGCATTTCACACATTAGACGAGAAATTTTTCTCTTCCAATAATTTATATCTTCTTTATGGATTGCTTTAGATGACAACCATCTACAAGTGATTCAAGGCACAAATATATTAATGATATTTAACAAAAATATACAATGAGTTAAAAAAATATCACTACTTACCTCATGTACTTTCCAAGATCATATATAACTTGCTTGACATTGTTGTCGAAGTTGTTTGGGAGAGATAGAGGTAGAACGTACTGTAACAATTATAAAATGATCTTTTCATTAATATTTTTCCAAAAGTAGTAAACATAATACATTGAAAAGTAAATGCAGTATACAAATATATATATAATATACCAGAATAATTACCTTAATGAAGGTATGCCAATCATGTGTTTTCATCCCTGACCCAAATTCACCTTTCTTTTTTATGATATTGTTTATGTTCGTAGCAAATCCTGTGGGAAATCAAATTTTTCGTATGACTTGTTTTATAGCATTGCTTTGTTGCTTCGTTAATAACCAAGGAAGGGCACTTATATTAATTTTGTCTCCATCGCTATTTAATTGAATGACATTTTTCATTGCATGACTGGCTTCCTGAATGTCACTACAAATTTTGACAATTTTTTCTTTGTCATGCCTTCCATTCAATATTTTCCATAACGTTTTTGTCATATTCTTTCAGATATGCATTGTATCAAAAAAATGCACAATTTGTAGCTTCTCATAGTAGGGTAACCTACTAAATTGTCTGGGATAACTTTTCAGTCCCAGTGGAAGTCGACCATTAATGCCTTAATGACCTTCATGAAGCATATAAATTAAACAAATTAACAACGACAATCATTGTCAATTACAGCATGAGTAAACACAACACAATATAAAAATATAAATTCAAAACATATCATAAATGATAGATAAACAATTTGATTTGATGTATAACCTTGACGATTAATTCTATTATATTCCAACTTCCATAGGCGAGGTGTCATTCTTCGTGGTTTTGATGTAGTCTCTTCTTTCCCATTGAAAATATGTTTTTCAATAGTTCGATACTTATGATTTTTGTGGAGGAAGTTCCTATACTCATCAAACACTTGCTTTCCTAAACTTGTTGAACGACGAGATTTCATCTTTGGACCACAATTTGGACATGCAAATTTTCCCTTTGTTTAAAGACCTGCAAATCATATATAATTGGATTAAATATGACAATTATTATAATTATATATAATGAATAGGTTATTTCAAAAATCATGCATGATATCTACTTCATAAAATTGAATATCATTAAAGTCATGCAGTCGAACGTTATAACATACCAAAAAAATGTGTTAGCCCTGGGGCATCATGAATTGTCCATACAAGCATTGCATGGAATTTAAATTGTCTTTGTCCTATTGGTCTAGATACGTCATACATAGTCACGCCATTCCATAACTTTAGTAACTCGTTGATAAGAGGCTCAATATATACATTCATATTTTTAACTTGGTACTTACCTAGTTGAATGAACATAAACATTACACAGTTATTATAACCATTTTACTGCAATATATATAAATTAATGTACATGACTATTAAATGAAAAAACATATAAGTCATTATGCAACAAATAAGACAAATGAGATGCCACTATGTTAAAGAAAATTGATGTAAACAAATACCTGGAACAATCATTTCCAACATCATGTGCTCCCTCTTTATTGACATCCATGGAGGAATGTTATTGTTGATAACAAAAACAGGCAACACCGAGTAAATAGATCTTAGCTCTCCAAATGGATTGACACCGTCCACTGCCAATGAAAGCCTGAGATTACGACGTTCTTTAAAGTGTGGCCATTTTTCCTCCATGCCCCTAAATGAAGAATCATCTGCAGGCATTCAAAGAATGTCATCTCCACTTCTATTCCGTGCATGGTAATCCATAAATTGCGCTAAGCTTTCGCACCTAAATAATTGTTGCATACGTGAAATAATGGGAATATAATGAAGAACCTTGCGAGGCACCTTTTTTGTTAGTTGATCTATTCGATATCTACTGATATGAAATTTTGGGCATTCTGTTGCAAATTCATGTTTTTTATGATATATAATATGATCATTGGGACATGCATCTATTGCTTGATACTCCATTCCAATATCTTGCATAATGCCAGATAAATCTCGGTATGAGCGAGGTAAAATATTTGATGGTGGTAAAAAAAATTCACCAATCAATCTACAACAAAAATAGTTTTTTAATATAAAGAATATTAATGGTACATACTCCATCATTTATTTACTAGCGATGAACTAACAACAAATAAAAAAGATGAAAAAAGATGACATATATGACATACCTTAACATCCGTGAGATTGCTATGTTGGATAAACCATTCATAACCTTCAAGTTCACCAGCAACAATATAACAAAGAGAAGATTTGTTTGGGGGCCTTCATAAAGGGGCTCGTATGCCTTCTCAAGTACAGGTAAATCATGAACATCATCAAAGTCATCTCGATCAACATGATCAGTTGTGCCACTACATGTGTCATGGATCAATATATTTGTACCATCATCTTCAACTATGTTTTCTGGTCCATGATCATCTTCTTCCATAGGATCATTAACTTCATCTTCGATATTCAAAGCTCCATGTTCCTCCACTTGCAAAACCACATTCTCTGGGCCGTGATAATCCATATCATGTGCCCTAGGGCACCCCACCTTTATAATAATGACAAACACAAATAAACCATGATCATGATCAAGTGATTATATATATATATCAAATGTTAAAACAATATAAATATTTACAAATTCAATCAATATAAACACATATAATGAACAACTTACCAATGGACGAAAAAAATGCCCCCCTTCAACATGACCATGCTACCTACAATGTTTCTCAGTTGTTGTGATTAAAAGTCTTCTCGTCTTTAAGCCCTTGCAATTATTGCAAGGACAATAACATTTCCCATCACCCTTTTTTTTCAATCTAGCCCACAATCTATTAAGTGACTCTTCATTTTATTCTGGACTAATATTATCTGACATGATTTTTCTTTACCAAGCTTGAATATTTAGATCTTCAAAAAATATCAAACTAACACTCCAATAATTTTTAATCATAAGTAGGTAACAAAATTTAATAATTATGATATTTTACACTAAAAAAATTCGTCATGCAACCACCCCTACAAAAGAAAAGATAGTTTGAAGTTAATAACCCCAAAAAACACTTTAAAATGCTAATTCCATAAATTATTAAATTCTGATTTTACTATGATTTCCAACTGTTAGACTCCTAAAATCAGAATATTGAACTTGCACAACAAAATCTGGAAATGAAATTCTCAAAATGCACAAGTCTAAAAATGAAATCTAATGAGATGTTTCTTTAAAATATGATTTTCAAACCTGGAAGTAAAAATCTGACTTCACAAATGAATTCTAGAAATAAAATAGTATGGCATAATAAAGAGTTTCATTTGAACTAGACCACCCTATTATATGACTTGATAAAGTTAAAAGATCTATGAATTTTATCTACAATATAGCTTGCATAGTCATCAGTCTTATTCACATCCCTGCTTTGGATATCAATAGGCAGCACTATTAGATGGCCTCCTTGAAAGTTCAATCCATTAAGGGAATAATGAAAGTGTCTTCCTTAATGATTACATCCATCTGACAAAAAATAGTGTATGGTTGAATAAGGA
The DNA here is from genome assembly GCA_007115665.2 of Sequoiadendron giganteum. Taxonomy (NCBI): domain Eukaryota; kingdom Viridiplantae; phylum Streptophyta; class Pinopsida; order Cupressales; family Cupressaceae; genus Sequoiadendron; species Sequoiadendron giganteum. Next base: position 645,805,749 of record CM021100.1, read on the forward strand.
TGATATCATTTTAGTGTCAGAATCTACCACATAGAGATTAAATATGCTTACTCTCAAATAAAGTTGAATTATATAAACAATAGTCAGATGCCTCCCTTAACATAAAGGAAAATCTAAAGTACTAAGGAATTTTATATCCTTTATAAGAGATTGCTTTTAACCAGTTAAAAACTTGAGAGGGTAATACACGGGTTGAGGAAAGTTAAAAATTTATCATAAGTAGATCAATCCAAAAGGAAAAAATTAAGCATGCAAAATAATGAGTAGGTTGACCAGCTTCACCAAAAGCACATGTTTTTTTTTATAACATCTTACCTGGATATTACTTGATAAGGTAAGGAGTGCTCTTTTCCACTCAATTTCATATGGTGGCATATCTACACACAAATCACCAAATTGTCAAATAACTAAATAAATTGTATTACTTAATAAAGCTGTTACTACATGCCATTCATGTCAAAATCAATTCTTCTTACCACAAAAAGTTTGGTTTCCAATTTGACAGGTTCATCTTTTGATTCCTGTACCAACTTCTGAAGGAATATGGCGGCTTATACTTCTACATGAGGAGACAATTTCATCTTCTAAACTGTTCCAAAGTACAAAACAAATAGAAATAATATAATTTGCATGATAGTTATATCTTGCTAGATGTTTGGCAGTATCTAAAAAGTTTAAATGAACTGAGAAAAATAGAGAGGCCTAATGGAGCCTCAAATGTCATTCTTTGAGTTCCATTAATTTTTTGCCACATTACTGGTCTATCATGCTATTCTGGAGGAGCCTAGGGTTGGGGTTTTATTTTTACCTTCATGAAATCCTAATGTTCTATCTTAAACCCTAGGTTGGATCTATTTTGTCATTACCTTTTAGGCGAGGTTTTAAAACGACTTATGCCCCATTCACTTGTCTAGGTCGGGCCCCTTTAATACATTGTGTTAATATTTCACCTCGACTTTATTATTTACTAAATCTAGGTTGGCCCATGCCCCGTGCTTTAAGAACAACTTTATGCCATCGTTTTTCATTGACCTAGGTGATGTCCCCTTTCCCCCTTCTAATAATTATCTTATTTTGCAGGGAGTGTATTTTAATGACTGTTGATCATCCTACGGTTGACCTTGACCATTCCCCGCGATCTCATGATGACATCATCGCTAGGTTTCAACTAATTGTGATATCATGGGCGGGTGCCACGTGTCTCTATTGTCGATGCCGAAGAAGGATTAATAAAGTGTTTCATATTTGTATCGGACTTTAATACGTTAAAAGGTGGGTTACTAAAAGATCTGTGAGATGCACGTGCTTGAGATCGACGGTGGTGTTTTAATCTTGATGAAAAGTTTCTCGACGATTATATTTGGTGTTGTTGACTGTTGTGAGTGAACACGATCATCGGTGGTGGGAATCAACGGTCGCCCGCCATTGCGTGATCAAAATATGTGGGGTGTTTAGTGATTGCGATATCACGAGCGGGTGCCACGTGTATCCCTTTAGAGCTGTGCATTGTGGTGGGCCCTCGACGCTGACATGGAGATTACATCAACCTTTTTGAAGGTGGTCGTTTGATGATCTGACAAAAACAAAAGATCGACGACTAAAGTTTAAATTCGCATCAAATGCGATTAGAGTCATTGGCGCGGCTTGCAAATGGGCTTTAATGGCGAATGAGACGTCTACTGGCTAAATTCAATCGACATAAAGTATTTGATTTCATTCTATCTTCACCACAAAAGCATTCAAGTGTTTTCAAAGTGGTTCAGAGCCAGAGATAAAGTTTTTCAAGCAATCACATCGAAGGTTTGGTTCTCTGCAAGGCGCGAAATCCTGTAAGTTACTTTTTATATCATTGGTTTATTTTGACTAGGATTCTTGTGAAAAGTTGTAGTGTGCTGGTCTGGGGGTTGTTGATTATTGTTATAGGGTTACTGATTCATTTGAATTGTTGGAAATTGCATAGTTGTGTTGTAATTTCATTTTCAGGGTAGCCCTAGTTTGTTCAAAAAATTGAATTTTAAGAAAGCCCTAGTTGTTTGATATGGTGCCAACGAAGCAGTACTCTAGCCATGTTGATTATTTGCAAAGGAATTTATATGATGATTTTATGGATCAACTCCCACTATCGACAAATGACAGAAGAAGAGGTTTGGTTTTAATGAATGGAAGAACCCTGGGCGAGGGACTAGTGTGCAAAAACTATAATATTGTAGATGCTAGGGTTCCAATGACAGGTCTGGAAATGTTCAGACTATGGTATGGACAGAGAAACCTACCCCACCCTTTTTCAAATGGTTGGAGATACGACATGGGGAAACTAGCAGTGCCAAATGTGTTTCCTGACGTGGACCTACTCAGAGCAGTGGTTGCACGTTATGAACCAGTTACAAGGGTAATTAGGGATAATGATGATGGGATTCTGCTGAGCATAAGTGCAGTTGAAATTCAGCAGGTTTTTGATTTGAGTGAGTCTAGCTCATTCTTGCTCCAAATTGATTTTGAGGAAATGAGGTAGGAATATGTGAGGTCAAAGCCTCTTTTCAGATTAAAGTTACTTCCTCCTCACCTGGTCAGGGCAGGCAATTCAACAATTCACATCAGCCCAAATGACTAGGAGCCTTTCAGGCTAACTTGTTTTTCCAATCACTTTTTGGCAATATTTTATTCATTGTGCCAGATTTTGGGATTCAGCCCAAATACAGTGATGCCCATTGCATATATGTTTATGGGGGCTCAAATTCAGCATCCCAATTTCTCCATGGTGTATGACTATGCATCTTTTCTTGTAGAAAAGATACATGATGGTTTGCTAAAGTTGCTTGTGGGTGATGTCAGCACTCCTTTCTTTTGGTACTCCCTATTAATGCATATGTTCATGTATAAGAATTTTGACTTCTTCTCAGAGAAGATGAAGTTGAGACAAGAGGTGAATGGAGAAAGGTTACTAGTACAACTCTAGAGTGCAGATTTATCTTATAATAGGGGAGGTGCTAGCTTTGTGCAGTTTGATAACTGCTTTGCCTCCAGACTCAGAGCTAGGTTGGTGCTAAATGTGCCAAGAGTTCCTAAAGATTTGCATGACTTCCTCCGATCAAAGGTGAGAAAACTTGATTTAAAGGTCTTCCACAATTGGGGTGACATCATTTTGTACCCCGTGAGCACTATCCTAAGGGTGTTTGGTTTCTAGGGATCCCCTCACATTCTCCCATATAATGTACCATCAAGGATGGGATTTGTCGAGGTCATGTGGTAGCTAGGTTGTATTCATGAAGACAACTTGACAAGGAGAGGAAAAGGGACTTTGTTCCCTGATTATACTGTTGTTTTAGATTTTGCCTTTTCCAAGGGAGGATGATCCACTTTGGAAGATTTTTTGATGACTATCATTTGAAGAGTGGATCTAGGAGGTAGCATGACCTTGAGGGATTATTTGCCTTGCTCAGGCAACAAATTAAAGGTCGCATATTTGTACATGAATTCAATTTTCCTGAGGACCTAATAAAAAATGAGATTGATTTGAATAGGCAGGAATTGAATAAAGAAAAATGGATTGCCTATGAGAGGCTGTTGGCCATGGTGCATAGAATGGATCCAAAATATGATCCATTAATGGAGTTTACTCCATTCGACAAGAGAATTTCTTTCTTGTTGGATAATTTTAAAGGGATCATGGGCACCTTGATGACCAAGAAGGTTAATTTGGAAATGGAATTTGGAATTCAAAGACCAGAGGAGAGGCCTGAGGAAACAAGGCCAACTTATCAGCCCCCAGTTGACAAACCTCCATACAAGAGAAAGAGGAATGATAGCAGGGAGGAGGATGAGGGGGATAGGAAGGGAAAACAAATAGTGAAAGCATCATCACAGCCAGCCCCAAGGATTAGAGCACCTGGAGGGATAAGGATTGTGGATTTAGATTCACCACCAAGAAGTGATCCTGTAGTGCTACCATCAGAGCCAAGCCCTAAGAGGAAAAATATTGAGGAAACACAAGAGATTCTGATGGATGAGATAATTGTGACTGATCAAGACATACAGGTTGGTATCCCTTCCCCTCCTAGATCAACACAATTGGTGTTGTCTGATATGGATATAAAGGGGCAGTGTGTACAAGATTCTAGGATGGAGGTCTACAAGGCATTCTTAGATGATGATGCCTTTGTGAAGACTCTTGTATTCTTGCAACTAATTTGGAGGATGAAATTGGAGGAATACCAGGATAAATGCAAGAGGAGAGAATAAAGACCTGATAGGTCTGAGCAGGAGAATGATGATGAGGTCAAGGCCAAATTGATGGAGGAATTCAAAAACAACACTCTTGAGGAAGGAAGGAGACTTGTGACCCAGGCTGGTGTCCTTATTTTTCCTGAGTGGGGACATAGCCGATGTTGTAGCATTCAATGCTATCATACAGTCCAAGCATCCTATGAAAAAAAGTGAAGAAGAGGTTAAGGAAACTTTGCAAGATTCTTTCTTCAGTGAGGAGTATGAAACTCTGGCAATATGGGCGTTGGCACCCCAGGGAAGAAAACCAAATGTAACAGATATTAGTCCAAACCTAAGGGGAGGGCTAATTATCAAGAGAGCTTCTGAAACTTCAACAACATAAGCTACAATCCTGATAGTTAATGTGGCCAAATTGGCCCAAAAGATAGCTGAGAGAGAAGAGGCTGAAAAGAAGAGTCTGATGGAGAAGTACAACATAATAACTGGATAATATAGTAGGATGCAGCAAAGGAATGTTGAGCTGCAATCTAAAGTAGATAGGCTGAAATATGGGCAGGTGGGAGAATCCTCTAGTGCTGCTAGTATGAGAGCATTACCTCCTACTTCAGGATCAGTTCCCCCTACTATTCTAATTGTTTCTACTCCAGGATCCCCCATCCATACACCTACTCTCATTCCTACACTGGGGCCAGTTGAAGAAGAAGTGGAGTATTCTATGGATCCCACCAAGAAGAAAATGTTAAATAAGATCACAGAATCAAAGGATGCCTTAAAGGTAAGTGAGGATGATGCAATTGCCAAATAAAATGAGGTGGACACGGTTTTGAGGCATTTGAATGAGAGGGTGGATGGTAGATTACCATCTATACATTCTTTGTATTCTTTACTTTTAGATGGAATAAAAATATCAATAGGGATCAAGAAATAGTTTTGCCATTGGCTGAGAAGTGGATCCCTAGGGCCAACGATCTAGATGTTATGTATAAGGCTTCTAGGTTTGATGCAGACAATAGGCCCTAGTCATTGAAGCCTACTCAAATCTTTGTGAAATCATTGAAGGGATTTCAGGCCCTACCTGATGATTTGATTAGAAGAATTAGGAGCTAGTAAAGAGCTTTGATGATAGGAATGATACATTTTTTCTAGACATCACTGATGCACAAGGAAATGTTAAAACATTGCAGCAGTGGTAGGAAAGGGCAGAAAAAGTTATTAATGCACAAATCAAATTTATTTATGATGATTAGGATTATGATTTTTTGGTAAGAAGCATGGATAAAATAATTAATACCAACACATTCTTAGAATCTTTTGAAAGAGAAGCCAATCAGGTTGCAGTGAAATTTAGTCCTTACAATACTAAGGTGAATGAGTTGGTGAATTTTGATTGGCCAACAAATGAAGAGTATCATAAATGGGTGGACAAGTATTTAATTGAAGAGGAGTAAAATGGTGTCAACTACTAGTGACTAATAGCTCAACGGTTATAGTTGTAACTGATTATGGTTTTGTCTCCATGGCAGCTTTTTGGCATAGGTTTTGAGGTTCGACAAACACAACAGCTATTCCCTAATGAGTGGAATTAACAAGAAGATGCTCTGGGACTTGGTGATTGTAATCATATTTTTGAAAGGTCACAAGGCGGTCCAATTGACCGGTGACGTGTGTATTTTCTGGCCTGATGCTTGTTTGCTCCTTCATTCTCTATAAGAAGGATTTCAAGGCCAGAAATAAGGGTTGGAAAGTTAGATATTTTGATGTCAAGTCTAAGCATAGTTGTAGAGCAAGTTGATATGGTTTAGGTTTTGTGTCATTCTGTAGTCAGGTTTTGGGTTTATGAGGGTTTGATGTTTCATAACAGTACTAGCATTTGAGTTATCATGATTCATTTCAAGCTCATGTCTCTCCTTTGTATAAGCATATCATAATTTTGAATAATATAATCAAGGGTTATTGCATTCATCTGACTATTATGGTCTGTATGACTTCCATTTTGGCTTTAATTTAAAGAATTAATTAAAATGCTTGATTGGAGTTATAGATGGATGTGTTTATAAAGGGATTTGGTAAGAAGTATTGGGTTAGGATATAAATTGATGATGTTGTAAGGCAATTATTGTCAGAGATTTTATATACTATGTGTTTGAACCTGTCATGGGATTTTAAATGTTTGTGAACTTGACTCCCCAATGGTATATGGCACTAGTTTAAATCGTATGCATGTGTGAGGTTTTGTGTGTGTTTATCTTTTCTTAGAGCTTGCTACCAAATTACAAAATTAAATGACTATCTAAAGTTGTGAAATATTGTTGTAATTATCTCATGCTCCAGGTAGTTAGTATTACTAATGAAAAGACAATTCAATTCAGTATTATCCTATTTTGTTGAGCTATTAAATGGGATTATTTGTTAATTGTTAATGATTGTTTATAAGTTCGGTGTAGAGATTATAAACACATTATAGGGACCACCCTCCTTGGTTCTGCAGAGCCCGAAGTGTAGGAGGTTTATTGTTAAAATCCTCGTCAGTTGGTCTAGGTCCTTTGAGTTGCCCTCGATTAGAATTGGCAATTCTATAGGTAGAATAGAAGATAAACTTGGTTACAGTAAAAACAACCAACAAGGCCTTGACCTTCATTTTTTCATTTTTTAGTTTGTTGCTCTAAATATCTCATTAATATTGGCACATTTTTGGAATCTTTTGAAAGGGAGGTGAATCAAGTAGCAGTAAAGTATACACCTTACAGTGCCAAGGTAAATGAGGTGGTAAATTTTAATTGGACAACGGATGAGGAATATCAAGGATGGTAGACAAGTACTTAACTGAAGAAGAATAGGACAGAGTCCACAACCGACAGTTAATAGCTCAGCGGTTATGGTTATAAATTTTTTTAACTATGTCTTGGTGGCAGTTTTGGTGCAAGTTTTCGAAGTTTGGCAAATGCAATAGTTATTTTCCAATGGACGGGATGAACAAGAAGATTCTCCAGAGACTTAGCTATTGTAACCAATTTTTGAAATGTCATAAGGTGGTCCAAGTGACCAGTGATAGGTGTATTTCTAGTTCGATGCTTGTTGCTCCTTTATTTTCCCTATAAGAAGGATTTCAGGACCAGAAATACAGGTTACCAAGTTAGATATCTTTAGGTCGAGTCTAAGTGAAGTTGCAGAGCAAATTTGTAAAGAGCTTGATATTATAGTGAAGATACTATTCTTAGGTTTGGTGTCATTCTTTTGTAGGTTTTCATTTCATGGGTACTTAATTTTCAAGACAGTACTAGCATCTGAATGAAAATTACTCATTTCAAAGTCATGTATCTCCATTGTATGAATACATTATTATCTTGAATAAAATGATCAAGGGTTATTTTGTTCATCTCACTGTTATGGTGTGTATAATTCTCATTTTGGCTTTAATTCAAGGAATTAATTAAAATGCTTGAGTGAGGTTATAGGTGACTATGTTCATATAAGGATTTGATAAGTAGTATTGGGTTAGAATATAGATTGATGGTATTGTAAGGTAGAATTATCTGAGATTCTATATGCTATGTGTCTAGAAGATAAACTTGGTTACAGTAAAAAACAACCAACACCTTTGATATTATCTAGTTATGGCTCCCAAATCTATTGAAAATTGATCATTAGTGTTAAAATTGAAACCTTTCAAATATAATCTTTGTCCAAATCCATCAAGAATTTTCCATCAGTTATAAATAATTCCCTTTTAAAGAATTTGTGAAGTCAGGTCTAAAATCTGGAAATGAAATTCTGAAAATGCAAAAGACTAAAAATGAAATCAGATGAGATGTTGCTTTAAAATATGATTTTCAAACCTGGAAGTACAAATCTAACTTCACAAATGAATTATGGAAAAAGACAATGACTACCCTCAACCTAGCGATATCTTCTTGAGTTTTTTTTGATTTTCAACCCAAGAAACTCATCGATCAAAACACTGTCGCAATAAATAGTCAAGCTCATTTTTATTTATGTCTGCCACAATTTAACTTTGCAAGTCCGTCAAAATTTTGGCAAGAGATCTTCGTTGAAATGTAGATGAAAAATAAGGTTCGTCAAAATTTCGATGAACGTCAGGGCTAAAAATTTTTAAAAATGAAAATTCGCACAAGTGCCCTACAATACGTCTGATTATGTAGCTATCATCGAAAGTTTTCGTCAGATTTTGTAATCAAATGAGTTAGTGAAGGTTTGCCACCCTACTGAGATTAAGAAATATTATGCTTCGATTGAGACTGTTATTGCTGCTGCTGTTGACCACCCTTAGCAGGTTTGGATTGACCCTTGGAAGGGCCTACAACCTAAGACTTCCCACCTCGAGAACCAAAACCATAAGCAGGTGCACTACCAATCTGAACTCCTGTGTGGCCTCCCAATGCCATGGCCAAATTTTCCTCCATAAGATGAGCCTTCTCCATAGATACCTCCATAGTCTTCAGCTTGAAGACTCAGACTCCACCACTGATAAGAGCAGGCCCTTGAAAAAATGTTGCAATAGCATAGCCTCATCATTATCAATCCCATCGTACTGCTTAAGCTCATAGACACAGTGCTTGTATTGCTCAATGAACATTATCAACTGTCTCAAGTCATGAAAATCATCTGCACGATGTTGCCTCTAGTGATTAGATAGGAAACAAGCCCTAAACCTCTCCAAAAACAATTCCCAAGTCACTGAACTGATGTCAAGATGCAGTTTCTTCTCTTCTAGTCGCCACCATGTGGATGAAAAACCTCTAAGGTGCATGATGGTGCACCCTTCCTTGGTGTTTCTACCATAGGGATGCGTAGAAAAGCATCGATCCAGATCAATAAGCCAAGTTTCTACCTCCAATCCTCCACCAGAACCATCAAATGTAGGAGGGTGTTCCCTTAGAAGGTCTCTCATATGACTCGCAACCACTGCATCTTGATCTGCCAGTATTTCATTCCTCCTCAGTGATCACTCTCTCTCCCTAGACATCTGTCGCTCCTCCTCCTCCTACCTAGGACCCACTCAGCCAAGAACCTCTTCCAACAACTATCACAAATGTACCCCTCTAAGTCTCGGCTATTTTGGATTCGAGCGCCCACCTGCAGGGTTGTTCTGGGAACTTGTGTTCCTCTTATTTAGATTCATGGGAACTCTGAGGCGGTGAGTTATGGTTGCTAGCTCTGCAGTCACCACCATGGCCACATCCGTGACCACTAGGCATGATCCTACACAACATTAGAGGGGAAACACATAAGTTCAAAGTTACACAAAAGCTTAACATAATGGGCTCACTTAACCTAGAGATCCCAGTGTTAATAACCTTCACTTTGATACCAAGTTGTAATGCCCTGCCACGCAAACCCCACAAGACAACAACCAACTAACCAAAGATGGGACAATTTTTTTAAAATTTAACAACTATTCAATAAACTTTAATGAAATAATCAAACAACATTATGATAATTACATAATGACACCTAACTAGTCCCATGGGGTTACACAGTTGCATTACTCATAAACATTCCCAACCAATAACATTGTTACAAACTAAATGCCATGTAAAAAAACAACAAAAGCATCCATTCACAAGATAACATAATAATAAGCATGCAAACTTCCATAATCAAATGAGATGATAAAACACATACATCACTTTATTACATATCATATTCATAGTTCAATATTACAATTTTGGAGCATATTTCCATAGATACAACACATCATAAATACAATGATACATTACATAATGCTTCCCTTATATCAATGGTAAGAGTACATAAATTACCAAGAATAATACATCAATGATGAATAAGGTACAATACATAGAATAATCTTCAATCAAGTGAAGCCCTGGAATCTCTACATCCGCTTCCACTCCTCACTTCACGAAATCAACCTAGAAACCCAATGGGGTGCATAGCACGTTCCACTTGACCATGTGGACCTGAAGGCCCACCCCTCGTGCTAGGAGATGACGAGAAAGGACCCACATCCAAACAAAGGTCAAGCAGACAAGACTAACACAACTCCAACATAAACAACTTTGAACAAATACAAACAACACTCCCAGAGGCCACCAAAATGAGGGAAGATATATGGGTACTGTGGGAGAGTGTCATCACATGGCCTTGCATGGATTATCCAGAAAACCTATCACAAGGTGCCACCTCCATCTATGGTTATCCTAATTGCCTATCTCAAGGTGGCACTCCATAGGGTGACTCATGCGGAATCACTTACCTTTCGCGAGGACAAGGCAATGATCTTACCAACCAGGTCTTCTCATACCATCCTTAGCTCGTGAAAGCACTAACGACATGGGTGAGACACATAATTAATCATGTTTAGTGTTTAACTACCCAATCCCACTAGCTCATCAATTAAGTTATCACTTGTTTAGAAAACTCTTCCATGGGATATCTTGACAACCCCTTTGTGTGTCGACCCCCATGAAGATCCACTCTCCTTATGGACACCCAAACCGAAAACAAAGCAAGGGGTCTATACAACTCATCTCTCATAAAATGAAGGTGTACATAACAAACAACATGCAAGGCAAGAACCATCTCACCAACACATACCATATCACTAAGCCTCTGGAAGTTACTAAAACCTCTACCCAAGAACAAGAATAAAAACATGGCTTCCCATGACTCAAAGTCAACACAAAGATAAACCAACCCATAAAATAACATCATTTAACACTTCTTTTGAACTAATAGATCATCAATGTAAAATCACATTCATTGAGTAAGTACATTCAAAAGATACATTTCTCTAATTAAAATAATGACAAAGTTTATTACTGATTTTAGAGCACAAATAAAATTACACTATTTAAATACACAAGCATTGAATTTACATATCTAATTAATCGAAAGGAATACGTGAATAATAAATTATCACTATTAATTTATCAATTTATGCTTTTTCTAAATAACTATATCGATTTACAATAACAATTCCCCCATTTCAATATTAAATATTATGTTTTACTCTACAAATATAAATCTACATTATTCCTTTATCACATCATTGAAATAAAACACATTTATGCTAATTATATATTCATGTACATTAATTTCAATTTCCAAGTTTTGAATTCACAATAGTTATATTTCAAATCTGAATTTACCAATAATATAGTATCTTTTAAATCTAAGTCACATGAAGACAACATATAAAAATATACAATAATATTAAGATTAAAAAAAGCAATAATAATAATATTTGATAGCTGTGTTCATTCTATGAAATACAAATACAATTACATATATATATAAATCTTATCAAATGACAATACACCATTACAAGAATGTTGTTCTTTTCTTTTAACAACATACAAAAATTAGTATGATGTTTATATCAAAAACCTTAAGCTCAAATATATGCACACACACACACACATATATATAAATATAACCACCAATAGTTTAAAGAGTGTGGTGGATCATTCATGGTGTTGGGCGCTAAGGAGGGGGTGTCATATAACCACACCCTCATCCCTATAGGCATCAATCCCCCCAGCCTAAATAAATACATTCAAATGCTAACAAAATACTTGCCAATTTATAAGAATGCAGAACATACAAGGCTAATGTTCGATTCTGCATGGGTCAAGGATATGAATTTCAAAGAAAACTAATCGGTTATGGAAAGGCTAAAAAGGTAGCCACAGTGCTACAAAAGAGGAGGCATACAAAGATAAACTTTCAAGCAAATGCAGCTGGCTGGTGTATAGCCAGATTCTACAACCTTTACCAACATCCCCCCTGTCAACGCCAACCTGGGAGCTTTGGAATAGGATATGAATATCCATCAATACATAAACAAGGTGCAACAATATCCCTATAGAAATGTGGGCTATGGATCATAATATAACAGGATTTTTGGCCCCATAGCTGTCGTTGCACCAAAAGATTGACCTGTTAATGCCCGATACAACTACCAGAGTTAACGGATCCATGGGAGGCGATTAGTCCATTTCACAAATCCCGAGGGGAGCACTGACCATCTACCAACAAAATCCCCCTTAGCATTACCTGAGGGGATATGAACTTGACACCTTTCGCTTTGATACCAATGGTTGGAAACACAGTTGTTGTTGTACCAAAAGATCAACCTTTTAATGCCAGATACAACTCCCAGAGTTAACGAATCCATTGGAGGCAGTTAAGCCATGTCACAAATCTCGAGGGGAGTGCTTACCATCTACCCAAAATCTGCCCCTTTGGTATTGATGGAAAATACTTAGTGAAAAATGACTAAGTGTCAGATCAATACCAACATGAATTACATTGCCACTCTTCAAAATTTTAAAAACACAACTCTCCCTCTAAGATGATTTATACATTTTTCACTCTACTACTGGCAGATTCTAGTGCTGGTGCATCTCCTTATGTTTCCAAGGACCCAATTGGCCAAGAACCTCTTCCAAAAACTATCACAACTATACCCCTCCAAGTCCCAGCTGTTCTGGATTCAGGCCCCCACCTATAGGGTTGTTCTGGGAACCCTAGTGTTCCTCTTGTTCAAATTCATGGGAACTCTGAGGTAGTGAGTTATGGCTCCCAGCTCTGCGATCACCACCACGGCCCCGTCCATGGTCATGTCCCCGAACCCTAGGCATGATCATGCACAACATTAGAGGGGAAACACATAATTTCAAAGTTACGCAAAAGGTTAACATAATGGGGTCACTTAACCTAGATTACCCTATGTTAATAACCTTCACTTTGATACCAAGTTGTAATGCCCTAACACACAAACCCCACAGTACAACAACCAGCTAACCAAAGATGGGATAATTTGTTTTTAAAAGATAACAATTATGCAATAACCGTTAATTAAATAATCAAACAACATTATGATAATTACATAACGACACCTAATTAGTCTCATGGTGTTACATGGTTTCATTACTCGTAAACGTTCCCAACCAATAAAATTGTTACAAGCTAAATGCCAGGTAAATAAACAATAGAAGAAGCCATTCACAAGATAACATAATGATAAGCATACAACCTTTCATAATCAAATGAGATGATAAAACAGATACATCATTGTATTACATATCAAATTCATAGTTCAATATTACAATTCTGGAGCATATTTCCACAGATACAACACATCATAAATACAATGATACACTACATAATTCTTCTCTTATATCAATGGGAAGAGTACATCAAGTACAATAATAATACATCAATGATGAATAAGGTACAATACATAGAACAGTCTTCAATCAAGTGAAGCCCTAGAATCTCTGCATCTGCTTCCACTCCTCACTTCACGAAATCAACCTAGAAACCCAATGGGGTGCATAGCGTGTTCTACTCGACCATGTGGACCTGAAGGCCCACCCCCCATTCTAGGAGATGACAAGAAAGGACCCACATCCAAACAAAGGTCAAGCAGACAAGACTAACACAACTCCAACATAAAACAACTTCAAACAAATAAAAACAACACTCCTAGAGGCAACCAAAATGATGGAAGATACATGGGTACTATAGGAGAGTTTCATTAATGGCCTTGCATTGATTATCCATACAATCTATCACAAGGTTCTGCCTCCATCTATGGTTATCTTGACTTCCTATCTGAAGGTGTCGCTCCATAGGGTGACTCGTGCAGAACCACTTACCTTTCATGAGGAAAAGGCAGTGATCTTACCAACTAGGTCTTCTCATCCCATCCTTAGCCTGTGAAATCACTAATGGCATGGGTGAGACACATAATTAATAATGTTTAGTCTTTAACTACCCAATCCCAATAGTTCATCAATTAAGTTATCACCTTTTTAGAAAACTCTTCCATGGGTTATCCTAACAGCCCCTTTGTGCACCAACCCCCATGAAGAGCCACTCTCCCTATGGACACCTAAACCAAAAACAAAGAAAGGGGTGTACCTCATCTCTCATAAAATCAAGGTGTACATAACACACAACATGCAAGGCAAGAACCATCTCACAAACACATACTATATCACTAAGCCAAGAACAAAGGAGGTACCACCCACCAACATAAACTACATGAGTCAATAGATGCACTAAAACAACAGAGTTCCCAAACGAACAAGTTTTCCCCTAGCTTGTGGAAGTTACTAAAACCTCTACCCAAGAACGAGAATAAAAACATTGCTTCCCGTGACTCAAAGTCAACACAAAGTTAAACCAACCCATAAAATAACATCATTTAACACTTATTTTGAACAAATAGAGCATCAATGGAAAATCACATTCATTGAATAAGTACATTCAAAAGATACATTTCTCTAATTAAAATAATGACAGTTTATTACTGATTTTAAAGCATAAATAAAATTACACTATTTAAATACGCAAGCATTCAATTCACATATCTAATTAGTCTAAAGGAATACACGAATAATAAATTATCACTGTTACTTTATCAATTTATGATTTTTCTAAATAACTATATCGATTTACAATTAACAATTCCCCCATTTCAATATTAAATATTACATTTTACTCTACAAATATAAATCTACATTATTCCTTTATCACATCATTGAAATAAAACACATTTGTGCCAATTATATATTCATGTACATTAATTTCAATTTCTGAGTTTTGAATTCACAATAGTTATATTTCAAATCTGAATTTACCAATAATATAGTATCTTTTAAATCTAAGTCACATGAAGACAACATATAAAAATATACAATAATATTAAGATTAAAACAAACAGTAATAATAATATTTGATAGCTATGTTCATTCTATGAAATACAAGTACAATTACATATATATATAAATCTTATCAAAGGAAAATACACCATTACCAGATTGTTGTTATTTTCTTTTAACAACATGCATAAATTAGTATGATGTTTATATTGAAAACCTTAAGCTAAAATATACGCACACACACACATATATAAATCTAACCACAAATAGTTTAAAGAGTGTGGTGGATCAGTCATGGTGTTGGGTGCTAAGGAGGGGCTTCCATACAACCGCACCCTCATCCCTATAGGCATCAAACCCCCAACCCAAATAAATACATTCAAATGCTAACAAAATACTTGCAAATTTATAAGAATGCATAACATACAAGGCTAAGATTCAATTATGTACGGGTCAAGGATGTGAATTTCAAAGAAAACTAATCAGTTGTGGAAAGGCTACGAAGGCAGCAGCCCCAGTGCTGTAAAAGAGGATGCGTACATATAGAAACTTTCAAGCAAATGCAGTTGGCTGGTGTAAAGCCAGATTCTACAACCTTTACCAACATCCTCCCGACCAGCACCAACCTAGGATCTTTGGAATAGGATATGAATATCCATCAATGCATAAACAAGGTGCAGTAGCATCCCTATAGAGACATGGGCTATGGATCATAATATAATAGGATTGTTGGCCCCACAACTGTCATTGCACCGAAAGATCGACCTGTTAATGCCTGATACAATTGCAAGAGTTAACGGATCCACAAGAGGCAGTTAGTCCATATCATGAACCGCGAGGGGAGTGTTGAAGATCTGCCAACAAAATCCACCCCAGGGTTACCTGAGGGGATTCAAACTCGGTACCTTTGGCTATGATACCAATTATTGGAAACACAGTTGTCGTTGCACCAAAAGATCGACCTTTTAATGCCCAATACAACTGCTAGATTTAACAGATTCATGGGATGCAATTAAGCCATGTCATGAATCCCAAGGGGAATGTTGACCATCTGCCAACAATCTCCCCCTTTGGCATTGATGGCAACACTTAGTGAAAAATGACTAAGTGTCAGATCAGTACCAACATGAATTAAACTTCAACTCTTCAAAATTTCAAAAACACAACTCTCCCCCTGAGATGATTTATACATTTTTCACTCTACTAAGTGCTGCCATCAATGCCAAAGCGGGAGATTATTGGCAAGAGACACTGCAAATATCATTTTCTATTTTCATTGATGGAAACCCTAGTCGGTGATTGGATCCGTGCATCATCATTTTATCATGCCAACAGTCAGATTGAAGACATTCAAGGAAGAACAAAGCATCCGACAGTTTTGTGTTCATCGATTCACATGAATATTTTTTGTTATTATTTTGTGTTGTGTATCTTAGGGAATATTTTTTGATCTATGATATCTATTTCTATTGAATCTTAGTGTCTCATATTGATCCGTGTGTGAGTTAGAAGATCTAGTTGGTTAATTCTCTATTTATCAATACAAAAGTCGACTTCGTGGATATAACATGTCGTAGATGTTTGAGAAGTAATTGTTTAAGGATTTTTGTGTTCGTACATGTTGATCTTGATCATTGCTATGCTATAGCCAAATTTCATTGGTGCGCATTAAGGATTATCCATGGATTGAGCCGACAGTTTGCAAATGTTTTCATATATTGTTGAAGCCGACATATGGGCAATTAATCTTTAGTCGTGGATATATATAAGAGATCAATCATATCATTTTGATATATGAATAAGGTGTGTGGATGTGAGTTTAGTGTTATGGTGTTATGGTTGTTTGTTTGATGCTCATGCATATTTATTTTGAATGAATGCTTTAAATGCTTGAAGGATCAAATCAATAAAGTTAAAAATTGCAGAACACTGATTCACCCCCCTCTCAGTGTTGCTTGATTCCAACAATTGGTATCAGAGCTAGTTCCTTGGAAGAACTCTAACAACTTGGGGGGATATTGGAAAGTGTTTCAATGGATTCAAGCAGTCTTCAACAACAACTTTTGATGGCCCTAGATAATCTTGATCAGTCAAAATTTGAAGTTTATAAATTGCAAGCAAACCTCATGGATGCTAAGAAATTCATTGAATCATTGAAAGATAAAATCAATAAGTCCAGGGAGAAAAGAAAGGAACTTTATGATCAGATTAAGAAAAATGACAGTAAAAGCATTAAAGATGAGCAACTGAGTCAAGCCCTGAGAAAAGACAGAAGAATGTGAAAAACTTACCAGAGATAATATAGTCCAAAAGCATGAGATGGAATCTATCATGATGAGGATGACCAAGGAGATTGAAGAAAAAAAGAAGAATGAAGAGAAGCTTGCACAATCCTTGAAAGAAAAATCTGAAGAATGCAACCGTTTGGACAATAAATTGGAACAATCTAAAAACAATGAGGAATTGTTTGAAAAATAGATTGATGATCTCATAGATGAACTTGCTACTACAAATGAGTACAAAGAGAAGTTCAAAGCTAGCTCAGCCAAGTTTGATGAACTGATTAACAATCAGAGGACAAATGGTGACAAGCGAGGTCTTGGTTATGAAGAAGGAGAAAGTTCCAGATCTGGACAAAAGAGATTTGGACAAGAAAATTAGATAAATAAAGTTGGAAGGAATCTGGTAAGACAACCTAATGCTCAAAGATTCAATGGTTATTGTTTTACTTACAATAAATTTGGTCATATGACAAATGAATGCAGAAATGTGATGAACAACTTTCATAGAGATGTCAGATGTTATACATGCAATAGATTTGGCCATATTGCTAACCAGCGTAGATCAAGAGAAAATCAATGGAACAACTGGTCTGGATAAAAATAAATTATGTGCTATAACTGCAACAAATTTGGTCACATTGCTAGATTCTATTGGAATAGAAAAGGTATGGTAAATCAAAGGAGAAACATGCAGAAGGATGAAAAATGAAAAGTCACTACAGATGTGATCAGGAATAAAATGCAGAAGAAATGGGTGAAGAAAATTCCCTCTGATGAAGAAAATGTGCTAGCATCAGAACCTGCTTCTGGTAATTCCTCCAAGAATTAGTTTTAGGCCTTTGGCCTAGGGGGATCTGTCAAGAAAAAATCTTAACCCCCTATAGATAACTGACACCAGAATGTGGATAAGTACAGTAAGCGCGTAAATTCTCTACAAATGTTGTTCAATCTATTGGAGAGAATTTTATGCATTATTGGAGGTTTGTATAAGAATTATCTATCATAGTGCATGGAAACAAGGTAACCAGATGAGTTAGATTAAAAAAAATTTATTGCAATAAAAAGGGTTAGGTATGCAAGTGATAAAAGGTCATTTTTATCTTTCATTTGTCACTTTATATTTTGAAGAAAAGAAGTTTGAAGAGCTCTGAAGCGAACTTTGACGAATTAAGGCAAAATTCAAGTATGAAGGAGCTTTCAATAATCAAACTCCAATCCGATGAAAAGGTATTTATCGACAAAACCTGTGAATTTGTGAATTGGTGAAAATGCCTACTCCATTGGTAGTCGAAGTCAAGGATAGACCCCTTCCCAAATTCAAATGGAATCCTTTCAAATTTGTCAAGACATACTCATTAGGTGATTTTTCATCTATTTCATATGACGTCTTACACACTGAAGATATTAGGGCATATATTCACACAAACATTGAAGAGTTAGGAAGCTTGCAGCTACTAAATTTGTATGACAATCACATTATAGGAGAAGACTTATGTGTCAAACCAGAATTCAAAAACCTAGAAGAGAAGAAATTTATACAGATTGTTAAATTTCCCATGTTTGAAGAGAATGAATGGGTCTGATATATCTTGAGCAGAGTTCATGATGGATTTATGTGGTTGAGTATACCCTTTAAGATTACAAAGGAGGATATAAGATTTGTTACATGTTTAAATTACTCCAGTGGATTGTTGAATTTGAATTCCATAAAGAATCAAACATTCATTGATGCAACATGATCAAAGTATGACAGAAGAGCCTTGACAATCTAAGATATCATTGAAGTGGATGTGAAATTTGCATCGATGATCATTGGTTACAAGATTTATCACTCAAGTCGAGATAATTCAGTATCTGGTACAACCATTTAAGCAGCGTATCAAATGGTAAAGGAGAATGCATACTATGATCTATGTGAGTTGCTAAGAAGTCAACTGATGGAAAATCTTGGTAAGATCAAGAAAGATAAGAAAAATTTGTTTAAGTATGGTAACTTGTTGTGGTGTTTATTCTTTTATTTCATGAGTAAAGTTCCAGGTGTTGGGAAAGTACATTGGCAAGGTGTTCAACCTGTAGTTGTTCGGATTAGAGAAATGTTGTATGGAATTGGAAATAGTCAAGCCAGAAAAACTTCAATCTGGGGATACTTCAAGAATTTTTAGGGTATGATGCATGCTAGAGAAATAATTCCTACCTCTATTGTGGAGAAGTATAAGGACACAATTTTTTTTATGGTAGACATTGATCAATGCATGATGGAAACCATTGATCCTAGAACAGTCTAGATTATGCTAACAGGATATGAAGTTGAAGAGCACATTTTGGAAATTTATGCTAAAAATTTGCTGAAGAAACCTCTGGATCCATCAAAAGAAAGGTTTGGAACTTATGTAGAAAAGGATATACAAGTGCACAATGAACTAAAGAAACCTGTGATAGTCAGAAAAGTAAGAAAAGAAGTGGAAATATTTGTAGAAAGCATGGGAATATCTACAGAAGCAGTAAGAGAAGCCAAAAAAGGAGAGAACAAGCTGAAGCAGAAAAAGAGCCAGCAAAAACTGAATCTACTAGTCTGGCAGCATCCTCTGCCTGAACTAGGTCAACAAGGAGCTCTACATCCCTATCTGCCCCTAGATCGAAGCTAATCCTTGTGAAAACTCAAACCAAGGTATCCGATAAGAGAAAGAAGAATAAGAGAACAAGAGCCTATGAAGCTGTCTCAAAAGATGAAGAGACCGAGTCTGATCAAGATGTGAGAGAAATAAAGCATATGGGCACCCATGCAACAAAGGTTACTAAAAGCAAGCCCTCTGGCGAAGAAGGAAAAGCAAAGAATGTAAAAATTGACAAACCTGGTATGTCAGTAGAGGAGGTTGAGAAAGCTTCGGTCAAAGATGGAAATCTTAAGCCGCTTTGTAAATGGTATGCAACCTTTGATAAATCTGGTCAAAGAAATCTTGAGGAGGCTACAAGAAAGCATTTAAATATTTTCAATAGGGTTCTTATTGAAATAATGCCCGATTTACCTAAAAGCTTGTATGAGATTTTGGAAATGAGAAGAATAAATGCTAGAATAGAAGAAGAGCAAATGAGAGAAAATTCTTGGAGAGTTATGTCTAGTGGTGTCTATGGAAGAAATGAAGACAATACTGAATAAAGCTAAAAAGGAATTCAAGAGCAAGACAAGGGTGAACAAGCTCATGATTAGTCAAACTAAAGAAGTTGCAAAAGAAATTGAACAAATTTTGAGAAAAGATTTGTTAAGCAACATAATTGATGTTGTCTCTGAAGAAACACATGACAAATATGTCTCATCTGGTTTGGTAGAAGAAGAAGAAACACAAGATACAACTGAGGATACTCAGATTCCTCCTGATGTGGATAATATAGAAGTACCTATGGAGACTGATGCTCCTAAAATTGTATCGGTTGAGAAAGTTGAAATTCCTGAAGATAAGCAAGAACCTGCAGCTAAGGAAACAGTGGTTGAGGAAAATAATGTTGATGTAAAGGAAGTTCCAGTGGAAGCAAGAGACACTGTACAGGCAGTGAAGAAATTTCTGGTAGAGAAAAAGGAAGAATTTGACCCTGAATTGGTTGAAGGTTCTATCGACCTAACCACTTTGTCCCCAATTCAAAAAATGAAAGTTGTATCATTTGCCCAGGCGAAGGCTAGAGAATAATTGTTGAAGTCTCACATTGAGGATAGTGAACTCTTAAATCTTGCATCTGGAGTTTTGGAGAAAATAATGCCTACTCATGTCAAGGATCTGATAGGTTCCTCCTTCGGTGAACTGAAGAAGGTCATTAAATCTGTAAGTACTCATTTCGAGTCTCTTGAGAAGTCATCCATGGTTATAGTTCAGAAGGAATTTGATGCTAAAATGTTCAATAGGTTGAAAGGAATGATAAATAATGATAAAACTCTGTTAGCCACCTGTGTGAAGAATATTCAAAGTGCTCTATCTAAAGGTGGAAATATGTATAAGTCATGTTTGTCTTTGACAAAATTTACTGAGGTCAATGAGAAGAAGGTTAAGGATCTTGTGAAAAAGTTAGCTATTGTTTCTGAAGCTTTTGATCCATTAGCTGGTGGTGTTGGAAAGCTAGAAGGTCAGGTGATATCTCTGCTTGAAAAAATAAGGAGCTTGAAACATGACAGTGATAAAATTGTGGAAAGCGCATGTGAGCTTAGAGGCCTAATTGGTCTGAAGAGATGCTAAGGTAGTTGGTGATCCAATGAACCTCGAGTCTACAGAGACACAATCTTACTTAGTTTGTGGTCACATAACAATTTCGGAGAGTCTCTAAAGGGTTTGGGACACAAATTTGATTATGTTGAAGAAAGATTTTGTAGATGTTTTCAAGTTTATGTTATTTGAAGAAGCCTCTTTGTACATATGAAATTTGTTCATAATAGTTTTGTTTGATATGTGGATTCCTGCCTTTTCCATTGATGTCAAAGGGGGAGAGTAGTAGAGTGAAAAATGTATAAATTATCTCAGGGGGAGAGTTGTTTTTTGAAATATTGAAGAGTGACAGTGTAATTCATGTTGGTATTGATCCGACACTTAGTCATTTTTCACTAAGTGTTTCCATCAATGCCAAAGTGGGAGATTGTTGGCAGATGGTCAACGCTCCCCTTAGGATTCATGACATGACTTAACCACCTCCCGTGGATCCATGAACTCTAACAGTTGTATCAGGCATTAAAAATTTGATCTTTTGGTGCAATGACAACTGTGTTTCCAACAAGGATATGCACAAAAAAAGGTTTTTTTGAAAATGCTTTAGAAACTTCTAATCCATTACGGAATACAATCCAACAAAAGGGTTGGATGAAACTAACACCCAGACAAACTAAATTGCCATAATAAAGCCAAATATTTACGCATAACTTAACCATCAAATTATCCAAATATACTATGGTATCAATGAAATAAAATCACAACAACAAGTATCAGTTTCAAGAAAAACAATACCAATAGTTATGCAAATTATAGACAAGAATAAGAATCTGAATAAAAAGAACCTGGCAAGATGAACAACACCGCTTGAAGGTTTCTATCAAGAATGACTTTGTCGCAACCACAAAATCCAGTACTTGACCAACTTCAGAACTAAATTCCTCTTCGTAAAACAATTTTCAATTCCAAAACAAAACTGTATTTTCCTTAGAAAATATTTTTTCTTTTTTGTAGAGACAATCTTCTTTTTTTTCTTTCCCAAAAATGAATTTTCCTTCTCCCCCAAAAATAATCTAGAAATCCTCATTTCCTTTTCTTTTTTTATTCTAATTAAAATAATTATTTATTCTAGAAAAATTTAAAAAAACAAGCTAAATCTAAAATCACAAATAAAATCAGCAACTTCCTCCATTCGAACAAATTCATGTAAATAGCTTCTTGTTTTATTTCTTCTTTTTCCACTTTTTTCAAATTTTCGAAAAAACACTAAAATCTCGATTTCGAATGAATCTATAATAATAATAATTAGATAAACAATATTATCTAATCATTAATTTAAAATTAACAATATTGCAATTAAAACATTATTCCATCTACAATTTAAAATATCTAATATCGAAAAATTAAAAATACGATAATCATTTAAATCTACAAACATTTAAATTTACAAATTAATTTAATATTTAATTAAATACTTGACATTTTCACATATCATTTTAATAATTAAATTTAATGCTCTAATTAAATTAATTACTACAATAATAAACATCATTAAATTAAATTAACTAATTAAACAATAATGATAAACGTTACAAAACCACATAATTAACATAGTAAAACGAACGACATGAACCAAAACGATACCATAACAGAATGGGGTACTGACAGACAACATCGTCAACCAATGATAGGGTGACAGACACATATGAGGAAAATTTCTTGTCAACTTCCTAAACCACATCATATCCATTGGATATGTAAGGTACACTCAGACCCGTCAGTGTTGGTGGAGTCGGTGCCTGGTACATGCAATCCTGCATAAAACCAAGTGTCGAGACAACATATATATATAATACCAAACACACCATTAGAGAGAATTAAAGTGTAGCAGGGTGCTCACAGATGAGCGATGCATCACCATCCCTCTCACTAGAACCTCAAACAATAACCATATTCTAAATAATATCATCATTAAACAATAAGTAAGCAGCTGCATATCGAGCTTAAAATGAAACACATATGTCCACATATCATAAGCAATAGTAACCAATGTCTTAATCAACCAAGTCCAATAAGCAAAACTGTCAACCCACCAAATAACACGGTGAAACAATAACCAACATAGTCTCAAGTATGCATCAAACATAACTAGTATCCAAATAGTATCAACCACACACAAAAAAGTATCATGAGAATAACAATAACATGAGAGGCACTACACATAGACCAAGAATCTTTCCTTTTCTTTTTGAGATGTATTTACCATATCTTCTATTCCAATTCTGGGAATTGGATTGCTTACAAGCCATAAGGAATGGCTTAGGGAAATACCAATGCAGTTCAAATGACACAATAAACTACCAAAGCTCCACCTATGCACACATTTGTGTGGAAATGGACCTCTCAAATGGTTTCCCATTGAGATTGCATTGAAGGAGGGAGATCAGTGTTGGTTGTAGCCTATGGGTTATGAAATTGTTTCCTTTCAGTGCAAAAAATGTTTCTCAACTAATCACTATACGTCACAATATAAAATGTTGCTCACCCATAAATCTGATTCTAGTGGAAAGCCCACCTGGTGGATCAGGGTTGAGCCCAAACACTATGTTATTCCATTTTGCACTCAAAAGGAAAAGGTTTCTCCTCAAGTTCCTCTAGCTATTAAATTGAGCACACAAAATCCATCAAATCAATGTTCTTCTCCAAACTCGCTCCCTCCTCATGGTTCACAGGGGCTTAATTTTGATGTTATTGTTGTTCTGAATGCTATGACAGGTATTGTGACTACCTCTTCAATTGTAAATTCTTCAAAATCTAAGATTTCCCCAATATCGTAGGTGGCTATGATGGACTCATATACCGAGGCTCACCCAATGGAGAATCATTGCTCCCCTTCACAAATTGAATGGGAATGGATAGTAGTCAGAAAGAAGAAACTCACACAGCCAAAATCTAAGCATTCATTACCTTACGATCTTCATGTAAGGAGCAAAAAATGGAAGGGATGAGTAATTTCAACTCACCCACTTTTATGGGTTGGGTCATGGTGACATTTGTTTAGTAGAGCTTTGATGCACCCCTCTTAGAGGGTTAATGTGTTTTATTATTTTTATTTTCTATATATGGGAGTGGACCCCATGTCCATAACTTACTGATAAAAAAATAAAAAAATAAACATAATGCGAACTTACTTTTTAATTATTATTTTTAAAAATTATAAATAAATTGTAATTATTTTAATCCTATATTTATTTTAATTTTAATTAATTTTCATGCTAGTTAAAATTATTTTTTTAACATAACAAAATAAAAAGTAAAATAAATCCTAGATTCTAATATTTTTCATGTTTTCTGGTCAAAATATTATTACATGCATATTAATAATTATATTATATTATAATTTATTATATAATATAATAAATATGTTTAATTATAAAAAATATAATATATTAAATCATTAAGAAACCCCCTGTTAATGGGGTGCGAAGGGATGATCCTTTGTCTAACCCTTAGTTGGGATCACTTAGAAAGCACCCGAGGAAGGGTGGGTTAAGATAAACTTTGATGGGTTTGCAAAAGGCAACCCAAGGGAATGTGGGACTAGCTATGTAATTAGAGATCACAATGGAATATTTTTGATGGAAAAATATGTACGGCTAGGGAGAGGTACCAACAACGAAGTTGAATTTCAAGCCACCCTTATTGGTCTCCAATGTGCTAGGCAAGGGGCATTAGGAGGATCCACTTAGAAGGTGAATCTTTAATCACAATTAATGCAATTTGGCATGGTTGAACATTGAAATAGAAGCTTAGAAAGTAGCTAACCCCAATACTACAAATCTGAAATAAAATTTTGTATATATTTCGGGAGGGAGTGGATGACAAGTTGGTGAAAAGGTCCATGGTGGATGTGTGCATCCCTCCAAGCCAGGTGTGATGTGGGGTTAGGTGCTATGATGGAGGACAGTGCAAGGACAAGGAAATCATAAGTTGTATTGGAGGCTTTCAATAGTGATGGAAAATGGTGGCAAATCTATGTGGAAGAGTTTGAACCATCAATAGTTTTGGCGACATCGAGAGGTGTGAAGCCCAACTATTAAATGTGCTATCAAGCCATAGGTGGTTGTACATTAAGCATTTGAACTATATAAAGGATTTGAAGATGAACACACTGATTTGATTGGAGGTGAAGGGGAGATAGATGACGTTCTTGGGAGGTATTTTTGAGAAGCGGTTGGACTATGTCTTCAAGTTGAAGCATGGCCTGATATTACATGCAATCAAAATGGTATTGTGGTAGGATTTATTGAGGTTGGATCATAGAAATTGTGTTAATAAAGACATCTCTACAATGTTCTTGGTACTCTACTCAATGTTGGGGAGTTGAAGGAGGTAGTGAAGGAGTTGTGTAAGAAATTGATTTGGACCAATTTTTTGTTCGGGTTGGAGGATGTTTTGGAATTTTTTTTGCCTAGGGTTGGGGTCCCCCTCTAGAAAGACTACTATCTTATACAATGTAGGGGACATTTTCCTGAGAGGTTTCCTCTCATTTTTGTGGAGGATCTATCAAGGCTTCCCAAGTTTAGGACTATGATGACTAAAGGCATCCTATTTCTCAAACACATTGTTGGGCTAGTGCTAGAGGGTGTGTTGGGGTGGCTATAGGATTTCATCCATGAGGAGGGCTTGGTGGTGGCCAAGGGGTTGGTAAATTGGAGTAGGGAAAGTGTTATGAATGAGATGGGGGTGGTGGATGGTGGTGCAACTGTGGGCTCCAATGGTGGGGACTCAAACTAGCTTTGTTATGTGTAACTAGTATGGGCTTTGGTTTGGGTGTCAAATGTCTTTTTTAGTTTTTTGGCATTTTGAATGATGTATAGAAATTTTGTATTGGGATCTCGATCCCATTTTGGTTTCATGAATGTTAGGGTGTCTGGGTAGTCAATTAGGGTGGTCGGGCTTTGGCTTGCAGACCCAATTTTGGTGTGTCTGGCTCTAGTGGTACGTTTATGCCCCATTCTTAGAATGTAAAGTTCATATTATGGTTAATATAATAGGTGCAACCCCTTAGCTACTTTTTGAATCAATTAAAAAATCATTAAAAAATAAAATATAATATTATTATATTGTAGTTTATTATATAATACATCATAATATATTAAATAATAAATTATAATATAATTTGATATATCATACTATAATATAATTTATAAAATAATATTCATTATTATCAATTTGTAAAATTCAATTCATTTCATAAATTTAATCTATTTTTTAAACAATTTTTTATTTTCAATTTCAATTTTTATTTTTGATATTTTTTAATTATAAAATATTATTTTTTTAAATAAATAGTTCTAAAATCTTCTCTAACTTTATTAAACAAGTAAATATATATCCCTTGCTTTGATAAATTTTAAATTCATGGTATTCCACAAAACAAAGAAAGAAGAAAAAATGTTTAATCTTCCCCTTCATAAAATAGGAGGTAGAAATATACATTAAGTAAACATAAATAGTCCTCATTATATATAATATACAAGTAAATCATTGTAATGGAGAAAATAAATAATAGGCAAGTTCCTTGTAAGTCCATTTTTGTTAAAAATAACCAATTTTTGACATCACAAATTGCAACGGGTAAATATAAGGTTTCCTTCTTGAGAAAAATAGTTCATTTGTGGTGGAAAAATATCTCAAAAAAATTGCAAAAAAATAGTTCATATTCTAAAATTTACATTATGAGGAAAATTCATTGAAAAATTAGGTTGAAAATTTGAAATAAGTTAGTCTACAGCTACAAACATGACCTATTAAAATGGAAGAATTTTTTTTTCTTATTTACCTGATATAAAAAATGTTCATTTATAGAGCCTAAAACATTAAAATAGACTATATGAAAAAAAAGTGAATTTTGATTTACAATTAAAATATTTACTCACTAGTTAAAAACTACCTCGGGCTATAGTTCCATGGCAAGAACTAATAAATCTAATAAACTAGTACATATATCTTGAATACATCTATCTAAAAGAAACCAAAAATGTTAATCTTATTGTAGCAGCTTCAAGGACATCCTGCATTAGTTATAAAGGACCATTACTTACCTAGTAATGATGTCAAATATTACCAATCTATCCCAATCGGTACCTTCAATTATGTTTTGTAGTGCAAAGCCAACCACCATCCATCTTGGGTTTTGCTTAAACACGAGCCAGTAAGTGGAAGGTACAGTGTAGTGTTAAATACTCAGCCCTCTGCATTCTGTCTCATCATGAGTTTGCATTAGATTTAGTTAGGCACTGATATTAAAAAGGCCCTTCAAGGCATTCATTTGCACATTACAAGTTTCGAATAGAAGGATCGTTAAAAGCAGAAAGAGCTAGTGAATTTTAAGTATAGGTAATCCGCTTCTTAAACTACAATCAAATGGCATTTTGACCTTGGAATATGAGGGTGTCATTGCCAGTGAAGCATTGGGAGAGGTCAGTTGAAGGTTATATCACTCGAGACACTCTGATAACGATGTTCAAGATAGAAAATGAAAGGGTGGAAGACTGCATTCATATCTTGCTAGGGCTTGAGGTTACCAGCCCACGTGCACACCAGATTATCTTCCCTTCCCAGGTGATTTCAATTCTTTTGTCTAATGCTCTTGATTTAATCCAATCTCTGAATGAATTGGAGGAATTGGCAAGAAAATATGTTAATTTTCAATACCTCATGGATAATGCAATTCTTTGAGTTGCCCAAAATTATAATTTCTTCTCTGGGGAAGGGTTTATTGGAGGATTGTTCCCAAGAGCTTTTGTGCAGAAACGATAGGGTTTTGAAGAATTGTTTGATGCCATTAGGCTGGCTATTCAATATAATAATGACAACATTATGCTAAGAGCTTTGAGGAAAAACTGACGGTATATTTTCTTTGTAATGGAGCTAAAGATCAGGGAAAAATATTATGTTTTGACATATCTCTGTGCATATGTTCCACCTCCTCCAAATAATGGCGTTCATCTAGACTTACAACTTCAAGTCAATTCGCCGGCCCGAGGTCAAAATCATGCTCAAAACACTACTAATCAGGCTACTAACAGAATTCAGGCAAATTCAACCATGAGGAATGCAAGGCCAACTTGTCTTTTCCAAATCCACAAAGCTGTTGTTCAAAGCAGAAAGGTTTTTGAGCGGGGTCTTCAACTAGCAGAGGGATTTGAATTGCAGGACGAAAATTCAGTCAATGGAGGGTCAAAGAAATTGTAAAAGTGGTATCTAGTGGGTTTTATCTAAAATTTACGGGATAATTAAAAATGTAATTTCGACATATAGTGGATTTTGATTTTGTTTAAATATTCGGGGGGCTTTCATTTTGTAAAGGGTTAATATGGGTTTTTGACTAATTTTTGGGTAGGGGCTTAGCGATTTATGGGTTGAATTTTGAATCATCAGTACATGGTTATTAGTCATGTAATTGAACAAAATTATAGTTTAAGTTGAGATACAACTAGAGGTTTTCTCAATGGTTCTTTCCTGCTAGTATGCCCTTTAGAACCAGTTTTTGTATTATCTTATTTATATATCTAATATAATATTTAGTGGCTTGCCACTTTTATTAAAAAAAAAAAATGTTAATCTTAAAACACCTAGCTAACCTATCTCACAAATTGAATACAGACTCTTCGAGAGAAATAACTCTTATTTATTTCAATATTCCATGAACTATTAAGTAAATAGAATAGTTCTCTACAAGGAATTATAAAAAGTTATTGATATCAATTATATTTAAATTATCCATGAATGCCAAACTGGATAAAAAAGAAGCGAAAGGAAATACCTTCTCAGAATGGGATGCCAAGTTGGCCATCACTTTGGATCCCAACCTGGGCTGGGAATGGTAGGATCTAAAACTCAAGAGGCTCGGGCTTCTGTGGTATGGTCTCCTCCATTTGGTTGGAAAAAGCTCAACTTTGATGGAGCTTCCAGAGGCAATCCCGACCCAAGTGGTGTGGCTTGCATAATCAGAGATTGGCAGGGCAGAATAATTCACCCATCGACCAAACAAATACTAGATAGCACAAATAATGTGGCTGCATTTATGGCTGTTATACACGAATTGAAACTATGCATAAGTCTAGGTTTATCTAAAATAGCAATGGAAGGAGACTCAGCGCTAATTATCAATGCTCTCAGAAAGGGATCCACCCCAAACTGGAAACTACAAGCTCTCCTCTCCAAGGCATTAGAGCTCCTGCAATCATTCAAAAATCGAACGGTAAACCATATATATAGAGAAGGTAATAGAGAGGCTGATTCTATGGCCAATGAGGGAGTGGATAATGGATAAGATCCCTGGCCATGTGTCAAATGGGTGTCATCAACTATGCCTAAGTGGCTAGTTTCAAAACATGGGCCGCCTAAGTGGTCATTCCGACGAAAGCTTACATGTCCCTGACGTCAGATCCAAAGAAAAATTGATGGATTACAGCCAATACTTGGACACCCTACAATTTCATTAAATTCAGATGGATTTTAGAATGTGGAAATCTTTGGCGACATTTCCATCGAGATTTTCTGCTCCCAGCCGCCACATCATGCCATCTGACATTGGAGATAAGGATAGGTGGCTAGGAAACAAAGGTTTAATGCGGGGCCGAGTGTACAAAGGTGATAAAACCTATTACGAGCTCCCCACTTTGGTCATTCATACTAAGTGAAATCTAATGGCCTTCGCTCAATAGCGTACCACCATGCCTCGGCTGAGGCCCTCATTCATCGCAGGCTACCCTGGTGGCTCGTGTGCCTGGGAGGCCGTATGCTGAAGGAAATACAAAATTGCTAGTGCTATCTATTTGTTGTTTTGGATATCTTCGTTCTATGTATATTCGATGGCATTTTGCTTCAAATTTTTTGGGGGGTAAACTCGAGTTTTGCATAGGATGCAAGGGTAGACATGGGCATAATTGTCTGTAAAGTTTTTTTCTCTTCTTGAATTTTGAAGGGGTTAAAATTGTGTAATATTTTCTGGAAACTAATAGGGGAGAGGGGTCAGTCGTCGTGTGGGGTCTAACAGTCGTGCAGTCAATCGTGATTATAATATCCAGTTTTATCACATATTTATACTATATATTGTAAATAAATAGTTCAAATGTAAATAAAAAAATAACCAAATATTGATAAAAAATGGACCCATACTTGAACACATGATAACCTCTAAATGTTATATAAATAAAACATAAATACATTCATGAAGAAGTGAAATAAGTAATTTTTTGTCTTAAATAAAATATCATAACTATCCACTATAAATGTATCATTTAAAAAACAAAATGCTCATTTAATAAAATAAGACACTCATTTAAACAAGTATTGTTATTATAGTGAAAAAATATTGTTCTTATGTGTACAACTATTGGGGTAGCAATGTACAAGCATTGGAGTATTTTATATTAATAGATTGTGCTATCACAAATATAAAAGGTGAGTACAACAAATAACACGTATTTTCTCATTAAATGTGAAGGATTTTCAAAAAAAAAATAGTGTTCAACTATTGGTCCATTTTTGTTTGATATAAGTTGTATTTTAAATAATTATGTGTTGTTTTTATAACAACAAATATTTTTTTTGTGTTCAACTATTGGTCCATATGTGTTGAATATAAAAGATAGAGATATCAAAAATTTATGGTTATCCATAAGTATTTTGTCCATTTAAGTTGTATATTAATTTTATTTTAAATAAAAATATGATATTCTACAAGCAACAAATGATATTGTTTTGTTCAACTATTAGGGCTCCTATGATTAAGTTTTGGTCGAACCTTTAAAAAGTCAAATTTTAGACACTTTTCAATAGATGTGCTAATGTGGCGAGTTGCACGATGAGCCACACCTCCAAACCTTAGTTATAGATAAATAAGAGGCTAGTCTACATTTCAAAAAAAAAATGAAGGTTCTACGATATTCCAGTTAATTGCTACATGTTGACGAAGTTAGCCCGCACAACTACTGGCCCCTCTCCCCTATATCATAGCTAGCCTGCTATTACATATCAAAAAAATAATATTTAAATTATGAGTTTATTCCTCACTAAATGTGAAGAATATGGATTGTACATAATGATGATGACATCATTTTAAACAATTTGAATAAATTATTTTTTCTATCACAAAAGTTTAAAATAATTTGAATAAATTATTTTTCTCTATCACAACAATTTAAAGCATTTAAAAATAGATTTAAACTTAAATTTAACTAGCAGTCACATGTTGGTGTGCAATAGGTACATCAAAGAGGTGGTGATGGCCAAGTATGGAAAAAATTGGTATATTTTTTGGAGAGGTTTTTTGAAATATTTCCTTGCAAAGAATTGTATTTTTGTATATAATTAATCATGTTTAGTGATTAGAATTACTAAATACGGGCAGACTTAAATTTGAAATGTGCATAGTGCATGCACAGTCTTGTGGAGACAATAAATAGAACAAGGTTCATATTTTAAAGTTTAGATCCACAAATTTGTATCTTATTTTATTTAGATTATATTAACTTTTGTAAACTTTCTTAACTTATATCGAGGTCTGTATTTAACAGATTAATTTATAGTGGTTGTATGTACCAATACCCATTTGCTTTGAATTTAAAGTTAGCTATAAAGATGACTTTTATATTCTAGTTGAGCACAAATTCTCAATTTGAACACAAGAACATAATATGAGTCATAATTGACTTGAAACCACACATTATTGTATAATTTGATAGACTACAAAAACATTGTGTAATACACACTATCAAAATATTGTTAGCAATTAATGATTATCTCAAATGACTTGAATTTCATGACGGGGTTGAAAATTGTTGTGTGCATTGATGGGGTAGGATGCATATCCTATTTTAAAAGCTCAAGGTTGAGCAATCTAGAGACGTTATTGCATTAGTATGTTCCATCTCTAACCTAGCTCTAATGTTGAATATGCTTGTCTAGTAGCTCAAGTAATTTTTATTTGTCAATAAGGATAACCAATTTAACGAAATAATCTGAACATATGAAGTGAATTAAACACATAAAATCTAACTTCAAATACTAACTTGATTAGTAAATAATCCTCTCCTATTGCATCCCATGGACCACGACATCATTCAGACCTCAAATCATGATTGTATATGCATATTCTTTGAATTAAATAAGAATTGATAACATTAAGAATAAAATACATGTTTAAAGAAAATCCGTAATAAGAAAGAGGTTTGGTGCAAGAAATGTTACAACTGAAAAGAAACATTCTTCCAACATGCACCAACAACACATGGTAGCACAACTACATATAGTATGCTTTGATGGATTGCCATACCCTGTTCGAAAGCTCCCATTTTGGTATAGGTAGGGAGGATAGTGGTGAAGGTTGTGGAATTTGGTTTTACACCTGCCTATTGCATTTGCTTGAAAGTTTCTAAAGACTTTTCAACAAACAATTTTGTACATATCTTGCAATCAATATAGACGATGAAATGACATTAGTTTTAGGTATTCTGGAAAACAATTCACGTTCCTTGTTAGTTGTTAATTCCTTGTTCGAAAGCTCCCATTTTGGCATGTGTAGGGAGGGTGGTAGCAAATGTTGTGGAATTTAGCTTTAATCCTAATATTGCCATACCTTATTCGAAAGTTTCTACCATTTTAGAACCTTTCTTCTGTGCAAGTCAGTTCTTGTTGTAATGTCATCTATAGATGAATATATGTTAGATGGAGGGACAAATAATGTAATTAGAGGATTAGGGTTATTAAGGCATATCTAACAAGTAGACTACTTAATAAATTACCTGGTAACTTCAGGGGAAAATCCAAATGTATAGTAATTTTTTATAACCCATATGTGAGTTTCTAGCAATGAAATTGGAACTTGTAATAAGAAGGTAGGAAGAGTGAAGGCCCATGTAGTGTACAAGAGAAGATATCTCTATTTGAAGAACATTGGAAGCATATAAATTATCATTGCTAATTTGGCATAACCATTGAAAATGTTGATGAAGAGGCCGAAAAAGAGGGCTTGAAGGTTCATTTTTACATCTTGAGGAGTTTTATGATGCATTTTGGTCATCAAGAATAAAATTGTTGTAATAAAAGCTAAGTCTGGCTTTACACCTTCCAATTGAATTTTCTTGAAAGTTTGTAAAGTTTATTTAGGGGTAGAGTTTGCATGAAAAAAATACAATAATTCTTTTAGTGATCTTTCAGTACTAATAAATAGTTAATTTTTGATGCTAAAATGACAAATGAATTAAAACAACTCAGTTAAGAAATTTCAATACTAAGAAACATGTAATTTTGAATGCTAAAATGATAGATGAATTCATTATTATGTACAACTGAAATTAGCTATAAAGATGACCATCTTCAAATAATCCAAAAGATGACCATTGAGGACAAGAAAAGAAAGCAGAGAACACACCATCGCTTCCAAAATCCATCTTTTGTGGACTCCGCTTTAGGTAGGAGTCATTTATTTAAAATTACCCACTTTCTAATTTTTCTCCACAATTGAATAATTTTAATTATTAAATTGTCATTGATTTTCTTTCTAAATTTAAATAAAAGCATTTTATTTAAATTGGCAACTTCCCTCTTTCCAAGTAAATAATTTTAAATTATTATTATTTACTGTCACATGAATTCATCATTTTGGAATTAATTCAAAATATTAATTTCAAAATAGCATTTCTCTCCACAAAGTAAGTTATTTCTAAAATAACTTGATTTTCTAAATATCTTCTTCTTGTTCAATCTTTATCTTTTGATTTTTGCTAATTTCATCTCAAAGTCAAGTTTATTCTCCAGCATTGATTTAATTTCTTAAATTAAATCTTGTCCACACATTTGGGGATTGTTGCCCTAACCCTAATTGAGAGTTACCATTTTGAATCTTAACCATTGATTCTAGGGCATTTCTCAATCTCTCATCTCATCCGTCCATCCAAAATTGCATTTTCTATAAAATGTCAATTTTGTATTCATTTTGCTCTCTTATTATCTCTGAATTCTTCTTCTTCTTGACTTCATTCTTTTTGTCTAACATTATCTTTTGCAGATTTTCTTATTGCATGTAGATTTATCTTCTCTTGCATTTTAGATCAAATCCTTCAACACTTGCTAGGTCATGTCATAAACTTAGTTTTCTCACACAAAGGCTAAGGGCATCCATCATATTGCAGCAAAGAGAGAAGGTACAATGAAGGTGAATCATGGAGATTTGAAGATTGGGTGAGATCTTTCCTAGTTTTCATTTTTATATTTCCTTTCTTTATTGTTTAATTAGGTTTGATTTTGTTTGTTTTAATGAAACTAACTCAATCACAGTACCCTATGTTACATTGGTGAACCTTGTAACATTAACACATTTTTGCAGGTTCTCGTACAACCTCAGATTTTGTTTTGCAGGTACAAGAGTATGGAACGACGCAACCACAAGCCTACGTGATGCAAGTGATCTGTCACACTGCATTTGCGCT
Source organism: Sequoiadendron giganteum (assembly GCA_007115665.2). NCBI lineage: Eukaryota > Viridiplantae > Streptophyta > Pinopsida > Cupressales > Cupressaceae > Sequoiadendron > Sequoiadendron giganteum. Next base: position 645,840,596 of record CM021100.1, read on the forward strand.
CGTGAACGACACATCTGACCTATCGTAACACATATGATCTCGTAAACACCGCATTCGACATATCACAACGCATTTGACAAAACCCGAACCGCATCTGCTATTTCACGCCGCAAATGATTGGTTATTTTCATTATTAAATTGTTATCTGGATCTGATGTGATTGCGGCCAGTAGTTTGATTGATGTATGGGGGTTAAAATGAACCAATCCTAGGATAGGAACTTTAATATGGAATTTATCAATCCTAGGATAGACACTTTAATCTGGAATTTATCAATCCTAGGATAGTCACCAAATTGTATTTTTTGGTTAAAATGAATTCAATGCTTGTTGTGAAGCAACATCTTCACTTAGTGTAGAAAATCGTCATTTGGATTTAAAATTGAACCACTTGTTTGCTATGCTTGTTGGGTAATAGGTATATGCTCTCCCCTTTACTGGGTGGTCAAAAAATCAGACTTACCTATTTCATCTTTATGCATTTTATGTTTTATTAAATCCTTTAGAAGGCCTGTCGTAGTGGGAAAAATTACTCACCCTACAGGAACGACCTAAGTGGGAACAACCAAAGCCAGGTTTTCCAACCCACTATAATCAAAAGTGAATTTTGGGGAAACCCATATTCAATGGAAGTGAGCAAGATAACCATCCCCAAAATCTTTGTTCTAAAGATTGGGAGGTCTCTTGAGGGAGTTTATCTATTGCCACGCCGAATGGAAACCTTTACTACGAACCATAGTGTAGAAAGCCATCCGTGTCAGTATCCAAACATCATTTCAATCATAGTGCAAGGGGAGGGAAGAATCTGCCCCCAATACACTCACCATATAATCACCACGGATTGTTTGCTCAAGGGATCGAGAAATCTAACCTTGAGTACGCACCTGGAAAAGACTAAAACATGGGCGCCCTCTAGGGGGTGACACGGTTGTGTGAGTCAACGCAATTTTAAGTTGTGGGTTGTGATTGCTATGATGACCCTTTGACCATTAAGAGTGAGTTTGCTTGAAGTGTCTTCTTGTTCAAATACCAGTGAAAATAAAAAAGGGTCATGCTCGATCCTTAAACATACACTCAATGTTTTAGATTCTATGTCTTTTCTAAATCAACAAACTCAACAAATGAACATCAAACTTTCCTAAATCTAAAACAAACTGGTCAAACTGCTGAAATTTTGTTCTGAGCCACAATTGCTCTGTTGAGCTACAATCATCCTGTCAAACCGCAATTGCTCATTAATGAGTCACAATCGCTCTATTGAGCCGCAACCGCAATTTCAAACATCGCATTCATCATATTGCACCGCAATTGCCTAATCCTGAGTCGCATCTGCTCTGCTGAGCCGCAATAGCCAATTGACATAAGACACTCATTTTAGGCACTCATTACCACTTTGCATTTGACATTCCTTTTTGTCCTCATATCACTTTGCATAGTCTTAGTCTCATTCCATCCACCATCATGTCTTCAAGTCACTATGACATGCTTGCTAGTCGAATTGAATTCCAATTCATTAGTAATGGTCAAGCACAACTGGCTAGGGACTTCAAAATGATATACCTCCAATCCAAGTCCAAATTCACCTCAACCTCTAGTCCTCCATCCATCTATCCATCTTACCAACAATCCATGAGTCCTAGTCCTCTATCCATCTATTATCAAGGGTCCCCTAACACCTTCCACAACACTAAGTCACAAAAAACTTTCATTACCCACCCTAACCTTGACAAGGGAAACCGACCATCCATCAATCCTAGTCCATCACACACTCATCCCTTCCACATCTCCACATCATATCCTAATCCTCCATCCAAATCATATCCTAATCCTCCATCCATGTCATATCCTAATCCTCCATTCACATCATATCCTATTCCTTTATCCAGGTCTTATTCTAGTCCTTCATGCACGTCTTATCCTAGTCCTTCATATGTTAACCCTTTCCAAGTATCCACATCCTATCCTAGTCCATCATACACCAATCCATTCCAAGACACTCTAGCTCAAAATACATCTAGTCATGAAAGCACATCTAGTCATAGTCTCCAAAGTCCCATCCCATTTCATAAACTTGAGGATACATGTCAAGAGGCAAGTCCAAAGTACAACATTATAACATCATCGTCATGTCAAGATCAAAGTAGTCCATCCCATGACCCTATCTTTAAATCCATTCAAGAAGTCCTCCTAGACAATCATGGCATACCAAAGACACCTATCCTTGGTCAAGAGTCCATCCACAACCATGTCATTCAAGATGACCCTATCCTTGGTCAAGATCTTATTTCCAATCATGACATTCAAAATGAACCCATCTTTGATCAAGACACTATCTTTGATCAAGAATTCCAAAATGATCCACTCCTTGACCTCTATGCCAATCACGATCAAACACTTGAACATGACCCTATCCAAACTTTGGATATTGACACTTCCAAAAGTGAGACACTTGCCTCCATGGGAAACATAGATGATCTACCACTAGAACAAGAGTATTCTAGCATGGACATATTTGCAAATGATCAAGCTATAGCTGAATTCAGCGGGCTTTATGACACTGACCATCAAGACGGTTTTGACATAGAATTGGAAGTGCCAGCAAAATCATCAGAATATGATATGACAGAAAATCCAACCAAAGATGACAATCAGAAATCTATCGAACATGTTAGTAAAGCTACAACATCCTATCAATTAGGATCATCTATATTTTTTAGAGCAGGCTTCCTTATAGAGGAGAATATTTCAAGCATTACTTTCCACAATAAGGATGGGTTAGCATCTTGCTTCCAAAGTAACAAGTATCCCATCGCCAACAAAATCTGTCAAAACATGCATTAGCAAGGAAAAGGACTAGGCCTACACGAGCAAGGAATTATTGAACCAGTACAAGTTCAGGAAAATTACAAACACCAAGGTCTTGACTACTCCTCAGTAAGAAAATCTAAAGATGTTAGTGGTCCCTCTTCGATGTTGGGGGAAACTTTATCTAATACAAACATCAAAATGGGTGTCATGAGTAGTCCTTGTCATAAGATTGTTGCCAATACCCCTTCCCTCCGCACGCCAAACCATCATCCCATCATGAATAAACCTTCCATTTGGAACCAACAAAAGTCTTACAAATCTAAAATCCAAAATCACATGTCAAAGGCCATGGAATCAATCAAAAATACAAGTGGACAAATGAAGCTAAAATGGATCCCAAAGCAAAATGGGTCAAGTCAAGGAAATAATGAATTAGGCAAAGAAAATATGCCAAAAGTCAATCAAAATGTGGAGCCACAACACAAGAGGAATCCCACCTATAATACATGTCCACCTCCTTCAAAATGGCCATCAAGAAAGACATATAAAAGTGTTGGTTCCAAACGCTATAAAAAATCCAACCTCCATCATCCATTACCCCATGTTTGGAGAATAAAAATGGTTACATCCAAACATCCCACCAACCCGTCCATGTCCACCATCATCCGTCATAATCCTACATCCTCCTTAAATTCCAAACATCCCATGTCACAAATCCGTTGCATCTTGGCAGCAACTCTCTATCATAAGGACTCTCATGGCACTCTATTGCGATGTGAGTATTCAGATAAGGCCAACTCTAGTATCAACAAGGATCAAAATGACATTAATAAGTTGTATGCAAGCACTATCATCTTGACAAGGCAACTGCTTCAGAAGGTCACTATTGGCATATCATGGCACCAGTTTCTATATCGGCACCGTCAAAGGCTTCAGCAGAGTTAGTGGTCATCTAAAGCATCAAGGCTATTTGGAAAAAATCAAAAATACAAAAAAAAATCAAAAAAAAATCAAAAAAATCGTCCCTTGATGAAAACCTGGCAAACAGGCGTCATGATGACACCAAAAAAATCAAAAAATATCAAAAATAGTAAACAGAAAAATTTCGTCCAATGGTGAAAACCTGGCAAACAGGCCCTCTGGATAAGTACCATGATGAAAACCTAGCAAACAAGCATCATGTGTAAATAAATTATCTATGTGGACCATTACACTTGGGGGCAAGTCGTCTCATCTCTCATTTCCCTTCACATGAAATTTCCATCTATCCATCTAAACCTTATCACTTTCCATCTATTTTCCCACCAACTTTGATCTTGATAAGGACTATAGTACAAACATTAATCATGCTTTGGGAAAACTCTTGACATGTCTATCTTTTGGTCATATCTTATTCATTGAATATCATGTCATTACCTTCATAACCTTCTTCTCACTATGCGACATCATCCTTGGAGACCATATGATAATTCTCCTAGTCCAAGCCATCCATGTCTCCTATATTTTACCAAGGCCATCCATTGTCTTTTTATACCTGTCACCCATCTTGGTTCCCCTTGTCAATGTTCTAAAGATCCCTTGTCATCCCATCCAGTCCTCACCAAATCATTCCAAATGCAACAATATGGCAAACCTGGCACATTATCCAAAAAATTCCTTGACTTTGTCCTTGGCCGTACTACATACTTTTATCCTCTTGTCATATCATTGTCATCTTCACATTGTTTCAGGATGTGTCCTTCCCACGTCAAACAACATTGTCATTGTCATTGTCACCCGTCAATTAGTATCTAGCTTGACTAGCAGGAAAATCATGGTTGTCTTTGAATTCATGTGCATCAGCATCATTCACATGCATTTGTCACAATTTTCACAAAGCATCAAAAAGTCATAAAAATCAAAAAAGTCTTGAAAAAGTTCCCAAAAATCGGAAAAAGTCCTAAAAAAAAAAGAAAAATTAGAAAAAGTCATAAAAATTTGAAAAAGTCCTTAAAAAAGACCTAAAAATTGAAAAATATCCCCAGAAAACACAAAAACATTCAAAAAGTGTCAAAAATCTCAAAACAGAGTCAAAATCAGTCTTATCTTGTCAAGTCCGTCGAGTCAGTCAGTCTTTAACCTAGTCCGAACTACGTTGTCTCTACGCATTTTCTATGTAGGCAAGATTCATCATTGAATCCCCGAGACATTAGGTCAATCCTTTTAGTTTTGTCAAAACAAAATCATAAGTCAGACATAGTTGCACTTGATGCAAGATAGTCATTTGAAATGTCACCGTCAAAATTGGTCAAAATCAGACAACATAAGCCAATCAATTATACAGTCAACATCAGTCAGCTTGCCAAAGCATTAGTCAAAATATCAATCTTGTCACTTTTTGGTCTTCTTCAAGATGTGTCCTTCTTGGATTTGGACCTCGCCAAAATGTCATCTGCATTTTTAGGATGTGTCCTTCCTGACCTTAGGCACCGTCAAACCGTCAAACTGTCAAAATTGTCAAACTTTCAAACAATTAATCTTCAGCAAACAAACATTGGAAATACAATTAAATGGCTATTAATTTTTGGCTATTTTGTCTTATCTTTTTATTGACTTGTCTTTTGGTCATGTTACTAGCTACCTCAAGGATGTCCCATGAAGGATTTAGAGGTGTGATGACGTCTCATGACCTGTTATGTTTTTCTTTGACTGTTGTCTGTGGATTGTTTTGACAAAAAGACTGGGGTGAATTGGTCTCTAGTATGAGTTAAGACATTCCTTATCTGCGATCGTCTGTTTTGCAAGTGGGTGACCTTGCACACCTTGGTCTATGTCATACCCTGGTGGTTGTTGTCCATTTGTGTCATTTTTACCGCCCAATGATGATTCGAGCAACACTTATTAGTACCTTGGTAAATATTGAAAGATTCTAACATGCTTTTCTTTTTCCACATTAACTTGCATCTCCTTCCCCATATCGAAATTCATGTCTTCTATCATAACATTCATCTTTTTCTCTCTAACATTTCTTCTAGTCTGCATCATTATCATCCTTATCTATCTTTCCTATATACTTTTGTCTTTCATCTTCTAGTCTTCTCATCCATTTCGAGAGCACACTCAAGTCCTCTGAACTCAATTGTCCTCTCGAGGAGGCATACCGCTACCTCCTCGTCATTCTTCCTCATCCCATTTTTCACTAGGGCATATTTTTGACTTGTTTTCTTTGCCACAATGCGACAAGCTGCATTATGACAAAGAGGGGCAAATGTAGACACATAAAAATGGCCTAGACCCGCAAACCACATTCTTCTATATCATGCTTCATCTCAACATAATTAAAATATTTAATTATGTCCTATAGTCCAATGTCAACTATTAATTAAATAATTCTTAATTATTTGATTAATTCACGTCTTTTATTCCTCCTGGCTATATAAATAAATAAATTACATTTATTATTTAAATAGGTCGCTAATTGCTTGTCACTCTATAATTAAATAAATTCCTAAATTTATTTAATTATTACTTCCTCATGATTATTAAATAAATAGATCTTATTTATTTATTTAATACGTCATTAATTATTTATGTCTTCTCATAATTAAATAAATTCTTATTATTTATTTAATTATTATCCTCTCCAACTTTCTTTCTAATTTTAAATAAAATCATTTATTTAAAATTACCCACTTTCTAATTTTTCTCCACAATTGAATAATTTTAATTATTAAATTGTCATTGATTTTCTTTCTAAATTTAAATAAAAGCATTTTATTTAAATTGGCAACTTCCCTCTTTCCAAGTAAATAATTTTAAATTATTATTATTTACTGTCACATGAATTCATCATTTTGGAATTAATTTAAAATATTAATTTCAAAATAGCATTTCTCTCCACAAAGTAAGTTATTTCTAAGATAACTTGGTTTTCTAAATATCTTCTTCTTGTTCAATTTTTATCTTTTGATTTTTACTAATTTTATCTCAAGGTCACGTTTATTCTCCAACATTGATTTAATTTCTTAAATTAAATCTTGTCCACACATTTGGGGATTGTTTCCCTAACCCTAATTGAGAGTTGCCATTTTGAATATTAACCATTGATTCTAGGGCATTTCTCAATCTCTCATCTCATCTGTCCATCCAAAATTGCATTTTCTATAAAATGTCAATTTTGTCTTCATTTTGAGATCTCTTATTATCTCTGAATTCTTCTTCTTCTTGACTTCATTCTTTTTGTGTAACATTGTCTTTTGCAGATTTTCTTATTGCATGTAGATTTATCTTCTCTTGCATTTTAGATCAAATCCTTCAACACTTGCTAGGTCATGTCATAAAATTAGTTTTCTCACACAAAGGCTGAGGGCATCCATCATATTGCAGCAAAGAGAGAAGGTACAATGAAGGTGAATCATGGAGATTTGAAGATTGGGTGAGATCTTTCCTAGTTTTCATTTTTATATTTCCTTTGTTCTTTATTGTTTACTTAGGTTTGATTTTGTTTGTTTTAATGAAACTAACTTAAATATCAAAACCCTATGTTACAACTCGTTTACCTCATTCTCAAACTTCCTCTCTTCAACATTCTCAAATGGTAAGAATTTTAATTGAAGACATTAAATCACAATAATGTAAAAACAAATATGCATTCAAATATGAAACCATAACATAAGGATTTCCAACATTTTATGCAACATAGATCTAAATTTCAAATCATAAGGATTGTAATTCCAGAAATTGTTATGATAATCTGGAAATGAGTTTGTGGGTTAAAAGTAAATATCGTTACAAAATTCAAGTTGTAAATGACAAAAGAAAAATTGTTTGTATTAAGAGCTTATCCTAAGAAAAGCTGAAGTTTAGCCTTAGGTATGCAATGTTTTTTTCACACGAGCATATAATAAAGATAAAAACTCAAAATAGTACATCAACAAATATTTCAATTGGAACCAAGAAGCAACACTTTTTGGTTGATGATGGTCTTATTTGATAGAATAAAGAAAAATGAGGACCGTTTGATGAACATACAATCAACTATTCAAGCATAGAGGAGAAGATGAAAATATTCATTTGCACATGTGCGCTAATTTTTAGGGATGTCTTCATACACCTGGAGGAAAAATGTTAGTAAGGAAATAAGAATTTGTCTTTTTCAAGTTTGTTTAGAGAAATTTGAATCTACAGATGCAACAAGTAAATTTTTCAAAAATCAAATCAGAAGGGTCATGTTTGCATTGTCAGTTGGTAGAATTTACCCTTTTTTCAAAAATTCATAACTTGAGCATACGATGTTCATTTTTCAAAAACTTATATCGTCAAAAAGTTGATTCCATCCTCTACACAAATCTGAGGTCAATTTTTATTCATGGAGGTAGATGTGAACATTGATCAGTGCATGCACTCTTTCCTATTTTCATGCATTAGGTTTGCATTTTCTTTTCGATCTCTACACTTCATTTAAGTTTCAGATCATTTTTCAATTGACTGTTGCTTCATAGATTCCAAGGTTGTGCTATGATTTTTTTTTTGAAATGAGCATTTTGGAGCAAAAAATGGAGATAGTTCGATAGTGTAAATAAGTAAGCAACAAGGGATTTTTTTTGCAAGTACACAAATGTAGACGATAAAAAGTGAAGGAACGAACCTGCAATTTTTTTGAATAGTATGGGTGGTTTAAGAGTTTGCATTGGACAATTCCAATAAGAAGTCCTCCTCTTTATTTTTATGAGAAACATATGAGCTATGTTGCATGCATGCATATCTTTTGAAATGTGAAGGCTAATTTGATGTGCAGGCTTGCAAGGTCACAAACTCTTGAGATAACTGTGAATGATAGGCCTTGACGAGATTATGTTGTCGATGTCGATCATCACCTTTTCAAGTGTTAGGTCTTGTGATTTGTGTATTGTTAAGGCTAATTCCATCTTTAGTGGGATTTGATGATGGAGACCTCGACTCAAAGGGGTAAAGGGAAATTTTTTGGGTTATTGTGCTCTCAAGCATGGCCTATATAATTTTTAAATTCAACAACAACAAAAAAGGGAAGTAAAGGTAGTTTTTCATCATCCTTGTAGACTATTGCTTTGACTTTTCCAAGTGCACCATTGATAAGGCCAATTTCCACCCATAAATTTGAACATAACATTACCTTTTGTTGAACACATAAAAGGATCTTAGATTGAAGTTGTTCTTCATCTGGATTTGAACATGGTGACCCTCTAAGTTTCTCTGCAGTTGACAATGCCATGGGTGTTGCCATGACAACAATATTCGTTGATTATTTAGCGAGACCATTTCATTTGTTGCAAAGAGATGTATAGAGGACAAGAAAGCAGATTGCCCTATAGATGTCATTGTTGAGCTTGAGCGTGACATTAGAACTTTCTAGTATTAATTGTAGGTTCTACATTTCATAAATTACAGAGGAGAGAATGAAAATCAATCTATGTTGGTTCTTCACCAATTTGATGAAATATCTTTTTTAGTGTGATAAATTTTGTGAAGTTTCACCGTAGAGTGTCATTGTAGTAGGTTGAAGCATACATAGGGATGTCCTTGACTGGTGGAACTTGTCCAAGGTCATTGAAGAGCATGATTGGGCATACTCCAAATGGGATCTAGTTATGGGCAGGGAATGCTTCACGTAACCTCATGTCAATTTGTTGTAGAAACTTTGGACCAATGAAGCTCATTTCATTTATAAATTTGTAGTGAATGAAGTACATTTTCTCCTAGAAGCTTGCAAGTGTTTTTCCTTGTAGACGGGCCATATCTTTGATAGGTATTCAAAGGGTAGAAGGGATTTTCAATGCTTCTATGTTGAATGCTGCAACACCTATGGGTGCGAGAAGTAGTAATGGTGATTGGCCATTTTGGGAAGAGATCATGAGTGCTGATTTGATTGATTTTATTAGGTGTGATTTACCTATTCCAGCAGTTCCTTGAACAATCATTTTTAGAGGTGGTTGCAAAGTATCAATAGTTAGATGTGAGAAAACTATATGGGTGAAATCACAATACCGTGTCTCACTTTTTGCCCAATATGGACATTTACATCAATGTTTTTAAATGAATCTTCATCCTCTGAGACCTATAGAAGCTAAACTGTTAATAATTTGAAGATGATGTAAACTAGTGATTTGTGGAAATTTGTGTGTAGATTCTAAATATTTGTTTTTTCAATTTTTTTGAAATAAATCATGAATCTTTCAACATCTCCTTTAATAACTAGTTTTAAATAGAAAACAACATTTTCAGAAAGTAACGTTTGTGTCATACAACATAAATTTTTTTCTATAAAGGATTAAATTCTAATTTTAGAGATATAGATTCTCAACATAAATATCTAGGGAAAGGATATTTTTTCATAATTTTATGTTGCATATTTTTTTTTAAATTAATTTTTGAAGTCACTGTAACTATAATTTGGACATACGTGTGTGTCGTACAACTTAACTTTTTGTGTATATATCAAAATCCATTTTTTTATTTTTTGGTGAGATAATGACATCAATACCTAGGGAAAGGGTATTTTTTTAATTTATTTTTACAATGGTTTACTATTTTTCCACCTCTGCACAACAAAGAGCTTGTTGCTCGTAGAAAAACCTATGTTTAGTAAAAATTGAATATTAAATACATTGTAAAATGAAAATATATCAAATCTATACTTATGGAAAGATTTTTTTGAGGGCTACAATCTTGCAAAATATAAATTTTAAATGGAATTATTTGATCCCTCAAAAGGTGAATAAAAAGTGGTTTTTTGCCATCATTTTGATAGGTGTGAAGGAGATTCCATTATGGGTATAATTTAATAATAAAAGGGTTCTATCTAAAGGGTTTTGATCTAAGGGGGTATTATCTATCCCTCTTAAATTAAAACCCTTTAGATGGAGCCTCTCAAGACTTAAATAATTAGTTTTTCTAAAAATAGTGATTTCAAGCAAAAATCAGCACATCCCAAAAGTGAGACACACTATTGTGGTAGCACCCATATCAAATTATTTTTTGTATTGGACATAGAGGTTGTTATGTGTATGGAAATTGGGAAGATGGTGAGCTTCAGATGTTGGATAGTTGTAATGTATGAATGTGGTAGCACATACTTGTTGGTGTGGATTGAATTGGGAAGATCCCCAATCATGGTGTAAGTTAATGTCACTATGACCGAGCATATCTAGTTCATCAAAGTGAAAATTAAGGGTTGAGTAAAGGCTTGGAAATACTTCCCATTCAGATGGGTTGTTCTCATGCATTATAACTTCCTCACTAGAAGTTGTTTCTAAAGAATATTTTTCAGAGGGTTATGTTGGTACGCAAAGCACATGCCATGGATGATAGTTTCTTGCAAAAATCTCCCATTGTTGTATAAGTTTATTGGATGACCAAGAAAAATCATTTTGAATGCTTCAAAATGGCTTGTATAGCATTATTTCACTCCAAAAAAATGCTTCAAAGCAGTTTTCATCTTTTGTAGGGATGGTGGTGAAGCATGGGGAGACGCGAACAATGTCTTGTTTAGAATGTTGTTTCCATTGGCTCTACTTTTGAGATGATTTGAAGGTCTATTTTTTATTCACTTCAATAAGTGACACAGACTCTAAATTTATTGGATGAGCCATGTAAGCATCAATGTAGGTTGGGATGTGGTGTTCGACTCTGAGGAGACCAATACACAGTGGAATTTTTTTGGTTCACATTTAAAGAATAAAATTTCTTGCTAGATAGGGAGACTGGAAGTTTAATAAAAAGATGGCAACTCTCTTGGGTACCAATGTCACGATCCAATAACGTGTCAAAAATAATTTTTCAAAAAGCTATTGGGGCTAGCCTGTTAGAATCAATATTGGTTGAGATGCGATAAAGCATGTCGTGGTATCTTTTTTATTTGTTTTCAGATTTTGTTGCATATTTAGCAATATATTTGAGCACTATGTGGATAGAGAAAATAGGTTAGAAATCTATATTTTCCCTCCATATAGAGAGGATAGATGGGTTATGTAGATTTAAGAATTCATCATTATGACATGGGGTGAATTTTGGTTGGCCACGCTCATCTACTACAAGGATAGAACTATCTTACATGGTCCAAGGGGATTTAAAATGACAATGAAGGGATTGTCCCTTTTTGGAAAGGCATGTTTGTATGGTACACTTTGTATGATGTTGAACACAATTTACTAGTTCAATGTAGTCACTGGAAGGATCATATGCCATTTTCTTTTGTGTTAATTAAAAATGGGTCATCGACAAGAGATCAATGCATTTTATGGTTCCTCAATGCTATTGGGAAAATATGTGGGCATCTCAAAAGAAGCATCCAAGATCAGAAGTGTCTTCAATAGCTTTTATTTCATAGGATTGCCTCAAAGACACGAACTACTATGCCACAAGGCAGAATCAGACATAGTTCATTTCCCACATTGACCCTTAGAGAAAAATGAATGCTAATTAAACCAGTTTCAAACAACACCATTAAACATATTCAATTATGTAGAACCATTAAACATGAAAGATGGAATAGAAAACATGAACACATAGATTTACGTGGGGAAAACCCTTACAAGTAAAAAAACCCCACACTCCAAAAGCCCAGACCACCATTGTATTATTCATCAAAAAAAGTATAGTTACAAATACAATATCAGGCTCACGACTTTTACAGGATATTTACATCTTGTTCCATCTAGAGAGAATCCGATAGCATAACCCTACTTTGATCTCACCCCTCTCTTCATTGCAGAATATTCTATGGTTTTTATAAGATTCGTTCTTAACCCTAACCCTAGTTATAACATTCCAACAAGAAACGGTTACAATATAGTTCAAATTTGTTGGTTCGATCATCATTTAATCCTTCAACAGTTGACAACCAACCATTGCTTTCCAGCTATCAATTCTCCTTCATATACTGCTTGTCATGGCTAGGGTCCAACAAGACACGCGTACACCGCTTGTGTAATTCTGAAGAATTGAGATGAGAATCTATAATATTTGTTGTGTCCTTTAATCAGCTTAATAACTAGGAACATGAATTCCTCTACTCAGGGATTGAACATCACAACTGACAATCATAACCTGCTAAAAGACCTCATTTAATTATCAACCTAGGGACGTAATACTTTAAATGGGTCTAAAAAATATATGCACTAATTACCTATTTCAGACATGTATTATCTATTGAAAAAATAATGTTGGAATTGGAGTTTACTGGAAAAAAATTCTAACTGACTAAACTTGCTTGGAATGAAAATTGAAAGACAAAACTATTTTGCATCTAGTGGCTATAGGAACAATTGACAGTTTTGTGTTTCTACTAGCTGCAGGAACAGTCACACTAAGCTCTATAAAAGGAAGTGCAGCTATTTTAACTTGCATAATAAAAAGATAGATAGCTCCCTAAGTGGCCCCCCTTAGGTAGTGCCAAAGATAAACAACATATTAGATTGTAAACTTCATAAACACCTTTATTGATTTGAGATGAACAAGTACATGGCTCACAACCTTCAACTGTATTTTTGAAAACTAAAATGTATTACAACAGTAATCTTCTAGCCCTTTCTCTAAAGGAGAATGGGCTATTTATTAAAAAATGAATCTAACGACTAACTAACCCTTCCCTCATAAGATGGGAAGTATTTATTACATCATAACTAACTAAGTGAAGAGATAGATACAAAAAGGAAGAACTGAGTCAAATCAGTTCTGAAGATTTCAAGCACCACCATCCTAGATTTAAGTGCCATCAAGATGCCTAAGTTGGATTCTTGGAACACTCTCCTTGCATGGTGGACGACTTGAAGCTGCCTCCTTAATCTTTTCTATTGAATCAGTCTTCCAGCAATCAAGTGGAAACTAAATTTCCTCCTTAAGACGTGGTACTTGGAAATAACTTAATAGCTATTCCTATGGCAAAAAATTAGCTCAACACATTCAACCTTTAAGATGATCCATCACCTCATTTATACATTCATTAAGCATTAATACAGAACAAATAGTATTTCAGATATGGCTGCAGGAAAGGCATGTCATCACAAAAAGTCATAAGGCATACATATTCTATCAAATTAATAAAACATTTAGGCAATAATCATGGGAAGACTTTTCATAATAAACTCATTGTATTTAAGCATAAAATTCTAGTCTTGTTCCCATAACTACCACTAAATGTTTGTCTCAGCATAATAAAAAAGTAGAAAAGTGTTTTAAAAACATAATCTAAATATGCCAAAAACTAGGCTCATCAATATTCGCAACAAGTCTCTCAGAAAAGACTTAAATATTTAACTGCCAACATCATGTCATGTGATCACCACTTACCAATCTGGCACCGGTTGGGTCCACAACAACACATGTTCAAAGCTCGCACACCCCGTGGGAGTCACTCGTGACCCATCACAAGAGGCACGGGGCTAACAGGCATTGTTGATGTGAAACATCATTGATCAAGCTGAAAAGTGTCAAACACTCGGTCAATTATGCCGGTCCTCACCATAAAGGAGCATGGAATAAACAAGCACCATTGGATCAAGCACATCACAACTCTAGATCAAGATTACCTTTAATCGATACACTATGGTCCCCACTGCCAATGACACATCTAAGTCATTGCTAACAAGCCAATGCCCACTTAGGATTGCTATGTCACTAAAAAACTGAACTTCAGAACCTCCATCGGAGGTTATGAAATTCCCAAAACCCATGACATACCGATAACCACAAGAAATGAAATGTCGCTAAGTCAGAAAGATATGAAAATTTAGAACCCTACGACATAGATTTCAAAGTTTCAACTTTCCATGATCTAGCGATAGGTCTGTCGAAAAGTTATGATTTTCCACAAGCCTACAACATGAGTTCTCAAGTTAGGATTTTCAGCAATCTCATGACATATAGGTCGAATAAGGGAAGAACACAACTATTCTAGGAAGTCAATCAAGCCAATAAATTTGAGTCACATTTCTCAAATTTCTCCCACTTGACAAAGAATTTACTAGCTCCTTCCAAAGCTAGAAGTTACTGTATCATCCATCCATGCGACCAACAATATCCTCACCCAATGCTTCCATGCTCCACTAAGACACCTGCAACAACATCTAAGATGTCCACCATCTTAGACAACAATTCCTACCATCCTCCAAAGGAAAGGAACGAGCCATGAAAAATATGCACCAGTCTACAAAATATAAGCACCAGATCCATCTGATATCAAGGGCTAGAACATATTGCCACCACTTCACTGTGCTCACAAGATATACATAAGAAACACAACATGAACACATTTGTGAAGACCTTCTCCAGAAAGAAGATAGAACACCAGTTAGAGCAACAACCAGAACACTAACTGCACCCATCCAACTGATCCACCCACGTGACTGAAAATAGCACACACAGCAAGTGATACTCCATCCAATCACACATACCTCCAAGGTATCCACATCAACAGACTCATGCCACTCCATAACTAACCCATCAATAGAAAATACAAGCTCCATGTGCCAACCAATTGAAGAAGACAAAACACATCCAGGAACTCCCATTGCACGAGTAATAAATCTGACAAGATCAAGGCATACTAAGTCTACTAATAACATAGCATAGAGAGTATATACACATGTAGTTTCAAGGAATCATCCATAATGATATTCCCAACCTATAATAATATCTCTCACCACAACTCTTCACAACTATCCCAAGTTCTCCACACCCAACAAAAGAAAGAGAGTAAGAACCTCCATGTCATCACCCAAGAACATGAGTGAAAACACATGACCACAAGCTAGTGATCATTATAGCTCCAACCAAGTCTCAAACCAATGTAATATGAAAACAAACATCCGGAAGATAACCAAGACCAAAGAGAGCACCTCTGCACATCATGTACCTATAGAAAAATCCTCCTACATACACCTCTTAAATGCCAACTGTGTCAAGTATGATCTCCTTCACAAACCCAAGAGAAAACCCTTGACAACATCCAACCGTTCAATCACCAAGATCAAGCATGACACATATATCATTAAATCAACATGGATGTAAGCCTCTCCAAGAAGATCAAACTATTTCATTTCCCATTTCAGGAAAAATGCCCAATGCATCTCCTAAACTCAACATCAATAAATGTACTCACAATGCATAAGGAGATACCATGCTATCCATCTTTCATAATGAATCCTTCAGAATCATCTAATAACAGTTCAAGATCCATATCCATGAAAGAAATCATAAAACACCTGAGAGAAACAATGGAAAATACCTCTCAAGTGATAAACTATCAAGTAGAACAAGAGTGGAGAATGAGAGTGCTCCTCCAAGATATGCAAGCCATCATGACTTATCCAAGAGAAATATCCTAATTGGTCTTTGTTGAAATCACGTCCAACCAAGGTGAAGGCTTCTCAGACTTTTTGCTGAAATATTCATCAAGAGTAACCATCAACACTTCTATCCTCTCAAGAGAAATGAAGCCTCACCTTATTCTTCATGTATCCATGAGTGTCTGCAACTGATCATCTCATGCTAAACTCCAAATGCATCATTACACCATCATGAAGTTCTCAAGCATATGACCAATGCACCCAATACACAAAGAATTACCAGACCATTGTCAATGCTCCAATCATCTGAATCAAGAACTTATGACATCATGATCTACACATCCCCCTTAGGAGATACCATGCTCCAAGTGAACATTACAAAGGTCTCAAGAGAAATGCATCATGCCAAAAATCTAATCTAGAAATAAGAGCATATCATGACATAACACAAACAAACTCTAAACCAACATCACCTGTCAAGCACCACCAACACCTCAGCCAAAGACTCCAAGAATCCTCCATGGTTCCAACATGTTGCACATCTTCAAATAATGTCCATGCAAATACAAAAGAACCCTTCTGCAACAACAAGATCTAAGAGTCCCTCCTAGTAACATCTGCAACACTAAAGAAGATCATTCACCACCAAGTGATGAATCCATAGTCACTGATAAAAGCTCCCATTGAACCATGGTACCAAGCTCTTCAAGCACACGACCAAATATCTGCTATACTTAAAATCCTCCAGGTCCACTCATTAACATGTCCATTTGACGACAATACCAAGCAACACCAAGAGCTCTAGAATCAAGCAGAGATTATCATCACAATGAAAATCTTATAGAAAATAGTGTATCCAAGCTATCCATGACATTGTGATACACATGCTACAGATCCCCATAAGCGACTATTCAAGTACTCAACACCATCCATCCTCGCATCTCAAAGAAACCACACCAATGCACAAGTGACCACAAACAAGGCCATCTAACAAGTTTGCATCAACACTGAATCAACCTCATGGATATAGACAGTCCACTTTCAAGTTATCTCACTACAACCAATGGGTAGCTAATCCACCAACCGTATAACTTGAAATCAATCACAACGACCATGCAAACCCATCATAGCACTAGAAACAACAAAACTGAGATCTCAAAGAGAATAACCACATAGACAATATGACTCAAACACTAGATCAAGTTCATATCTGATTTTCCAAACATGTCCACATCGAGAACCATAGTCAGGAAAACCGCCAAGCATCACCATGAGAATGTTGAGTGACTAATCATGTACCAACACTCCCATGAAGAGATGTAATCGCATCTCCTCACACCATGCACGAAGCATGCATGAAAAATTGCAAATATCTCATCCAACACCGCCCTTAACAAGCTAGGGTCTAGAAAATAGTTTAACAATAGCTCCACAAAACCACGAGTTTTCTTGACCATGTAAAACATGCAAAACCATTGTGTTCAAGAACACCCATGCACACCCATATCCATTTCACATCTAAAACACCATAATGGTTAAACCAAAAACTATATTATCTTGAATATGCATAACCATAGATTCTTTAAACGTGAATCTATAAAACCCTCAAATCCAAAGAACATGAATCTGAGCGATGCAAGTACAACACATTTTGAAAAGAAACAATAGTTCAGGAACTTCAAGCCCATATCAAGCCAAATCCAAAACCACCAACATGCACATGCATCTGAGAGAGATACATGCTATTTTAGAAGCTTCCAGACCATCCAATGATCAACTCCATAGCCTACATGCAACTAGGGTACCAAAAAAATTGTGCCTTCCAATACCAAGAAAAACACCTAGCATAAGCACATTACTCCATGACTGAACAACAACCCAAAATTCTCCATATCACGAGGGATCCTCTCACACAGACACCTAATATGAAAGCTTGTTGAAACACAACCATAGAGACAATAATATTCCACCCCATGCATGAGGGTTATACGGTGCCAACTCACGAGCTTGAGGTCACATCTTATCAATATGACCAACTCAAGTTTCTCCATCTTCCCTATCCTTCATACTGTGTGCCATCTCTTGGAACTCAAAAAAAGAGAGCAATAATTTCTACTCATCAAAGGATCAATCCACCAGTCGATTCCTTCATATTTCCTCAAGCCTGTCACACTAAGAAATCTTCACAGAAGGAATACCCAGAACTAGAAACACCAGAAATTCATACATGCATCAACATGCAAGCACATGCAACCCACATGAAATTCCATGCAAGTACATGCAAGTACATGCAACTCACAAACCTGCACATGCAAGCAAAAAGAAAATCCAAGAAGAAGGCTTTGATACCACTTGGGAAAATATGTGGGCATCTCAGAAGAAGCATCCAAGATCTGAAGTATCTTCAATAGCTTTTCTTTCATCAGATTGCCTCAAAGACACAAACTACTATGCCACAAGTCGGAATTAGACAGTTCATTTCCCACATTGAACCTTAGAGAAAAATGAATTCTAATTAAACAAGTTCCAAATAACACCATTAAACATATTCAATCATGCAGAACCATTAAACATGAAAGATGGAATAAAAAACATGAACACATAGATTTACGTGGGGAAAACCCTTATAGGTAAAAAACCCCACACTCCAAAAGCCTAGACAACCATTGTATTGTTCAACAACAAAAGTATAGTTACAAATACAATATCAGGCTCACGACCTTTACAAGATATTTACATCTTGTTCTATTTGGAGAGAATCTGGCAGCATGTGTAGAGCCTCTGTGTTTCCATTCATACTTGGTGGAAGCTTTTGGTTAGGAATGATTAAAATGGTATGCAATGTAAATGGAGGAGATTAGTAAGAGTACTGTACCAATATTTAGTTGCATCAAGAATTTTTTCCAAGACCTCTTCACGAAATGAAGTAAAGATATGGTGCATATAGTGGGTGACAAGGTGTGGATTTTGAACTATATTTTGTATCCTCCATCTATAGGTTACTTGTGTATTTGTAGGTGTAGTAGATGGCATAATACTATGCAATTCTAACCATTTTGTATCCACTACACTTAGTGTAAAGAATAATGTTAACTATTTTTTATGACCATATCAAAAAGATCCCCTCTATAGCGATTCCAAAATGGACATGTTCCATGAATTGACGATCCAAAATGCATGATTTGTTCAACAAGCTTGTCATTGGGTAGCTCCTTTAATCTTTGACGAAGGTTTAAAATGGTTGTTGGTAGGAAAGTTCCCAGTTATTTATGGACAAACACAAATGTTGTGGATTATCTATGATGGTACATTAGAATATTCAACATGAAGTACCTAAATCGAGGGTGTTGGCCAAACCTATTATCATGGTACTTGAGAAAATGGAGAAAATATTCATGTAATTTAACTTCCATCATGCATTGTTCTTTGAATGTGGATGCACCTTTTGGAAATAAAGTGGGGAATTCCATTACAAACAATCCTTTAGTGATGTATTCATTTATGGGAGACGGAAAAATGGGTGGCCAATCTATAGATAGGGTTGAGCGACCTTGCCCTAGTTGCAATAAAGAGCATAATTCTTCAATTTCTCTATGTGAAGGTGGAAGGCTAGCAACAAATGAAATTGTGGGTTGAATGCATTCTTGCAAAGGATCGTTGTTTACAACATCTGTATGTGTTGAGCTTGCATTTGTGGGACTAGGAATTGTACTTGTCGCATATAAGAGGTCTGTAATGTTAGTGGAAACATGTGGTAAACATGATAATGCAGCCTCATCTAATTGTATAGTTTTGTAGTATGGGTCATGTAAGATTTTATATTTTAATTCCTTGTATACATGTCCCCTGCTTACATGGAAATGATAGTTTTTTGCCCTATGTTTTTTTGTTAACCAGTAATATGTCTAATTCATCTATACACCTAGGAAAATGGGTTGCAATTATAGAAATATATTGAGGGAAAAAAATAGTGTGGCCATTATATTTTAGCTGGGCCCCCTTTGCATAGGTAACTTGAAGGATTGGGCTGAATCTTGCTATAAGCATCTCTTCAATTTGAGTTAGTTGTTTTAAATATAGAGGTTGCTCGCTAGGGTCCATGTTATTCCATTTGGAGAAGTGATGGCCATATTTTTAGAAGCACGTCTATAACAAGTAGATAGCCCATGTGATTTTATTGTTTTAATATCTGTATATTTTTCCATGTAGACTAAATATGCTGGCATATTTTTAATTCTATCCAACTTTGAACGAAATCTTTTTCTAGCAGCATAAAATTGTTGAGAATAATTTGGAGGCGGATGAATTTTAGAAAATGGATTTGGCTGAATTGTAAGCTCCAATTCGGGTGCAAGTGTATGTAGTTGGGAGGGGTTAGTGGAAGAGGGGACTATAGTTGTGTTGGTGTTCTCGTCTTCTTTTGTTGATGTTGTCTTTCCTTGCATGGTAACATGTGCGCTCTAGCTGATTTCTGCAAGCATGTTTACCTAGTAACCTTGTATTTTCTAATTCCATTCAATAGTATCTATGAAACGAATAATCAATATAATTTACATATATAATATATAATTAATAACTACATGAAGCATGTGAACATAACTAAAGAAAGTATTTTGAAGGTCTTTCTTTTGACAAAATACATAAAGTTACAACATAATTACAATTAATAGAATAATAAATATAAATCTAATGAAATAGCATGAAAAAAATAAATATAAATTTTATGCAGTTGCATGGTACAATAATAAATAAGAACAAGCATGGGAAATGAATGCAAATGAGTATTTTGAATATTTGATTTTGGTACCAGTTTACATTAAATTGTAACACAATTGGAAGTAACATAATAGAATTGGAAATTTAACTCTTAAGAAAGGGAAAACATACAACATGGGTGGACATTTAGAGTAATTAAATGTGCAATATAATTCAAAACACCATGTAAATAAATTATAGAGCATCTTTATGAAATAGCAAGGTGTGGAGAGACAGGATGGAAAGTCTTAGGGAATAATATGATGTGGAAATAAAGCATCGAACATAGCAAAAAAAGTCTTTTATTTTTGACATATATATACATATATGTTTTTTTAGGTACATAGTCTTTTACAATACAAGTAAATATGTTTACCCAAATAGACATTCAATATAAGTAAATATGCAATATAATTTGAAATGGCATGTAAATAAATTAGAGAAAATATTAGGAAACAACATGGTTTGGAGAAAAACAATGGAAAATCTTTAAAAAACATGTGATGTGGAAATAAAGCAAGGAACATAGCAAAATAAGGCAATATCTTTCAAACATATATATTTATAGATGATTTTGTTAGGTTGATTGTCTCTACATATATAAGAAAATGAAAATGGATATAAGATTGTACATGTCAAGAGTTAAATATAAATGTTAAACACACTTAATAGATGTAGTAATAATGCTCTATGTTTCATGCCCACCCAAATGATTTGTTTGGATGGTAAGACCAAGTAGAAACTGGCAATTGATAACATTGTCTAAAATGTGGCTAGTAGCATTAGGCTCTACTAGTAGGAGCTGGAAATCTTCTGTGTGAACACCTAACAATGTAGTTGTTGGTCCTTCAAATGTAGTAACATTGAAAAGATAACCAGTAACATCTTGCAAGTCCATCTTTAGCATGTACCTAAAATCACATTCAGAAAGATCAGAAGAAGACGTATGGAATTTCAAAGTACTGTGGGAAACTTGAACAACCTTTTTCTTTTATTTTTTTTTTCACCAATTGAGGGCAAGAAAGGTAATAGAAGTTTTCTAAGTGAAGCTTTATGATAAGGGCCTTTACACAAACATTATTTTTCTCAAGAGAGATTATCTTTACAATACATGAAATATCAACTGGGTTTTCAAATTTGTAGGGGGAAAGATGGCTCTTTGAGGAGGAAAGGTGGGGTTGGGAAATCCCTATAGTGGCATACCATGTTTGTAATTGTGAGGCTTCTACCAAGTTGGGATTTATTAGAATGGTAGTTGGAAAGATAGTATCAATAGATTTTCCACACCAAGATGTTATATGTCCACTTTTTATTAATAGAATTGGAGGGTTTGGTTGTAGGGAAAGGTCAAAGATTTGTCTCCCATCAATTTGACAATGGCGACCCCAAAGTGTAATATCAATGGTACAACTTGACATGTCTATAATTTTAGCAGTACACTTGACCATTTTAGTGTCATATCTCTTACATATGGTTGATGTAGGGGAGACAAATAGTAGAATGCCAATGACATCTACAAGGGAATTAATAAGCAACAATATTATTGATTCAATGCTTTTGATATGAAAGTTGTGCATGGGTATAGTGGAGTCTATGCATGTGGATGGAGTTATGGTTGATGAGTTATGGAGGAATATTTCATAAGGGTTTATGCAACTACTATATTTAGTGTTACTCTCAAACTTTGATGTGACCATATGAAATGACATAAAGGCTATTGGAGTTTACAAGAGGGTAGAACACATCAAAAAGTTCATTGAAACAAGTTACATGCATTTCAGAGCCTTCTTTATCAATGAAATAAAACCCAAAAACTTTCCCATTATGACTAGCATTTTTGTACTCATGAATTATACTTTTAGTCAAGGCACAACCCTTAATGGACCAATCCTTATGGTATGGGGTCAATGTTTGAATGGGAATTGGTTAGGGTGGTGCCATATTATGTTTTTGTGTTGATGTTGTATATTCTTTGAGTGAAGAATTGGTAGCTTGAGAAGTGGGCAACTGCTCTTGAGAGCTACCAAGGGGTAAACATGTAGCCTGAAGGATAGTTATTGGAGTTCCAACCATTGATGCATTTTTTGATATTATTTTCAAGCTATCAATTGTGATAGCCTTACAATAAAAGGAAAAAATAAAAATGAATGAGATGTAGATGCATAAATGAGAAGAACTAAAACATAAAAGGCAGTATGCATGTATGTGAATTTGTGAAATTTTATGCAATAGTATTATTTGAGTTGGACAATAGAACCTTTGAATAAATCCTCCTCTACAATAAGCTCATTGAATTGGTCAGGAAGCAGAGCATGATGTGTGTGCATACCATCAGAGAGTTGTAGACGATATTTCACAATTATAGTATGATGTTGTTCAATGGAGTCGGTAGATGCAACTTGTTAAAAGGGCTCTAGATCAAGCATGCCTACAAGAATGTTGGTAATGGAATTTGTAGTTAACGATGACATCATGATGTTGGAAGCTTGTGGAAGTTATTGGATTATGAGAAAATTGAAAGTACAATAATTAGGTATTGAATAAAACTATATAATGTAATTTTGTAGTACAAGTTTGGGTTGTACAACCTTTTGTACAAGTTAATTGTAAATATTCTAACCAAGTATTCTAACAAAAGAATTAATCGGGTATAAAAAGAAGGTAGATGTTTTATACCTTCTACAATGTGGATATTTTTGGATAGTTAACTATAAAACAAACATTAATAAGGAAAATAGGAAGTGGACCATGATGCTTGTTGCTTATTATTTCAAAATTTCCTTGTTTCTTACTACTCCGTTCTCATTCAGCTTGTTTCTAAACACCCACTTGGTTCCAATTATGTTTTTGTTTGCTGGTCTTGGGACAAGTTCCCAAGTATGATTCTTCTCAATCTATTGTAGTTCTTCTTCCATAGCCTTTATCCAATTTTCATCTTTGCATGCTTCACTTACTATTTTAGGTTCAACTTTAGAAAGTAAACATAGATTTACATCTTCTTTCACAACTCTTCTCCTTTTCAATACACCTTTGTTCTTATCTCCAATGATCTATTATTCAGAATGATTCCTTTGCACATACTAAGGGGTTCTAAGGATATTTTCTAGAGCTCCTTCCTCTTCATTTTTCACATCTTTTTCCTTAGCTTTTTATTCTTCTTCTCTACAAATAGGCTCATCTGACTCATATCCATCTATCACCACTGAATTATGGAAATCTTCATCAACTTTGACAATTGCACTCTCAACAATCTTTCTTAGCCTTTTATTGTAGCATCTGTAAGCTTTGATTTCAGTAGAATATCTAAGCAAGATACCTTCATCAAGCCTTGCATCAAACTTTCCTTAGTTCTCATCATCTCTTCTAATATAAAATTTGCTTCCAAATACTTTGAATTATTTGATAGTAGGGATCCTTCCATACCACAAATCATAGGGAGTCTTTGTGTTGTTTCCTTTTATTTGAACTTTGTTAAGTATGTAAATAGTAGTATGAATTTCTCTCTCCAGTAGACTTCTGATAGATTATCTTTTTTCATCATAGTTTTTGCAACTTCTTGAACAATCATGTTTTTCCTTTCAACCACTCCATTTTGTTGAGGAGTCCTAGGGGAAAAAAAGCACAGATGCCATGATTCTCACAAATCATATTAAACTCATTGGAGATGAACTCTCCACCTCTATTAGATCTCAAACATTTGATCTTCAAATCCATTTCATTCTCAACCATATCTTTGAATGATTTGAATTTGTCTAGAGCTTCATATTTATCTCTGAGAAAAGTAACCCATGCCATTCTAGAATAATCATCAATCAAAAGCATAAAATACCTATCACCTTGAAGACTTCTCACTCTTGTAGGACCACATAATTCTATAATCACCAATTCTAGTAACTAGTAGAATATTGTTCTTTTCCTTCAAAGCTTCTCCTTGTTTGCTTCCCAAATTGACACTTCGTGCATACTACATTGGTAGGCATTGTAATTCAAGGAAAATATCTCATAGCTTGTACTAAATTGATTCTCACTAGATTATAAAAATTGATCTGGCACATCCTCTCGTACCATAGCCATATTTCATTGATCTGAGTCATAAAATAGTGACCATCAACACCCTTGAGTTGATAAAAAAATTCTTCTATCCTCTTTCCAGCAACAATCACAGTTTCAGACCCTTTTCTAATCTCACATCTATTATCTTGAAACATAATATTGTATCCTTTACTATACATTTTTCCAACACTCAAAAGTTTATTCCTTAAACCCTTAACATAATAAACATCATCAGTACTATTCTTGCCATCAAAACTAATTGAACCTATTCCACAAATCTTAGCACCTGAATCATCTTCAAATCTAACAAGTCCTCCATCATACTTTTAAATTTTATCAAACTCACTCCTATCTCTGGTCATATGATTTGAGCATCCACTATCAATGATCCAATAGTTCTTATCTTGCTTAGCATGAAAATTAGATACCAAAGTATCTCTTATTTTATCCTTTGACTTTGTCTTTAGAATACTTTCCTTCACACATCTTTCAGAGTTAGCAAAATTTGTTTCATCTTTCAAAGCCATGAACGAGCATGCATTAGCATCATCATCCTTATAATCAGATTCATCACAAG
Source organism: Sequoiadendron giganteum (assembly GCA_007115665.2). NCBI lineage: Eukaryota > Viridiplantae > Streptophyta > Pinopsida > Cupressales > Cupressaceae > Sequoiadendron > Sequoiadendron giganteum. Next base: position 645,866,089 of record CM021100.1, read on the forward strand.
AAATGCTTGCATCTTCTCTAACATAATATCTCTTCTTAATCATCTTACCTTTTGGGAGTTCTTATTATTCATAGCTCTGTTTTTTACATCTTGAAGCATAGTGACCTATCTTTCCACAACTGAAAAATTTGAAAGGTAATTTACCTTTGTACTTACCAGTACCCTTTTTCATTCTCCTTAGAAAGTTAGCTTCCACATCATCAAGATCATCCTCATCTAAATATTCATCCTTCTTTGATTTTTGAGCCTCAAAAGCAGTTTCAACTTTTGTACCATTGCTAGGACCAAATTCTCTCATTTCAAATGCATTTAGTGCTCCATATAACTGATCTCTAGTATATGTATTATAATCTACAAACTCCTCAATAGTAGATACTTTACTACTATAAGATTTAGGAAGAGTTCTAAGAATTTTCTTTACCACTTGAGGTTCTTTGACTTTTGCACCAAGACCTCTCATTGCACTAACAAGTTCATCAACCCTCTGCATATAGCTTGTAAAAAATACATCTTCATACATTTGAAAGTTCTCAAATTGTGTCTTTAGATTCTACATATTAGCATGTTTAACCTTATTATATTGTTTATAAATAATTTCTATCTTATCCAAAATTTCTTTAGCATTTTTCAAATCCATAACTTTCACCAATTCTGAATTTGCAAGAATACTCAAAAGAACAAACCTTGCTTTACTATTTGTTTCATATGCCTTGATCTCATCACTTGTGCTTGGTCCATTTTTAGGCATGGTAGATTGATTCTTTACTACCTTTCAAAAATCAAATTCAAGTTACACCAGATAGCCTTCCATCTTTTTCTTCTAGAATGCATAGTTTGTGCCATCAAACTTAGGGATCTCCATCTTGTTCACCATCCTAGATCTACATCAAATGATTAATATTTTCTCCAAGGAACCTTGATCTGATACCAATTGTTGAATGAACAAGACAACTAAGGGGGGGTGAATTAGTGGTATCTCATCTAAACATCAAAACCCTCAACAATAAGCAAGTCCACATGCATTCATTAAACCCTTAATTTGTTATGATGATTAAACATGAAATTCAGATAATAAAAACTAAAACGCACTAACACCATACACAAAAGAACACCAGATTTACATGGAAAACCTAATGAGAGAAAAACCACAGTGAGGATTAGCTCACAATATAAGTATTTGCAAAACCTGTACAAGGGTTCACTGCCAGAATAGGATACACTATCTAGAAAGTCTCACAACCAAGTGATGAAGTAGGGTCCAACCACCTTAAAAATAAACTCACAAAGACATTCAAGAACCTAGAATATGATTGAAATAAACACAAAAATATGATACAATAATCTTAAGTTTCACTATTCAAATATGCATCAATATTTCACAACTTCATTGAAATCAGATTACATATGTTTTGCAGTCATATAGGCTGATGAAATACCATTACATAACAGATTTAAATCTACAATATGACAACAAACAAAATAAAAAAAGAAGCTGCAAATTCTCTTCCCTCAAATCACTCCTTGCATTGTGAAATAGGCTCTTCAATTTGCATTCTTCAACAATCCACTCTACTGCTCTTCAACTATGGACATAATCATTAATTTGATATTGCTACACACCCTTAAACTTGCAACAAAACACTTCCCATCTCCTCTCCAAGAAGATGCTACCTCCTCTTTTCCTTCCCAAAATTTTGGAAAATGACAATCTCCCAAAATTGTCAAGTTTCTCCCTTACACAAATCAACCACGACCTCTTTTTGCTATCACTCCCATCTACTATGGAAAACACAGAAAAACCATCTTAACTATATTAAAATAGAATACTAAGTGCTCAAAAAGAATCATCCAATCCACTTCTTGGAAATTACCAAGTTTAGGTAACAAATTAGATTCACGCTCCTAAAAAATAGGGACCCAAATTAGAAAAAGACAATCACTCTATACGGATGCCCAAATTCTCCACTATTATATTTTAGGAACATTAATGAGTTTTCATAAGTTACAACTCCCAAAAATCCATGCCATGATTTTCCCTCCTGAATTTCTAATTTAGAAACTACACTCTTCACCACCTTCCACTACACCATTTGCACAATAATTAAGCCAATTTATTTAATAAATATTTTTGGCTTAATATTGTAATCTTATTCAACAAATCATTAATAAAGTCAAATCAACACAAAATTAAACACTTTTTTTTATTGATGCAAGATTACCATTCAACCATTGGATGCTCCTACATTAGACACCAAAGGGAGATTTTTTTTGTGAGTTTGGTATCACAAAATGGAGTTGGATGGTCCTACCATCCTTTCAAGTTGTAAACAACCTTCAAAAAACTCCATCACTGATTTAGACAGAAATAGTTTCTTCCTCCACCTCTTCCATCACTTAGCTGGGATACTTGTTGTCCTCCTCCACCAGGTTTCAATTTTCTTCTTTCTTGCTCTTATGGACTCATGCCCACCATGAACCATCCTCCTTATCCACATCTCTTCTTCCCTCCTTTACTTCTTCATGGGATCCAACCCACCACAAACCGACCACCTCCTCTAATTTTCACCTACACTTAACTCTACAACACCACACAAATCCTTCTTTGCATACCAAACTTCACTAGAAAAATCTATTTGAACCAACTTATTCCAAGTATGCAAATCATCATCTTTTTCAAATTTAATAAAATATGAATCATTACTATCCTCTGCTGCAACTCTTTCATCTACACAAAATACACTCATCTTCATCATAACAATAAAAAATATTGTGTATTACCTCTTTTTCTACAACCTTTTTCTCACCACTGTCTTCTGCCATATCTTCTTCACCTTCACTCTCAGTTGCAATTTAATTTTCCAATAATTTCAATTCCTCCAAAGAAAAATTGTCCACTGTTGCAACATCATTTTCTTCTTGTCCTTTGCTACAATCTCACCATCTTTCTTCACACTATTCTCAAAGCATACTTCTACAATATTTTCTCCTTCCTCTTCACCTACATACAAAACTATGACATTTTTTTTTTCTTTCTTCTTTGGTATTGTGTCAAACACTTTCCACACACTCTCAAGTATATACTACCTCACATTCGATGATTAGTCTACACACTACTCACATTCCACCCCCAGGTCCTAGGGAAAACTGCCTCCAATCAACACTTTTTCCTGCACACTCAAGAACTCCCGCTATGATACCAATAATGAAGTAGGGTCCAAAAATCTTAAAAATAAACTCACAACAACATTCAAGCACCTAGAATATGATTGAAATAAACACAAAAATATGCTACAATAATATTAAGTTTCACTATTCAAATATGCATCAATATTTCACAACTTCATTGAAATCAAATTACATATGTTTTGCATCCATATAGGCTGATGAAAAACCATTACATAACATATTTAAATATGAAATATGATATAAAACAACATAAAAAAATAAGCTTCAAATTCTCCCCCCTCAAATCACTCCCTACACTATGAAATAGTCTCTTCAATTTGCATTTTTCAACAATCCACTCTGCTGCTCTTCAACTATGGACATACTCATCAATTTGCTTCTTCTACACACCATTAAACCTACAAAAAAATACTTCCCATCTCCTCTCCAAGAAGATGTGACCTCCCCTTTTCCTTCCCAAAAATTCTGAAAATGACAATCTCCCAAAATTGTCAAGTTTCTCCCTTCAACAAATCAACCACAACCTATTTTTGTTGTCACTCCCATTTACCATGCCCAACATGGAAAAATAATCTTAAGTATATTAAAATAAAATACTAAGTTCTCAAAAAGAATCTTCCAATCCACTTCTTAGAAATTACCAAGTTTAGACAACTTAGATTTCCGCTTCTAAAAAATAGGCAACCAAATTAGAAAATGACAATCACTCAATATGGGTGCCCATATTCTCCATTGCTACATTTTAGGAACATTAATAAGTTTTCACAAGTTACAACTCCCAAAAATCCATGCCATGATTTTCCTTCCTAAATTTCTAATTTAGAAACTACACTCTTCACCACCTTCCACTACATCATTTGCACAATAATTAAGCCAATTTATTTAATAAATATTTTTGGCTTAATATTGTAGTCATATTCAACAAAGAATAAATAAAATAAAATCAATACAAAATTAAACACTTTTTTTTATTGATGCAAGATCAACATTCAACCATTGGATGCTCTTGCATCACCAAGGCTCACTATCGAAACAAACAAAGAAGATAGAAGAGAAGTGTTACATAAAGAACACTATCTCAATGCAACAAGGAATCCACTACAATAGCTCCAACACCTTCATAGCCTTGTTTGAATGACTGCAGACACCTTCTTCTCATTGCATCCAATAGTCCAACACTTTGAAGCTCACACTGCTCTACTCAAATTTGCACTCTATCACTTTGCTATTCGCATCATACACTTCACACTCTAAGCATACTTCATCCCTCAATCGACTCAATACTTATTTATATTGTCTACCATGATGATTCAAATAGAGCAAGACAACTAGATCAAAATTAAGGTCTCTTTTAAACCAACTCATATTATAGTGATTATTTTAGTGGTAGAGCATTTTAATTTTGTTTGTATGAAAATTTCATATAAAAAAAGTAAGTAAATCCATTTGAATATTCTCTTGACCAAAATTTTCTTATTTTGACTCTAGTCTATTATGTTAATCATTCTTATTATCTTTGGGTTTTGTGCCAGATGATATGTTTTGCATGCCTTTGATTGTAAGCTGCTTTAATATTAATGAAATATCAACTACTTTTTAATAGTATGTGTGAAACAAAAATGCACGCCTTTAATTGCAAGCTTCTTTAATATTTAATGGCATATAAAAAACTGCTTAATATGATTAATGAAAATTTAAAAATTGATATTGAAGTTGACAAAAAAGCTTTTCAAGGTAGTAGTTTGTTACAGTGTTGCTGGTTTACACTACTTTCCAATTCCAAAGGATTAGGATTGGCTGAGCTAAACTCAAGAGATAAGACTTATGATTCAATAAATTATTTGTTACATAGCGATGAGAGGTATTGATTCTTTGAAAGATGCTACTCATTAATTTTGGTCATGTCAATGATGTATTGTTTTCTTACATTGATCAACTCTTAAATGTCATTGATGAGTTAAGCATTAATTAAGTTGGCCTTCAATAAATTCAATATTCACATTATATTTACATAAAAACTAAATCATTGAAAGCAGGAAAGATAAGTTGCCAAGACGACTTTATATAAAAAATATAAATATCAATATATCAATATATTTAGGATAAATATATACTTTTGTTTTTATTAATATTATATTTATATATAAATATGATATATTTTTGGAGTCACGGTAATATTTAGAAAATAAAGATATAAAGTGAAGGTAATATCTACAAATTAAATGATATGAAATGTATACATATAAAGTTAATTTATAAAATAAATATAAGATTGTTAACAAAAATATATTAATTAGTTATAAATATTGTACTGGAGAAGGTATTGAAGTGATCTAACACACATATATGCAAGGTATTCAATTTTTTTAATGATTTTAATTGATGCAACTCATTTCTTTATTATTGATCTAGATATCTAAAAGAAAGTATTAGTGTGGAAATAAATGTTTTTCATAGGAGATAACATTTACAATTTTGAAACAATCTAATCTATCAATATTTTTTCCTATAGAGGGACATTATACCAAAGCTTAATCATGAAACTCACAAAGTAGTAATTGAGGTAACAAATCAAGCAACACAAATTAAGTGGGTGGGATAGTAATGTAAGCTCTAGAAAAGTCAAATTAGACTTTAATAAATGTTAATCCATTTTTGAACTCTAATTCTTTTATATGTGTAAAATAAATCAGCTGCCAGTTTAGGTTACATTCAACATTGTACTCAAACGAATAAGGGTTTTCAATTTCCTAAATGAAATATTAAATATGAGATTTTGTTTCCTGCTTACTTAAATGTGACTATTACATTAATTCAAACCAATTTGGTGGTTGCGACTGCTTTTTGGTGTTGCTTTACACATGTTTTATGTAGTAGGGTATATTGGATAGGACAACTGAGAGGGGAGGGGGGGAATCAGTTGTCACAAATTATAACCTTCAATTCAATTACCAAAACTAATACATAAACTGCTTAAATGATTAATCATCAAATCCCAATGTAGAAACTCAAATCCAATGTACAAACACAATAACACCAGATTTACATGGAAAACCCAATGAGGTAAAAACCACGCTGAGGATTAACTCACACTATAGATAATATCAAAACCAATTACAAAAAGGATCACTATATGAGATAAGGCTCACTATCTGAGATAAGGCTCATTGCCTACAATAAGGACTCACTGTCCGACAAGGCTACAACCTAGAGGGATCATTGCCACAAAGATACAAAGAATACTTGTTATAGAGAGACAACAATCCCAATGCAACAAAGGATTCCATCACAATCACTTATCAACTTGCATGAATGATAGGGTTTTCCTTCTGCTCACTGCATTCATAAACTCAACATTAAGCTTCACACTGATCTACCACACACTTTCTAAATATCATCAAAGTCATTTCTTCTCTTTCACTTGTCTTCCTTCTTTTCTCTTTTACATTTTTCATTGCTAGCTCATCTTGTATTTATACTATCTCCAACCTTGAAAAGATACAAAGTCGGCCATCCAACTTCAAATTCAAATTAGGTTGGTGCCAAAACATCCTAGGGTGGAATTAGAATGAGGGCGACCCAAACACATGCCTCATTGAGATCCATAATAGATCCAACATGCTTCATCAACTTTGAAGATAGTGCTTAACACACGGTTGACCAAACTAGTGTAAAACATATAGAACAATTAAGCCTGAATTCTCCATAAACCAAAAATATCTTCAATGCAATAAGAACATCTAATCTCTAGAGTTGTAGGTCAAAAGATTTCATCAAAGAGAAATCTGGACCATGAAGATTTCTCCCGGACCTCAACCAAAATACATAAAACCATAGTTCACAACTGGTGAACACAACTCAAACTTCACAAAGAACCAATAGCGAAGAATCTGGATAGAAACCTTCAACAATCATGACTAACATATCTGAACCACACAACCATAGGGACAACTACCAAATCATCATCCTGAATACTCGTAAACTTCCTTTAATACAATTTTCTCAATATCCTCAACATATATAACCAAAATCAACAATTAGATAACTAGTTGACCAGTTGACATCAATGACAACACTTTCATTCATTTCTCCCTTCTTGAAACAATCTCCCCCTTTGTCATTAATGGAAACAAATGATGTGAAAAACCATCAAAGACACCATACCAGTTCTGAATATACTTCTCAAGATTTTTCTTTTTGTTTCTCCCCCTCAAGAGATCATCTTCCTCATTACCTAATTTCTCTCATTAGATTTCTCTCCTTTTCACATGCTTTCTCCCCCCTTTGACATCAATGGGAAAGGAAAAAAATATATGTTCACTGAATCTTCCTTTGACATGAAAACTAAATACTCATAATGATAACACTTGAAACTGCCTGCTCCCCTTCAGAGGTAGCCACCAAAAAATCATTCCAAAAAGATAGAACCATGAATCCACTGGATTGATGCATCTCCAAATGCATCTTAGTTTATGAAAGGAGGGGAAATAACCCCTAACTTCTCCCGAAGATACTCAAAAGTATCTTTAGGAAGTGCCTTTGTAAATATATTTGTAATCTGATCTTTTGTCTAAACATACTCAAGCTTGACTTCATTCTCCATGACCTCCTCTCTCAAGAAATGATATCAGATAGATATATGCTTCATTCTTAAGTGCATCATAGGATTCTTTGAAATGTTAATTTCACTTGTACTATCACAAAGGATAGAAATGGGATCATCATATAGCACTGTGATATCTTTCAATATTTGTTTCATCCATAGAACCTGTGTACAAAAAGATGCAACATCATATACTCAGCTTTAGTAGTAGACAAAGAGACTGAATCTTGCTTCTTACTTAGCCATGCCACCAACATGCATCCAAGAAAGAATGCACCACCACTTGTACTCCTTTTTTGATCTATACTTCTAGCCCAATTTGCATCTATATAAGCACTAAGTGTAAAGTCAGTATCTTTAGGATACCATAATCTATAATCCGAAGTGCCATTCAAATATTTGAATATTCGTTTTACTACACCAAAATGTGTTTCCTTCAGATCTTCTTGAAATCTAGCTACAAGACATGTGCACCGCATGCGTAATATTTGGTCTAGTAGTAGTCAAATATAGTAGTTCACCAATCATAGATCTATACTTGCTCGGATCAGCCTTAGGTGAATCATCATATTTACCCAACTTGCAACCAGTCACCATAGGAGTACTTACCAATTTGGAACCATCCATCCCAAACTTGTTCAACATATCTCTCACATACTTAGATTGTGAAATGAAAATTCCTTTCCCTATTTGATTAATCTATAGCCCAAGAAATAAATTCATCTCCCCAAACATAGAAATTTCAAATTATTTTTGCATCTCTTCTACAAAAATCTTGAACATATTTTCATTTCCTCCAAAGATAATGTCATCAATATATACAACTACAATCAATATTTTGTCATTTTCAATCTTAAAGTACAAATTATTATCTACCATACCTTTGCTGAATCAAATACTTGTCTAACCTTGTATACCAGGCTCTAGGAGCTTGCTTCAATCCATATAAAGATTTCTTCAATCTGCACACCATATCTATTTGTTCCATGTAGACTTCTTCTAGCTCACCATTCAAAAATGCTAACTTGGCATCCATCTAATAGACTTTGAAATATTTATAAGAAACTAATGCCAAGAAAATCCTTATAGCTTAAATTCTTGCTACCAGGAAAAATTCCTCCTGAAAATCTGTGTCTTCTACTTGTGAGTAGCCTTTACACACAAGGCTTGCTTTGTTTATGACAACTTCTCCATTCTCATTCAACTTATTTCTAAATACCCATTTCGATCCAATGATATTTTTTTCTTCCAATCTTGGGACCAATTCCCAAGTCCAATTCTTCTCAATCTACAAATGTTCTTCTTTTATTGCTTCTTTCCAATTTTTATCTTTAAAGGCTTCACTTAGTGTCTTCAACTCAATCTCAGAGAATAAACACAAGTTTACTTCAGCAGCAACTTTGCTTCTGGTTAACACACCTTTTGTCTTATCTCCAATAATTTGATTTTCTGAATGATTCCTCTGTACATATTTTGGTGTCCTATGGGACATCACCAGAGCATGTTCTCTTTCATTCCATTCATTCTACTTTTCCTACTCATCTTTATCCGGTTCTTCCACAATTTCTTCTATTCTTGCATAGTCATGTTCATCAAACACATATCCATCAATATCAATAGATTCTTCACTATTTCATCAACCTTCACGTTTGAGCTCTCTACAATCTTTCTCAGTATTTTATTGAAACATATCTATGCCTTGCTTTTGGTAGAGTATCCAAGAAATATTCCTTCATTACTTCTTGCATCAAACTTTCCCAAATTTTCTCCATCTCTTTTGATATAGCATTTGCTTCTGAATACCTTGAAATATTTAATTGTAGGAATTCTTCTGTGCCATAGCTCGTAGGGATTATTTGTATTTTTTTCTCTTATTTGAACCTGATTGAATACATATACAATAGTATGAATAACTTCTTTCCAGTAAAATTTTGGTAATCCGACTTCAGTGATCATTGACCTAGCAGCCTCTTAAACTATTCTATTTTTCCTTTCAACAAATCCATTTTTTTGAGGAGTTATCGGATCAGATTTCCACGAACTTCACAAAACATATTGAACTCATGGGAGGTGAATTCTCCACCCTTATCAGATCTTAAGAATTTTATCTTCAAATTCACTTCATTTTCAACCATAGCCTTGAATCTATCTAATGCATATGATTTCTCTCTGAAAAATGTAACCCATGTATATCTAGAATAATCATCAATTAAAAGCATAAAGTACCTTTCACCAAGTAGACTTCACACTCTCATAGGAACATAAAGATTTGTATGAACCAAATCTAGTAATCCATTAGTATATTATTCTCTTGATCTATAATTATTTCTTGCTTACTTCCCAAATTGACAATTCCTACAAATAGCATTGACATGATTTGTAATTATTGGTAAATCTCTCATGGCCTGAACAACACTAATCCTTGCCAAGTTATCAAAATTCATGTGACACATTCTCCTATGCCATAACCAGATATCATTTATCTGAGTCATAAAGCATCGTCCATCAACACCATTAACCTGATAAATATTCCCTTCAAATTTCTTTCCTGTAGCAATCAATGTTTCAGATCCTTTTCGGATCTCACATGTCTCATCCTTAAACACAAGATCATATCCTTTTTTGCACATTTGACCAACACTCAACAAATTATGCCTTAAACCATTAACATAGTAAACATCGTCAATATTATGCTTGCCATCAAAACTTATTCAACCTATCCCAGAGATTTTAGCACCAGTATCATCTCCAAACATAACCAAACCTCCATCATATTTTTCAAGCTTTACAAACTTACTCTTATCACCAGTCATGTGATGTGAGAAACCACTATCAACTACCCAAAAATTCATTTCTTGCTTAGTATATAGGGCAGAGATAACCATACCTTCATCGTTCTCCTTCTTCTCCGAAGGACTTTCCTTTACCTGGTTTTTTCAATTAGTAGAAGTAAGTCCATCCTTAATCGCTAAGAAAAATAATTCATTGTCATCTGGATCTTCATATTCTAAATCTTCATCTAAAATACTAGCATTCTCATTTACATAGTAAGCTCTCATAATCTTCTTTCCTTTCTTCTCTTTCTCATATCTTTGTTTATTTCTTTTAGCTCTTTCTGGACACTTTGCAACATAGTTCAACCTATTTATCCACAACTAAAGCACTTAAAGGGAAACTTACCTTCATACTTATCGAAGCCTTTTTCTCATTCTTCTTACAAAGTTAGCTTCTATTTCATCAAAGTTTTCTTCATCCATATCTTCAATTTTTGTAGCTATAAAAGTAGACTCTGTTTTTCCTCCATTTCTTATACTCAGCTTCCTCATCTCATAAGATGTCAAAAATCCTAATAACAGATCCTTAGTACAAGTCTTATAATCTATAGTCTTCTCAATAGCACTCGCCTCTTCATTGTAAGCATCATGAAGTGTTCCAAGAATCTTCTTTACAATCTTGGTTTCATCTACAGTAGCGCCAAGAGATTGCATTCCAACCACTACCTCATCCAATCTTTCTACATAAGCTTTGACATTTTCATCTTTGGACATATGTATAAGATCAAATTGTGTTTCCAAATTCTACAATTTTTCCTCTTTAACTCTTTCATCACCATCATGTGCTCTTTCTAAAGCATCCCAAACTTCCTTAGCTTTCTTCAAATTTTGAACCTTAATCAACTCAAAATGTACCAGACTATTATTCAAGATGAACTTCACCTTATTGTTCGCTTCATGTAATTTGATTTATTTAGGTGTACTCATACCATTAGCAGGAGGAGTGTACGGATTATTGTAATCTTTCTCCACATCATATCCATAATACTCTAGATATTCTTCCATAAAAACTTTACAGATACCATAATTAGTTTTATCAAACCTCGGATAATAAAAGATCATTTTGCTAGCCATCTTGGACCTTCCTCAAGCGGTTAATCTCTTCACCAAGGAACCAAGCTCTGATACCAATTGTTGGATAGGAGAACTAAGAAGAGGGTGAATCATTTATCACAGCTTATAACCTTCAATTCAATTACTAGAACTAATACATAAACTGCTTAAATGATTAATCATCAAATGCCAATGCAAAAACTCATATCCAATGCATAGACATAATAACACCAGATTTACATGGAAAACCCAATGAGGGAAAAACCACAATGAGGATTAACTCATGCTATAGAGAATATCAAAATCGATTACAAAAAGGCTCACTGCCTACAATAAGGACTAATTGTCCAATAGGGCTACAAATCTGAGGGCTCACTACCACAAAGATACAAAGAAGACAAAAAAGACTTGTTATAGAGATACAACAATTCCAATGCAACAAAGGATTCCACCACAATCACTAATCAACTTGCATGAATGATAGAGTTCACCTTCTTCTCACTACATCTAGAAACTCAACATTAAAATTCTTATTGATCTACCACACACATAACTCACACACACTTTCTAAATAGCATCAAAGTCACGGCTTCTCTTTCACTTATCTTCCTTCTTTTCTCTTGTACATTTTTTATTGCTAGCTCATCTTGTATTTATACTATCTCCAACCTTGAAAAGATACAAAGTCAGCCATGCAACTTCAAATTCAAATTAGTTCGACACCAAAACTTCCTATGGTGGAATTAGAATGAGGAAAACCCAAACACATTCTTCACAGAGACCCATAATAGATCCAACATGCTTCATAAACTTTAAAGATAGTGATTAACACACAGTCGACCAAACCAGTGTAAAACACATAAAATAATTAAGCTCAAAACTTCTAGAAACCAAAAATATCTTCAATGCAATCATAATGTCTTATCTCTAGAACCGCAAGTCAAAAGACTTCATCAAAGAGAAATATGGAACAACAACATTTCTCCTGGAACTTAGCCAAAACACAGAAAACCATAGTTCACAATTGGTGAACACAACTTGAACTTCACAAAGAACCAATATCCAATAATCTAGATATAACAACCTTCAAAAATCATGACTAACATATCTAAACCACACAATCATAGGGACAAGTACCGGATAATCATCCTGAATACCTATAAACTTCTTTTAATACAATTTTCTCAATATCCTCAACATATACATCCAACAACAACTAGTAGATAACCAGCCGACCAATTGAAATCAATGAAAACACTTTCATTCCTTTCTCCATTCTTGCAATAGGGTACGTGTAAGGTTTTATGTGGAATTTCAAAGCTTACAATGACAAAGTTGTCAAGCAGTAATACAGATAGAAGGCTACATGGGAGAGGAGGAAATAGGTAATAATTTGTTCAAAATTATTGATATTTTGAGTGCAAGCATCCAAGGCTTTCTCTTATAGCACCATCTGAATTCCACAGTTTTAAAGCTGCTTAAAAATAAGAAAACCATCTGCCCTTACACGCCTTTTGTTTTGAAAGAATGACAGAGGTGAAAGAGAGAGCATGTAGTATAGAGGGGTCAATAGGGAAATTTTACCAGTAAGAACAAGTGAAGTTGATAGGAAAATGGGTAGGCACTAGCCTTGCCAAACTTGGCATTGGTCTGGGAGATGTCTATTTATTTGTTTTGTTTGTGTCATTTCATACTAGAGATTATTTTGCTTAATATTATTATCAAGAGGCCTATTCAATCTCATGGTTCTTATAAGTTTGTTTGTTAGTAAAATTGTGGCTTGTGATTAGTGAAGGTTGAGGGATATCCATTACTATTATGGTTTGTCCTTCTACAGTTGATGATTCTTTTGTATTTGGAAATATTTTTTTGAGACTATAATGTTGTTCATGGGAAACCAGATACACTTTCTGTGCAGTCAGAAAAAGGTTGCTTTGTTTGCAGTTTAAAGAAACCTGCCAAAATCTCTCCGAGTATCGATGTGTTGTTTAATATTCACTATTTTAATTTTTTTTAGGTTGTGCTTGTTGTACAAATTTATAAGATGAGTTTTCTATACTTTCCTTTTTCAATAAAATTTAATGCAATGGAGTTCAGAAAATCATCATTTAAAGCTAGAGTCCAAAGATGCCATATTTTACATGAAATATTTGTCGTGCTTCTAAACAAAACATACTTAAAGTTGCTAGAAATATTTTTCTCTGGAAATAAGTAATTTTCCAAAGATCTTCTAGATAACTTTGTTACTTTACTAATCTTGACAAAAATAGGAACTAGAGTTGTGGAGTAACTCCATACCAAAGGCAAGAAATTGAATCTTAGAGCGCAACACATACAAAATGAATTCAGAGATAAATGAATACCTTGTTCACTGAAGAGGTAGTAAGCAGGTGATTCCCATGGAAATCACAATGACAACTATCAGAACTCCTTGTCTTCAACTTGTCTTTTGATTTCAATGGTGGTCAATTTTGTAATGAAAATTCCATGAGAAATGATAGATAAGCATGAAGGAAATATCAGATCCAAATGAATGTGGTGGTGAAAGACACATATGTAGGTTAGGTGAGATTGAAGGTATGGAGGAAACAATTAGTAGTTAATACCATTCAATTTGCAAGATAACTCTCATGTCTTATCCAACGACACAAAAATATAGGTATGAGAAAACAGAGTAGTTAATACCATTTGATTTGCAAGATAACATTGATGTCTTCTCCATATAAATATTTTTGTGCATGACTAATATTTGCAAGATAATGTTGATGTCTTCTCCATACAAATATTTATACGTATGGTTGATATTGACAAGGACGCCAAGGTGAGCCCAAATGTCTTCCATGGTATGAGAAGACATCGAAACCATTGTAGGGGAAATTGAGATAGATACATATCAAATAAGGATACGCGGTCGGCATAAAAATATTACAAGAGGTGGAAACATATCACAATAGTTTATTATTTATTTTATTAATCACATTTAGTATAAATTAATCTTGAAGCTACTTCCTCAATTTTACATATAAAAAATTAAAAAATTCCAAAAGATTCTAACATAAAATAAATGAAAGAAAATAAAGGAAAAAAAAACTAGTATATATATCTTAAACACATTTATGTAAAAAATATTTTTTAACTTTATAATTATTTGAGAATTCAACAAAACTACAATTCTATTTGGATCCAAAAAAATGGCTGAGAAAAAATGGCAGCCTACACAATCTGATGACTATTTTTTTGAAAGAGACAAGCATAATCCTCATGGTCCCCAAGGCTATGGTAGGTAGCCTTATCAACAACATGTCCCTAAAGGCTATCCTATTTGGCATCATGCAGAAGATGTGTCATACTCTATCAGAAATATTTTTCCAAGTCAAAACTCGACCTCTTATCATTCTCATAGATGCTTGGTTCGAGACAATCATGAGGTTTTTGACATATGTGCAGATGAAATATCAATTCACTTGAAAGGGGATATTAAAAAAAAAGTAGATAAAACTTAGTATGACTGAAACTAGGTTTTTTGAAACTGCTTTATAAGGATCATGAAATTGTTTTCAAGTCAAATAATCTTAACAAATCATCCTCATTTAGGGTTCCAAGAAAAAAAGGAATTCCTTCTCATTCAAGGGCTCCTCTAGAGATATTTTGACATTCAAATTAGAATGTCTAGCAAAAGGATGCTAAGGAAAGGAATTTTGAAGCTAATGTTCCTAATCAAAGAGGTGTTCCCTTAAATCCAAACATGCAACAAGGGCATACCCAAAATCTAGAGATTTCATCAAAGGATCAAAAGAAAGTTGAATATGAAGGTCACACTAATCAAAAGAGTGTTGTTTCTCTACAAAATCACATGCAAGAAAAACATGCACAAGTGAAAAACAATTAGAAGGTAGTTGATATTTCAAGAGATAAAAAGAAAGAGCAACATGTAGGGGGGTCGATAAATTTGCAAGATTAGAGAAATAAAAAAGAAGGGTGCCAAGAAGAAAAGATCAAAAAAGGAAACACAACACAAGAAAATATTGTCTCTACAACAGAGGTGGAAGGAGTCTTAGTGGGAAGGTTCTACAAAGCAGAGGGCCAAAAATTATAGCATGTGACTAGCAACAAGGAGTTGGTAAGGCTTAGTGTACATATAAAAAGGTATTGTTAAGATCACCCTATTTGAAGATCTCTTAGAACCAAAAGTCCAAGATCTTCATGGGAAAGCTCAAATTTTAAATTTTGGAGACTTACACCTGATATAAACATCTTAAGGGATTTTTTATTTGAAGAAAGTGAAGGGGTTAAGAAATTTTTTTATTTAGATAAGGATAAGGGTATTTTTGTTGTGATTTTTTATGAAAAATCTCAAATAGATGCTATATACAAAGTAAAATCTTGGGTTTTTGATGGGCCTAGATTATTTATACAACCATGGTCCCCAAATTTCAGACTAGATGATTTTTCCATTAAGTTTATTCCCTTTTGGATTCAGTTGCATGCTTTTGCTCTTGAATATAGGAAGTTGCACTTAATAGAAATATTGGCTAATCATATAGGGATTTTCCTTAAGAATGATCATACTTTTTAAAGAAATCCAACAAAACTAGTTAGGGTTTGTGTTTTGTTAGATGCTACAAAGGATTTCCAAACTAAAATCCATATAACATCAAAATATGGCAAGTGGATCCAAAATGTCACAGTGGAAACTTTAGACAATGTTTTCTCTGAATATCATACTTTGAGGCATCCTAATAGTTCTTGTTATGATATGGAGAAATTTAGCACTCGAGAAATATAGGATTCATTGCATCAATTTTCTTAGAAGGAGAAGGAGAAGAGTAACTTGCTTGATGGTCAACCCATGTTAAGTGGAGGGAAAAAAGAATCTAAAGCATTGACTCTAGTAGTCAATGGAAGGCCTAAGCAATCCTCCCACTTGTATCTTGCCTGAGGAACAAAAGAACAACTTCTTCTATAGAAGAGTATGAGTTATTTAATAAATTTGTATACCCCGTCTCTACCACAAATTTTAGTACAACAGCTAGGAGATATTGTCAAAATTTTGATGTTTAATGGAGGATCCATTCAAATGATTCATATTTTTTTATCTAAGGATTTCATCAGTGGTAGGAAAAGTCAGAATGAGTATTTGTTTCAATAGTATGTAGTATCAACCAATATGTTACCTCTAGGTAATGAGAGTTTAGAGATTATGGTCTCTACAAGGCCTAAACACCTAGGAGATGTAGATGGGTTGGAAGTGTTAGTTGAGAAGATTCTTATTTCAGTAGGTTTGGAATTATTTGATGAAATAGAAGATGAAATAGTAAATGAGGATGAAACTCTTGAACCCTCAAAAGGAGGGCCAACATTTAATTCTTCTATTGTTCATGAAATAGAAGAGTTCACTTTTTTCCAACTCTCTCGCTCTCACAAACTTTGTGCTCCCAACTCACACTAAAGAAATCTTCTGGGAAAAAGGGAAGTAAATCCAATATGATTGAGTTGAAGGGAGACATAGTAGACATGCATGCGAATTTTGAGACTCTTCTAGTCATGCAAAATCTTGACAAGAAGGATGAAATTTCATAGGATGTTGGTCAAATGATGGAGGAGCTTGATTACTCTCAGACTCTTTCCCAATCACAATCGCCTTCTAGTCAACCAATAGCAAAGAAGTCTCTAGGGGAAAGAGGCAAAAAATATAATATGACTAAGTTGAATGAGGAGATAGTAGTAGGAGTACAAACAACTTTAGATTACAACATTACAATTTCTACAAGTGTCTAAGGAGAGCATGTTGCTCTCCTTGCATGCAATGAAGGTGATTTATTGGAATGTTAGGGGAATTAATGCTTCTAACAAATGTGCTCAAATGAAGTAGTAGATTGATGCTTGTGGAGCTGATATATTTTTGTTGCAAGAAATAAAGACCTATGAGGCTACATATGAAGAATCAATTTAGAAATGGGTGAAGTGGAGGTTAGCTCATTCCAATGATCAAGGGGCTTCTAGGGGATTGGTAGCATTATGGAGTCATAATACTATCAATGTAGTTTCAAACAAAATGGGAATAATTGACAATTATTGGAGGTAATAAATTTTGATTTAAAGTTCTGGCTATAAAATATTTATGGCCCAACATCTACTATTGACAAGAAAAGGCTTTGGGATGCTCTCATACAAGTGTTAAATGGCCTAGGTGATGATAGAGTTGTGTTGGCAGGAGACTTCAATTCAATAGTTTCATTGCATGAAAAGAAAGGAGGGATTTCTCCCCCATAGAAGATAATGGAAGACTTTTACTCTTTTATTTTGAGCAATTCCTTAAAAGATATTATGCTAGCTAATGGAAGCTATACTTGGACAAATCAAAGGAAAGAATTTTAGAAGATAGTAGAGCGGTTGGACTGACTTCTAGCATCATCAAATTGGTTTGTAAGGGACCACTTGTTAGCTTCAAAAATCTTACCTTTTGTAGGGTTAGACCATTATGCCATTTCCCTAAACATATCAAGTACAAATGCTCTGTCCAAACACAAACCATCTTTTAAGTTTGAGAAAATATGGTTCAAACATCCATAGTTTATGCCCCTACTCCATCAATGGTGGGTAAGTGCACAATTTGTGAGAGGATAAAAAATGTTTCAATTATGTAGAAATTTGAAGCATGTAAAGAAACAAATTAAAATTTGGAATGTTTAGGTTTTTAAGAATATTTTTTAAACAAAAATAAATAGTATTCAAATAAATAATAGCAATCCATAAGCATATAATTCAAAAAGGCCTAGATGCCTCAACTTATGAGAAGTAAAGAAAACTATAGGCCAAGTGGGAAGAACTAAGTTTAAGAGAAGAAATTTATCGGAGGAAGAAGTCTAGAGAATTCTGGTTAAAGGAGGGTGATGGCAACACTAAATACTTTCATGCTTCTACTCAGATTAAATAGGCTACAAACTCAAATTTCTCTATTCAAAACACCTCTATAGGCAGTTTGGTCACAAAATAAGATGATAAACAAAAGAAAGGTCTTAAAAAAAATTCTAACCTTCTATCTGCCCCTCATAATAGGTCTATACTAAGTAATAATGATGAGAAGGAACTACTTGATGAGGTTCCAAGGCTTATTTTTTATGAAAATAATGATTTCTTAATGGAGTCTTTTACATTAGAAGAACTAAAGAAGGTTGTTTTTTATTTTCTCACAGATAAGGCTCTAGGATTGGATGGGTTCACAACCATTTTTTTCAAAAAGGTTGGGATTTGTTGGGTATTGATCTACTTTTAGCATTAGATGAGTCAAGGAGAACTGGAACAATACTAAAACAATTTAATGTAACAAAAATAGCAATCTTGCCAAAAGTAAAGGATCCTAAAACTTTTGTAGAATTCAGGACATTTTTTCTTTGCAATACAATATATAAGATATTTACCAAGGCAATTTATCTTAGGTTGCAACCTGATATCCCTAAAATAATTTCACAAGAGTGGGGAGGTTTTGTACCAAGAAGGGAGACTTATGAAGGAGCAGTAGTTGCTCATGAGACATTACATTCCATCAATTCTAATCACTGGCCATCCTTTATCATCAAATTGGACATGATAAAAGCATACAATAGAGTAGATTGGAATTTTTTAATTAAAGTGTTGTCTAAGTTTGGATTCAACAAAAAATGGTGTAAATGGATCTTATCTTGCCTTTTTGGGGTAAAATTTTCAGTCATAATAAATGGTTCGCCTATAGGCTTCTTCTATGCAACACAGGGGGTTAGGCAGGGAGATTTCTTTTCATTATCATGGTTAAAGCCAAGGAAAAATTTAGTGGCGAATCTTCACCAATTGGCGAATAATAGAAATCGGGACCTCCAAAAATGGCGAATAGTGCAAGCTAAAAATGAGACTGAATCACCAGGTTTTTACAAAAAAAATAATTTTGTCTTGATTAGTTCACCATAAAAATGATGTGTCATTGGAAATTATTTGCCAGTAGTTTATACCATAATTAAAAATATTAATTATATTCGATAGTAATATTATATTCCTTCAATCAATTTTGGGGTAATATCGCCACTAATAATAAAAAACTATTTAATTTTAGGGATACTTTAGCAGCTTAGCCTTGAATATGCATTTTATCTATTCCATTGATTAGATTTTTAATCAAATGGCTATGATTTGATTCTGCGACCTAATATGCATGTGCCTTTTCAAAGGCTTGTTGAGGCTCGAAATTTGTTTTGGGCCACACGATTAAATCTAATCGTGTGGTCCAAAACAAATTTTGGGCCTCAACAAGCCTTTTAAAAGGAACATGTGTATTAGGCTTTGGAATTAACTCACAACCATCCGATTAAATAGCCAATCGATGGTAAATTTTTCAGTTTTCATTCAGTCCACATGTGTATTAGGTCACGGAATTCACTCACAGCCATCTGATTAAATAGCTAATCGATGGTAACTTTTTCAGTTTTCATTCAGTCTTATTTTTAAAGTGATATTTTGAAAAAATGCTTAATCTGTCTGTGTTGCTGTCCCTGGACCCCGTGAGGGGGCATTGCCCCCTCTGCCCCCTTGACTCCCACCAGGGGCGCTGCCCCTTGACCCCGCCGGTGGCTGCTGCCCTCGGGCCCCTACTTCAATATTACAAAAATTAAAAATATATGGGGGAACTGCGCCGATCGACTATGCAAAATTTTAAAGGAGAGATTAACCATTGCAATTAATATTTTTAGTGATTATTCACTAGGATTCGCCAGTGTCATTATTATTTTTACCAATTATTCATTAAGATTTGCCAGGATTTTACAACTTTTTTTAATAATGTGCATAGATTCACCAGGAGAATTAATAGTTTTTTCAAAAAATAAGGAAGGATTCGCCAGGATTTTACACCTTCGCCAAGGGGGTGCTTTCTTAATGTTATCCCTGGTTAAAGCATTAAGTAGATCAATCCATCAAAGGCATAATCAGGGGCTTTGGCAAGGGATCCAAATTCCTCATACATATATTTTAGTAACACACTCCCTATTCGTAGATGATACTATCCTATTTGGTAAGTCTTCTATTTCTAAAGCTTCTCAAATTAAAGAGGTATTGGAAATGTATTCTTCAACTTCTAGGAAGAGAATCAATGTTGGTAAGTCCAAGATTTATGTGTTTAACACAAAATATTCTATAAAGAGGAAGATAGTTAAGCTATTAGGCTTCCAACTAGTAGATCTTCCATGCACATACTTGGGTATTCCATTTTTTTATGGGAGAAAACAAGATTTCTTACTGGGGTAAATTTATTGAAAGGATCAAATCAAGGATTTTGATGTGGAAAGCTATGTGGCTATCATTTTTAGATCACATTTTTTTGATAAAATTTGTCTTAATAACGATTCTAAATTATTTCCTGGCAGTCCACAAAGCCCCCAAATTAGTTATATTAGAGATTGAAAAGATTATCAAAAAAATTCTTTGGAAAGGGAATATGAATGATCAAAAGTACCATTAATATCATTGGAAAACATGACGCCAGACAAACTTCAAGGAGGTGTGGGTATCCATAATCTCTCTAATAGGAATCTGGCTTTTGGTGCAAAATTAGCCTGGAAAATGTACTCTAAGCCATATTCTAAATGGTGTAAACTAATGCAAGCAATGTACTTAGATAGTGAAAATCCAACTATTTTTTTTTACTATTTCAAATCAGCCAAATGGGTCAACTATGTGGAAATTCTTAATCTCATATAGAAAAGTCATTATTCCATATATTACCTAGGAAGTCCATAATGGTGAGAAAGTGCAATTTTGGAAAGATTCATGGAATGGTTATTTGCCATTAAAAAATATTCAAGAGTTGCAGTCAACAATGGAAATTTTATCTGAAGAATGGGGTACTAATCTGAAAGATTATGTTTTAAGAGTAGATAGTTTAACTAGGAAGGTGGTTTGGAAATATTTTTTAGGCACTTTAGTATCTGTTGATCAACAAATTTTACTTCAAGCATTGTTAAGGGATAGAGTTATGTTCTTATCATTCAAACTAGATGGAATTGTATGGGCTCCCTCAAAAGATGGTTGCTACTCAATAAAATAAGGCTACAAATCATTGCTCAATAATGGTGATCATATGCTTTCCCAAAGAGCTTATTCCTTTTGTTGGAACAATATGGTCCTCCCTAAATTAAGGAGTTTTGCATGGCTAGTCTTAAGGAGAAGGCTTTTAACAAGTGATCGGTTAGCTAAATTATAGATTACTGGCCCTTTCAAATGTGTCTTGTGTGAGGAAGTGCTAGAGGATGTTGATCATTTGTTCATAGAATGTTCTTATGCTCAAAACTATTGGGAATTTATTAAAGAGAAATTAAGTCCACACCTTCCATTGCCAAATTCTATTTGGGATCTTTTCCAAAGTTGGTTGGTTTTATATAAGTAATCACTTTTTGCTTGTATTTGGTGAGTAGTTCTTGTAGTAGTACTTTGGAATATATGGTGAGAGAGGAATAAGTGTATCTTTAGGAAAGTAGCCTCTTCAGTCAAGGAAACCCAAGTGAAAATTGAAAAATAAATTTCAGAGGCAGTTAACTCATATGTCCAAAATCACAAAAAAGTTAACTCTCTTTTCACAAGCTGGGATGATAACATTTTCCAAAGTTGGAAAAATATAGCCTTGCCTTTTAAAGGTAGTATCCATCAAGATGTTAAGACAAGGATTGATAGGAGCTCTATCAGATGGCGATCTCCTCTACCATGATTTTTCAAACTAAAATTTGATTGTGCTTCAAGGGGGAATCCAAGTGTTTCAGGAGTAGGAGTTTGTATTTGAGATTATTTTGGGTCAGTAGTAGCTACTAGATCATTTCATCTTCCTTGTGGCCCTAATAAAATTGCAAAAGCTCAAACAGTCCTTTCGGGTTTGAAACTAAGAATAAATCTAGGTGTTTCAAAAATCCACATTGAAGGAGATTCTTTGATAATCATTAAATCATGCAAAGAAAGGAAAATTCACAATTGGAATTTGAAGTATATTTTACAGAAGGTATGGTTACTATTATATAATTTTTAAACATATCTTAATTCCCATTCCTATTGAGAAGGGAACAAAATGGAAGACTGTCTAGCGAATATGGGTTGTGACCTATAGGAAGTAGCAATATCAAACAATGAGGAACAATTAATTACATATCCTCAATTAGCTACAATTTCTCCTTATGAAGCTTCAGATCCATAATTATTTGCCAATAACACCGTTGTGTAGCTAAAGTTGCCTAAAAAATGTTTCAAACCCCTTGTTATGGCCTAATACAAGTCATTATTCATTGCATCATTAGAGGTTGTGGAAGAAAATGTAAAGGGAAATATCAAATCATCACCCAAATATTGTTGGTAGAATATTTATCATCTTCAACTCAGGTCATGTTGCATAAGCAAGTACACGGGAGAGAATGTGCTAGAATATTTCATCACCTTCAACCCAGGTCATCTTGCATGAGAAAGTGTATGGGAGATAATTTTTTTTGCAACTAACATATATTATGTGTGTAGGTACAGTGGGTGATCAGATTATCATGTGTATTCGCCAGCATCATTGAAATTGATATCACATTGGAAGGGCATAAGCTACCATGAGGCAGGAGAATTGTGTGAAATCAAAGTTTGCATGCATGAAAACGATGGGAAATGTAATGGTTTAAACACTCCTTGCATGAACATTTGCTTGGGCATTTGATTGAGTTTAATAAATTGGAGGTTATAAAACTATTTTGCATCTGATTTTTTCCTTATTTTTGTTTCTTAATTTATTGAATTATCTTGAAGTTCTTCCTATTTTCAGGTTCACAAAGGGAGAAATGGAGTACATGCCATGGAATTTTAGAGTGTCGATAAAGGTGCATGGTTGTGAGCAGCCTTTTTCAAGTTTTCTCAGTCATGCAAACCTAGAATCTATCTTCATGCTTAATTTCCCCAGTAATGAAGAGTGTGTACGAGTTGTTATCGGTGGTTAAGTCACTAGCCCGCAAGCTTCTTGCCTACTATTTTTGTCTCATGTGCTAAAAATCTTCATTTCAAATACCCTTGATATTTTGCAATTTTATGACAAATTGGAGCATATTGTAAGAAACATTATTAAGCCTTGTGTGCAAAATGTGTGTAAGTGAAATAATAACAACATACCTAAATGAAACACTATTAGAGAATTCAAATGACAAATTTAATCTAACTGAAACATAATCAAATCTCTAAAATTGTTCCATTGCTCTCTAACTCTAAGGATTTATTAAACCAAAGTGGCTCTTAGATTGTGTGCACTGTGATTGTTAAAATGACAACATAGAGAATGAGAAGGATAAACTATATGATATGTTGTGATGAAATGATTGATAATGAAAGCTATATGATATTGTGATACTGATGAAGATATGATATGATTAACTATTGTAAACTAAGATGCAACTGATATGAAAACCATTATTGTAATCTAATATGATTGCTATATGATTCTAAATTGCTGATTGCTCAAATGATGTATGCTAAAATGCTCTAATATGATTCCTGTAGAGTAAGATTTCCTAAAATTGGGGATCTATTTCCTGTAGCAAGAGGTTTCTTTTATAGATTTTCAAAGGAAAATTATGATGTGGTAGCAAACAATGGTTCAGATTTGATCTAGATTAATCAATGGTAGAAGATGAAGAAGTTGGAGAAGAAGAAGGGGAATGTTTCTCTTAGCAAAACATTCTACCAAGTGACTAGGAAGAAATTATGGAAGAATGAAGCCAAGTGTTTAAAGTTTTTCCAAAATTGGTGGGAAAGATAAAACATAATTGAATACAATTTGAAACTTTCAACTTTGTTGAGAGAAAAGTTGTAGACATGTGCTCAATTGGAAATTTGAATTATTCAATTTTGGAGGGAAGATATATTATTAAATAAAACAATTGAAATTTGTTAATTTAATAAAAGGGCATGATAATTAAACAAACTATGTGATTTTGTTTATTTAATTAAGATAGAAGAAAATAGAATGTGAACTATATAAATAAATATTTATATTTATTTATAAATAGATGAAATGAAGGTTAATTAATCAAATAATTATATTTAATTAATTAGATTTATCCAAACCATTTTTAGTTGTATACATTTTTCCCCTCTTTGAAGTGACGTGTTTACACATTGCTTCAAAGAATCAATTTTGCTGCTAGTATTGACAAAAAAATTCTGATATGCCCCAGATGCTGATTTTCAAGTGATAACGGGTATATGCCCCCTCAAAAGATAAATCGATGAATTTTTCAAATTTTTTAGGATTTTTTTTTTATTTTTTTTGATTTTATGATGAGTTGATGATGATTTGATATTGAAGTGATTTATCTCCCGATAAATGATGTTGAAACTACCCCTATGATGAATTAATCAAGTGAGCCCTTTTGGAAAATAAAATAAATCAATCCCATAAAAATCCCACTTAATTAGCCTTTAAAAGTTTAAAAAGGTGATTTTGAAATTCATTTGTGCATTTGCAATTTGAAGTTTGGAGAGTGATTGAGCAACTTAGCAACTTCTAAGCAAGATGGTGATTCCCTACCACACACACCAATTCGAGCGTGTGTGACGTCACAACCACCCGATAGCATATGGACCTCTGGTACGTATCTCGATAAACTTCCTCGTGTTTTGTGCAATTCATTTTTCCCATATTTTTCTTGTTTGAATTGTGTTTTCATAGTTTTAGCGCTTTCAATGCCCGATGTAGCGCATTCAATGATTGTTTTAATGCATTCACTATTTTTGCGCATAGAAGTAGATTTTTAGCGCATCCCTTTTAAGAAGTAGCTCATATGCTGAATTAGTGCATAGATAAGATTTTGTAGCGCATAGATATGATTTTGTAGCACATAGATAGGAATATCGCTTTGATAGCCTAGATTAGCACATTCAATGAATGAAATAACGCATTTAGGGGAATAACACATTGATAGCCTGAATTAGCATATTGATGGCTTGAAATGGTGCATTCACCATATTGGCGCATTGATTAATTTAAATGGCACATTGACTTTTTTAGCGCTTTGATAGACTGTTTTGGCGCATCCAAGTCAAAAAGATGTATTTTAGTAAACTCCCTGATTTTAATGTTCTTTGATCACGTCAGCCTTTGATTTGATTTTGATTGATGATTCTAGTAGATTTAAATGATTATTGATCTCATGATAGGTGAGATTCAATGATTGATTGATGATAATTAACCTCATGATAGGCGAGGATCAATTGTAGTTTGATTGATTGATTGACCTCATGATAGGTGAGGTGCAACTATATATAGATTGATTAACCTCATGACAGGCGAGGTTGAATGATAGATTGATGCTCACAAGATTTGATCAAAGTCTCACTAGAGCCAATTAGATTGATAGGCTAATTGATTTTGATTGATTGACAAGATTATTGATTCGTGATATTTTGTGATGATAGGAGCCCTTGGAAAATGTGCAGATTCATGAGCATTTTCCTAGGACATGGGATTTGATACCCCATCTGATACAGCTTGAGACAACTGTTATTACACATTGCAGATTATCCTCTTTATTATATATGCCCCAAATTAGGATTAATATGGGAATCTTGACAGCCCTAGCAGAGAGGTGGCATAGTGAGCATAACACCTTTCACCTACCTACCAGTGAGATGACAGTGACCCCGAAGGATGTGTAGAGTATTATGAGGATACCTATTGTTGGATATTTGGTATTATATGATCAGACTGAGAAGGGAGGGAACGATTCTTTGTGCAGAGTATTCAAGGATGATCAAATATGTGGTTACGAGATTCTCTAGAGAGAGATGGTTGACGCATATGTGACACTACCATTCATGCTTGTTGGATTCATTGGGGGTTTCCTATGTCCCGACCATAGGTCAAAGGGACTGTCAGTTGGATGGGGTCGTATCTTGGAGCAAATGATCTTATAGGGTACCAGATATGCTTGGGGTTGTTGCATGCTTGCCCATTTATACCACGATTTACACCAGGTGGTTTATCTCAGAGGACATAGTTTGTCAATCAGAGTCACCTTGTTATAGATATGGGCATGGGAGCATATAGCCATCATGCATCCCATTGCAGATAGACAATGCACTGATAAATTTGACTCAAATTCTGATGAAGTTTGTCAGAATTTCGACGAACTTTCGTTGGAATTATTTTACCAATTTTTCAATGAAGTTTGAAACGTTGAAATTCCAACCAAACATTATCAGCTGGGTCAAAATTTTGACGTTTCAAAGTTCATCGGAAAATCGATGAAATAATTATGACGAAAGTTCATCAAAATTTCTATGAACTTTCATTGGAATTTGAGTCAAATTTATCAGTGGTGGCTCATTGGGAGAGCTTATGTTCATGGCTACACAGGTCTAGTTGTCCAGCATAGGCTAGGCAAACTAGAGTACTGGAGGTGTGTACTAGATGATCTTGAGTTAGTTTTATGGAAGCCCTACATTGGTTTTGAGTTGTGGGTAGAGGACGATACAAAGATGTCATAATTGTGCTAGTCGATGTACCTGATCAGGAGGACCCGATTTTTTATTGAGAGATTTCTACTGGGGAAGGTGATGCGATAGTATGGTCGGTTATAGGGGATGCCATAGGGTGTCACTCATTATGCATGGCGGCAGATTGATGCTATAGAGTGGGGGCCCACCCTATCATATGATGTTGTAGTTGACGAGTACCAGGGTTTATAGCTGATTAGTTGGGATTATCATCCAAGGGTCATTGAGGCTGGGATATCCAAGGAGTATGCACAGTATCTCTTTTTACATCCATTCCCATGGATCTCTAGCCCAGATGAGCTAGTGCCCCTATTAGATGAGGAGGAGAGGGAAGTCGTACATGGTCACAGGCGGAGGAGGAGAGATGGAGGAGATGTGGAGGAGGAGATGGCATAGGAGAGGGTGGAGGAGGTAGATAGTAGTGATGATGATGGAGATGATGATGATAAAGGTGGTGGAGATGGGGGTGGTTGTTGCAGAGGTGGCGACGGTGTAGCATTTGATGTTAGGGACATCATGGTGCCTCGATGGAGGAGATATTTGGTTGCTATGACACAATAGCATGTGTAGATTGGACTACCCTCGCAGTAGCAACAAACATAGATAGTTGCTTTACAGGTGCAGATTCAGACACTGCAGGATCAGTTAGCACAGGTGCAAGCATTGTTAGCATAGGTACAGGCTCAGGTAGCTACTTTGACGACTAAGAGGGATGCCACGAGAC
This sequence comes from Sequoiadendron giganteum, assembly GCA_007115665.2. Lineage (NCBI taxonomy): Eukaryota > Viridiplantae > Streptophyta > Pinopsida > Cupressales > Cupressaceae > Sequoiadendron > Sequoiadendron giganteum. Next base: position 645,894,020 of record CM021100.1, read on the forward strand.
ACCAATATGAGTAGGTAGAGGTTGTGGCTAAGAGACTACAAAGAGTGGGTGAGGGCACATCCACAATAGACTATCTCCAAGAAATTCACCATATTTCCCAGGAGGCAGAGTATTACCGAGGGCAATACCATGAGGTAGTGTCTACCGAGTAGTGGGTGAGATATGCATAGTCCTGATCAGCACACAACTAGTCTTAGACCATCAGCATGGGTGTGACACAACCACCACATAGAGATACAGGTCCAGACCCAGGTATAGGTGCACCTGGTGCAGGTCCATTAGGTGGTGTTGCAGGAGGCCTAGCGAGACCAGCAAGGTCTAGGGGGAGCACTTTATAGCTGTACTTGATGTATGTTTGAGACATTTGATGATGTACACTTTGATTTTGACTCACTACCATTTTGATATTGTATCTCTTGACATTTATTTAAACTTCATTGTATACTTGACATTATGGATTTTGAGATTTATATGATATGCGGTGGATTCTTGATCTATATGTGCTCTATATGATGTCATGATGGTTGTCTATGATATATGCATTTAGTTTCCATATTCTATATGTCATGTGATGCTTATATGATGATGATGTTATGAATATGCACTGATGAAATTATGATGTATGGATGTAATGGTAAAATGATGTTAATATGAATATGCCATGAGATGAATGCGATAATGTGAATGATATGTGATGCTTGGATAATGATTTTATATGCGTTATAAATGATGTGAATGTGATATGAAATGGATTTATGATGATGCAAATGATATGCAATGCAATTTTGTTTTTTGATATTTTCTTATGCAAATATGTATGATCTAATGCATGGAAAAATGATATGATAATGTCAATGATAATGCCACTATATGCATGATTTGTTTTTGATATTTTTCTAATGCAAATATATGATGTGATGTATGAATGAATGAATGATAATGTAAATATATGATCAAATGTATATTGCATTCTAATATGTGCCATGCAAATGAGAATGATAATATTTTTGTTAATGTCAAGTATACTCAGTCCATTAAATGATAGAGATAACATTTTTTTTTTTTTGAAATTTTTGCCAACCTCAAAACAATATATTTTGTAGATGCAAAGCTAATATGAATGAAATATAATTTAAGTATGCAAATCTACATATGAAAAAAATTTCATCTTAACAATCCATTTAGCATTCTTTTTATCATCATTGAGCCTTTGAAATGTTGAAAGTGAGTATAAGCATCGATGGTATAATTTAGACCATGATGACCTAAGTACTACTTTCATGATTTTTGACATTGCAAGTTAACACAAGCATGTAGGTATAATTAAACCGAGATGACCTGAGAATTTCTTGCATCAAACAGACAAGAATCAATCATTTTCCTATGCAAATTTTGAATGTCGTCAGTGATACTTGGTAGAGCACGTCTCACAAAAATTCACATAGGAATAATGATTAACTCATAGACAAAAGACAAAGAAAAATCACAACTCCTTCCTTGCTTCTCTATTTCAATACATCATCAAGTTGATCCAAAGATATGATAACAAAAATTAAAGTAGAAAATTTGAACATTCAAGATAAAGCGGTAAAATCATGATTCAAAAGAATATTATCCATTTAGATTTGATTTGATTGATTTAAGCTATTTGATTTGGATAGTTTGATCTTCTGATGGTTGTTGATTGTTCGATGTTGATTTTCCCTATGGTCATTGTATTTGATACGTTTGTCATACTGCTATTTTTCAGTTTGTTTAAGCCCATAGTTTATTGCCCCCAGTGAGTTCAGGATTTTTCTCCCAAGCTAGGGTGAGACACGACCACATTGCCAGGATATGTACATGAGTTTCTTTGATGATAAGAAGGATGATGGTGAAAGAGAACAACCAAGATGTGCTCAAATAGATGGAACAACTAGTCTATCAAAAGTAGTGCCTATTACCAGGTTTTCACTACTTGTTTTTATTTCACTTTTCAGATTTTATGATTTTTTTTACTCTTTTATTTTAATTTTGATTTTTTTTTTTTTTGTATTTTTGCATAACTTTTTTCTGTGCACTAGATAATTCAAGTGTAGAAATTTCTAAGATGGATATTGTTGATAGTTTAATCGAAAAAATCCCCTTCATGTGTAGACAATTGATAAGCTCTTGATCTATAGACTGATACGATGACGAAGGGACCTAGCCAATTTGGTAAAAACTTACCCTTATTTTCATGATCTTGTTGATTGCAAGGGTTTTCCTTTAATACCAAGTCACCAGCTTGAAATGCCCTTGGTTTGACTCTGTGAATGTAGCTTTTGGACATCCTCTGTTGATATGATTTCAAGTGATCCATAGCTTGCTGACGATGCTCATCTAACAGTTCCAGCTCCTGAAGTCTAGACACTCGAAAGTCCTCATTTGAAATGATCCCTTTAGTGACACATAGAGTGATGGTATTTCAACCTCAATAGGTAGAATGGCCTCTAATCTATATACCAAGGCATATGGTGTATCTCCTATAGGTGTTCTGATGTTGGTTCAGTATGCCCACAAAGTAGGATTCAGTTGAACGTGCCAATCACATCCAACATCGTTGACCGTTTTCTTTAATATTTTTAGAATAGTTTTGTTTGAGGCCTCTACTTGGTCATTTCATTGAGGATAGTATGGTGTTGAAAAATGATGTTGGATATGAAATCACTCACACATTTCTTGGACATCCTAATTCTGAAAAGGTCTACCATTGTCGGTGATAATGGATTGAGGAATACCATACCGACAAATAAGGTAATTTATGATAAAGGATGGAATTTGTTTTCTTGTGATCGCAGTTAGGGGTACAACTTCAATCCACTTTGTAAAGTACTTCATGGTTGTAATGATAAATTTATTTCCAATGGATGAAGAAGGGTGAATTTTACCTACCAGATCCAATCCCCACCGACAAAAAGACCATGTTGATGCAAAGGGTCGTAGTTCCTGTGTTGGTGCATGTATAAGGTTGCCATGGATTTGACATTTTTGTCATTTCTTTACATACTAAAAAGACTCCTCCATATTTGGCTAGTAATACCCCAAACAAAGGAGTTTCTTCACTAGAGTTAGACCACTTGAGTGAGTTCCATAGATACCTTCATGAATCTCATGCAAGGATGTCTCAAATTCATTATGTTCTAGACACCATAGGAGAGTACCATCAATACCTCGATGATAAAGTATGTCGGCAATCAAGGTATGTCGTGCGGCTTGGCAAATGATGTTCTGTTTTTGGTTTCAAGAAAGATCGGTAGGAAGGGTATTGTCTTTCAAGTAAGCATAGATATCCCCATAGATGGAGGTTTCAAGGTCAATGATATGAAATATCACTTGGGATTCGGGATTTTCATAGGCAAGATTAGACACTTGTTCCACCATAAACTCATAACGTCTTCACTTTTCTAGTATCTGCAAGAGAGAAGCAATTGTTGCCATTGCATCAACAACTTTGTTATCCAACCTTGGTATTTTTTCAAATTTGATCTTGACAAAGTAATTTTTGAAATCATCTACCATTTTCTTATATGGCAGCAACTTGCCATCCTTTGTCTGATAATTGTCATTTACCTGATTAATGACCAGTTGTGAATCTCCATAAACCTGCAGCTCTATGATATTCCATTCAACTGCTACTTTGATGCCAATAATTAATGCCTCATATTTAGCTACATTATTTGTACAAGGAAAATTGAGTCTATAGGACTTTGGAATGGTATGTCCTTGAGGTGTGACAAATAAGATTCTAGCACCTGATCCATGTTGTGTGTAGGATCCATCAAAATATAGCATCCATTGTTGTGGTGTGATGGTAAGAACATCCACATTAGGAAATTCAATGCTCATTGGATGATCATCTGGTAGAGGTGCTTCAACTAACTAATCAACTATCACTTGTCCTTTGATGGCTCTTCGATCTACATACTGGATATCACACTCACTCAAGATTATAACCCATTTGGCTAGCCTTCATGTTAAAGCAGCTTTGTTGAGTAAGTATTTCAGTGGATCAATCTTATCTATGAGTTTAACTGTGTGAGTTAGCATATAATGGCACAAATTTTGAGTAGCAAATACTACCGCCAAATAATCTTTCTCAATGAAGGTTTAATTAATCTCATAACCATTCAAAGTTTTGTTGATATAATAAATAGTTCGTTCCTTTCCTGCATGATCTTCCTATGCCAATAGAGCACCCAATAAAATCTCAGTTGTTGCCATATAGAATAATAATGGCTTTCCTTCTGTAGGTGGTGCCAATATTGGTGGAGACATCAAATATTTCTTTAGTTGATTGAAAATAGTTTCACATTTGTCATCCCATTTGAAAGAGACATTCTTATGTAGCAAGTGATTGAACGAATGACTCTTGTTTGATAGTTGAGAAATAAACCTTTGGATTGATTGAAGCCTTCCCTATAGAGACTAATGTTTCTAGGGTGGCATCATCTCCATAATAGGATTGAACTTGGCGGGATCTACTTCAATACCTTTCTTTGAAACTATGTATCCTAGAAGCTTTGTCGATGTTACACCAAACACACATTTCTTGGGATTTAATCTGATGTTGAACTTTTCTTGACCAGTGAAAATTTTGTCTAGGATCTCAAGATGTCCCTCTCTGGTATATGATTTTTCCAATAAATCATCCACATAATCCTCCATAAAAGTATGCATCATGTCATGGAAGATGGTGGTCATTTCTCTCTGATATGTAGCCCCTTCATTTTTCAACCCAAAAGGCATCACATTATTTTCTCTTGATCCTCTGGTGCTATCTTGATTTGATTATAACTTGAGAAGCCATCCATAAGTGAACATGGCATGTCCAGTTGTCAAGTCTACAATAATGTCAATGTTTGGTAAAGGAAATTCATCCTGCAGACATGCCTTGTTGAGATCCTGATGCTGTTATCTGGCTTAGAAATTGGTACGATGTTTGATATCCACTCAGCATAATCAATTGGATGAATGAAATCAACATCTAACAATTTCTTGAGTTCTACCTTTACCAATAAGGCGATATGCGGATGCATTTTCCTTACCTTTTGTTTGATTAGTTTCACCCTAGGAGGTAGAGATAGATGATGCATCAAGAGATCTAGGTCTAAGCTTGACATATCAGAGTAAGACCAAGAAAAGTTTATTTTTTGTTCTTCAAAGAATTTGGTGAACTTAGGATTTTCCTGTTCAGTCATTGATGCTGCCAAATGTAATGTCTTTACTTTATCTATTGTGCCCACATTGATAGATTGAGTTGGCTCAACCAAAACTGATGATCTCTCACGATAATGTTCAGGAAAAGTGTCAAATCCCCCATCCTTCAGTGCCTCAGAGAGGTTTTCACTGTCAAATACGCTCTTTATTTTTCCATTTTCTAGATCTAACACTGCCATTAAATGGTTTTCACCATTAGATCTTTTGTTCATATTTGTAATTTTGTAGTTGGAAGATTTGACACCCCCCTCACTTGAAGCTTCGCTATGAGTTTCATGGTTGTAAATTTTGTTAATATTGTTGGAACAAAAAAATTTAACAATGGCATCATTATTCAAAAAGATAGGAATGTTAGATGGCTCAGTTTGTTCCTAGTCAATAAGCTCAAGGTGTAGTAAGGGTAAAAGATCATCAGATTGATGAAGGTCAACAACAGTGAAAGTGTGAATAGCAATTTCGTCAAATTTTTTGATAGGGATGTTGAGGGTTATAATGTTACTCTCCTCCATGTCATTTATCTTGCTCAGAGTTTGTTCATCCTCTCTTGATTCATCGATATTATGTGATCCAAACACAAGGGATCTAATCCCTGAGCTTTGTCCCTCCACACATGTAGGTGCATACCTTTTTGTTTATCTTCAAAGAATACCTCCGATAGCGAATCCCACTCATACTCATTAGAGTATGTCCCATAACTAGCCTGTAACCATAGGATTCATTCACAAATTTTCTCTTTTGTGTCTTCTTTGGTTTCTCCTGTATATCCCAATCCAGTCTTGTCCTTTGCATGAGTGTAAAAGGTTGAATAGGCTCTAAAATTACTTCTTTCCTTTTACCGATAGGTCCTTGTCCTTCATACCCCATCTTCTCTAAGATTGTCTTTCATTTTCCATATTGATTTTTTTGTATGTTGGGGGTTGCTGAGGTGGATGCTTCCTTGTCTTTGTAGAGAAAATTTAGCACAGCCTTGTCATCTAATTCATCAGCGAAAGTTTCAGCCTTTACAAATCTTCCATCAAAAACTATGATAGGTTGTGATAATTGTTGCATTGATGTTGATAGTTGTCCATAAGTTCTTGGTGAAGGAAGCAATTGTGAAAGACATAAATATTGTTGAATGGAATACTCTCTCATGCCTTTGTCTATTAACTGGATCTTTTCTTTGAATCGCTTGGATAAAGAGTTTTCATTGTCTAATGTAGTCTATCAACAATACCTTTATCCTTTGATTGGTCCTTCTTCTCAACCCATTTTGACACAAAATTTAATTGACTCTCATTGTTTGATGAATTTGGAATGTTAGCTTCCTTGTTATGAGGGACAAAATTATCTTGAGCTGCCTTAAGAATATTACATTGTCGGATTATTTGAATCAGCTAATATGCTTATTTCTTCTCCATTGACTGAAAATTTCAAGCATCGATGATAGGTGGACGACACTGCTTGCATCTTGTGAATCCATGGACATCCAAAAAGTATATTATACGTCAGTTATTTTTCCAACACTTGGCAGCCTATGTCTTTCACAATTGGTCCCACTTGCATAGGTAAGACAATAAATCCTTTGGAAGATCTCTCTTCATCATCATATGCTTTTATTTTGATTTTCCTTCTTGAATCAATAGCATCCTCAAAATATTGCGCAAATCAGTTTTAAAGTACAGATATTCAAACTAGCTCCACCATCTATAAGAACACACTTGACTCGGTATTTATGAATGAGAACCTCAATGTGGAGAGCAACATTGTGTGGATGGTTTAGTGATACATCATCATGCTCAGAAAAGGATAGGTAGTGAGGAGTGGTTAAGTGTCTCATCATAGCCTGGAACAAGAAAACTTTCAAGTTATTGTGTATTGTTGTGGCAACAAGAGCTTGTTCTAGGATCTCTTTGTGTGCTAGTGATATTTTCAAGAGTTCTAATATTGAGATTTGTGCTGGTATTTAATTCAACTGATCAATTATGTTGTACTGATTTGTAGGTGTAGCAGTTTTTTTTATTGTAGAAGGAGCATCAGATGATTTAGATGCAGCTCCTTTCAGTATTACCTTAGCTTGTCCCCTTTTTGTCATGTTGATTGGTCGATATTCTTGATTCTTTCTAATTTTTATGATGTTAATCTAATTTTCATTTGCAGCAATATTTTTGGTTTGATGATCAACTAAAATGATGTTATTACTGTCATTAATTTCTACATTGTGAGTTTGATAATTAGCTGCAATCATGTCATTAATATGATTACCATCAACAACAAATTCATTTATTTGATGTTCAGCAAAAACAAATTCAGGTTCATCATTGATTTGACTGTTATTAGTTTGATTTTCAACTACCTCAATATGGAGAATAGTGGAGTCATAAACATAGCTTACATTTTTTCCTTTACCATTTGTAGAAGATGATTCTCCTTTTTCATAATTTGGTAAAGGATTCTTGAAAGCCCCATGATCGTTGTTTGTTTGTGGTCCTTCAAAAAATATTTTCTTGTTTTCAATCAGATCTTGGATCAAATGTTTTAATTGCCAACAATCGTTTGTTTTGTGGCCTTTGTTTTTATGATAGTCATAGTAATGTGCATCATTCCACCAGAATGGTTTGACTTGTGGATCCCAATTTTTTGGCTCTTGTAATGTTACAAGTTTGGCTTCAATAAGTTCCTTTAATGTTGATTCCAATGATTTTCCTAAAGGCGTTAATTTCCTTTGATTTGATGGCTTTTAGAATGGTAGTGATTTAGATCCAACATTATTCAAATTGTTGTTTTGATCTGTATTTAGATTTATGCCTTGGTTGTTGTTTTAAGTCATCTTAGTGGTATTTGTTAAATTAAATATTGGTTTTGTGTTTTGCATTTCATTCACAACATCATTGTTTCCAACATTTCTATATTTTTGCCAAAACTTGGATTTATCGTTGTTGTTGTTGTTGTGATTAGAGGAATTAGCATTGTTTGATCCTTCATTGTATGTTTTTATAACTCCTCTCTTGACCAAAGCTTCTTCTATCTTGAGACCATTTTCGATCATTTTATCGAATGTGGGTGGACATTGTAGTTCAAGTCTATAACTCATTTCATCATTTAAATTAGCAATGAATAGTTCCATCTTTTCCTTTTCAGGTATGGAACATGGATATCTTGCAAAAAACCTTCTCCATCTTTGCAAAAATGAAAGAAATGTTTCACCTTTCTTGCGTTTAGTATTGCAAAGATAATTCATTGTGATATCATGTTGTATATTATAGGAGTATTGAGTTATAAGTTTGTTAACTAGATCTTCAAAGGATCTAATTCCTAGAGTTAATTTAGAGAACCACTCCATACATTTTCCACCTAAGCTTAGTATAAATAGCCTCATCAAGTATGTCTCTTCATGGGAAAACTCTAAGCTCATAGCTCAAAATTCCCTTACATGGTCAAGAGGATATGTTTTTCCATTGTATTTATTGTATTTGGGGAATTCACAATGTTTTGGAAATGGAATCATGTCCACGTTTTGGGCAAAAGGATATGGACAAATATCCTGCAGCAAGTATATCTTAGTAGTTCCTATTTGCATATCTTGGAATTGTTGTTGTAAGGTTTGTAGTTGATGTTTCATTTCATCCACTTCATCTGTATTTTGTGGTTCAATCTCAGCTCTCTTAGGTGTTTCTTTCAGTCTATTAATATCAAAGTCCTTTGGAAATTTAACACCTAGATCAGCTAACATTAAAAGATACTTTTCGCCGTCCTTTTCCAAAATTTTATTCATAAACTTATGGAACTTGGGTCTTGTTGCATATTTTATAGATCCTCTTCAGATATTTCATCATTATATTGTTGGTTGGATCTGTTGAGTAGATTCTCCTCAATTTCATACATGTTTGTTTGATTTTTAATTTCATTTTTCTTGAAGTTTTAGTCTTTGTGACCTTCTCAAAACTGACATATAAGTGTTATAATTGTCCACTAAACTTTGATCCTGGTTTGAAACAGTGTCAAGGATATTAAATTGAGTCAAATAAAATGATAGATTCTATTGATTAGACTAAGTTGATAAGTATGATTATACAACTTCGTTTCTTGAAGTAGGATGACTGATCCTGATAATGAAACTTAGCTTTTAATCAAATGTGTTTTATTTAGACACATTAGGATGGTAGATCTTAGTTCAAATTGAAGAATTTCACTTGTAAGATTCAGTTTTTGAAAGTTTAAGACTCTGGTTTGATTTAGAAAGGCTTATGTTCTGATGAAAAATCTGAATTCTGGTGTTAAATGTCTGACAGACAATGAAAACAACTCCCTGGTGTTTAGTTTTGTGGATGCGCTAAAAGAATTAACAGATGTGCTAACAGATTGTTTTGATGCATTGTTAAACAGGTTAGATGTCCTATACTATTTCGTCCATGCGCCAGAAAATGGATTGAATGCGCTAGAATTTTCTTCCTATATTCTAGATTGTTCCTCCTATGCACTAAATGATGGGTCTATGCACTACTAAACAAATTGGATGCACTAAAACAAAGAGTGAATGTGTTACTCTAGATGTATTCACTATTTTGATAAAATTTTATTTTTTTGGTTTTAATCAGTGAATTTGTTTGTTTCCAAGGTATAAACTTCTGATTAATGACCTTATATCTGATTTGTTTATTTTGTGGACTATGGAAATTGATTGCTTTGATTGGATGATTTTTTTTTTAAATGAATTTACACACACAACATCAAGTTTATAAATAGTTGTTTCAAGTATGTTCTAGAATCAGGTCTGGTTCTTTCAATTTCCACTAGTATAACATAATAAAGACAGTTCAAGCAGTTTTCTAATCTCAAAAGGTCACTAAAAATACCATAGCCCACATCTTAAAACTATGTCAACTCACACTGCCATGTCACCCCCTAGAGGGCGCCCATGTTTTTTCCTTTATCGAGTCTTAACCAAAGTCGAATCCTCCACTTTTGTCTAGGATCTCTGATAGTTATATGGTGAGTGTCTTGGGGGAAAATTCTTCCCTCCCCTTGCACTGTGGTATAGAAAGTGTTGGGAAACTGAAACAATTGGATTCTAACTTAAATTTCATAGATAGGGTTTCCGTTCGGTGTGGAAATAGATAAACTCCCTCAGGAGACCTCCCAGCCTTTAGAATAAAGGATTTGGGGATCATTATCTTGCACACTTCTGTTGAATTGTGAACTTTCCCTGAATTCGCTTTTGATTATAGTGGGTTAGAAAACCTGGCTTTGGTTGTTCCCACTTAGGTCGTTCCCATAGGGTGAGTACTTTTCCCACAATGGCAGGCCTTCTAAAGGTGTTAATAAAAGCATAAAAAGTGATTCTAGCATTTTGATGACCTAGTGAAGGGGAGAGCATAAGCCTATCACTTCAACCACAGTAAACAAGGGGTTCAATTATCATTTTACTTAAGATAGATGTCTATCTTTAAATAAAGGAAATTAATAATAAATTTGAAACCCTGCAAACACCATTAGTAATTTATAGTATTTGTCTTTTTCTGGCATAAATGTTTCAAACAATTGTCTTTGACAAGCATACTTTGTACCTACAAAACAGAAAACAATGAATAATATCCAAAAAAAATAAAAATGTAAAAACAGTTAGATGTGCTAAAACTTTAAGCATATGCGCTACATTTTAGATGCGCTAAAAGAACTGATAGATGTGATAGATTTATAAACGAATGCGTTGAAATAATTATTAGATGCGCTATAACAGTAATTGAATATGCTAAAGTATTGATTGTATGCGCTAAAATGTTCTTCTGATGCATCGTAACAGTAATTAAATACGCTACAATATTTGTTGGATGCATCAAATCACTATTTGAATGCGCTGAAATATCTGTCAGATGCGTCGTAAGAACTCTCGGTCACGCTAAAATGGAATCATGTCAAAATTTGTAGTCACTTTCTAGAAAAAATGTTTAAAATGGGGATTGGGCCCCACGGTGGGCGCCATTTTATGTGTGTGGAAAATATGTGTAAGTGAAATAATAACAACACACCTAAATGAAACACTATTAGAGATTTCAAATGAAAGATTTAATCTAATTGAAACATAATCAAATCTCTTAGATTATTCCATTTCTCTCTAACTCCAAGGATTTATTAAACCAAAGTGGCTCTCAGATTGTGTGCACTGTGATTGTTAAAATGACAACCTAGAGAATGAGAAGGGTAAACTATATGATATGTTGTGATGAAATGATTGATAATGAAAGATATATGATACTGTTATACTGATGAAGATATGATATGATTAACTCTTATAAACTAAGATGCAACTAATATGAAAACCATGATTTTAATCTAATATGATTGCTATATGATTCTAAATTGTTGATTTCTCAAATGTTGTATGCTAAATTGTTCTAATATGATTCTTGCAAAGTAAGATTGCCTAAAATTAGGGATCTATTTCCTATAGCAAGAGGTTGCTTTTATAGATTTTCAAAGGAAAATTATGATGTGGCAGAAAACAATGGTTCAAATTTGATCTGGATAAATCAATGGTAGAAGATGAAGAAGTTGGAGAAGAAGAAGGGGAATGTTTCTCTCAGCAAAACATTCTGCCAAGTGACAAGGAAGAAATTATGGAAGAATGAAGCAAAGTTTTTAAAGTTTGTTCCAAAATTGGTGGGAAAGATAAAGCATAATTGAATACAATTTGAAAATTTCAACTTTGTTGAGAGAAAATCTATAGACATGTGCTCAATTGGAAATTTAAATTATTCAATTTTGGAGGGAAGATATATTATTAAATAGAACAATTGAATTTTTTTTATTTAATAAAAGGGGATGATAATTAAACAAACTATGTGATTTTGTTTATTTAATTAAGATAGAAGAAAATAGAATGTGAACTATATAAATAAATATTTTTATTTATTTATAAATAGATGAAATAAAGGTTAATTAATCAAATAATTATATATAATTAATTAGATTTATCCAGACCATTTTTAGGTGTATACAAGCCCCATTTCCTCTCTGAGAATGCTTTGCTTAAAGGGGTTTAGTAGTATGACTTGTTCAAAGGGAAATTGGAGGGAATTTTCCTAGGAAATTCCTAGAGTAGAGGAAGGCATTCAGAGAAATTTATGATGCTATGAAAATAATATTTGAAAGGGACAATGAGAGAATTTTGTTGTGATCCCTTCTAAATAATGTCAGTGATATTTTCTTTAGATGGATGCTAGATTCAAGGAGAGCTTCTTTGTTATCAAATTCCTTCTCTCCCATGAGTGCCATCCACTTGTAAATGCAAGAGCGCTAGTCCCATCTTTTCTCCTACCCCTGGTTCATATTGAAGATTCTTTTGAGTAGGTAGGAGAGAACTTGGTTGAAACCTCGTGCATGGAGGAGTAGCAGTGTTTTGGCTTGTCAAATTTTGTTTAAAGAAAATGGTTTTTGGTCTTTGTTAAAAATTCCAAATCGTATGTTTATGGCATAAATTAGTTTTGTAAGATCTATGGCTTCATGCAAAACATGTTTGTAAAATCCATAAGCCATTTTGTGCAGTCATAACTTAGATAACTAGAAGCTATTCTAGATATCCTGATGCTTCATCTAGTGTTTTCATAACCAAATTTTTTCTGCAATATTTTATATTAAATATAACTATATATATATACCTTGGCCTTTTCTTGAATTTTTTTTTAAGAATTATTTTAAAAAATATAATTTTTATTTTTTTTAATAATGTGAAGAGAAATTATGATATAGTAGGGAAAATGGCACAACTTGGTGAAAAGGAGCTGATGGGGTGACTTGGAGGAGGATGGCTTACCAAGAAAGAAGGCAGATGCAGATGGCAACCTGCAAAAGGAAGATCACATCCCACAATGGGTGTTTGAAAATGGAACCTAGGTGGATAAGTGTCACCCACACTTTTTCCAGAATGAAAACCCAGAGAATCAGGATTGTAACCAGAGAAGAGGTCAACAAGGGGTTGGCGAAAGGAGGATTCTTGAACAAGGGCAGAATGTAATAGGGAGCCAGAGGAACAAACAAAGATGGAGCACACAAGATCCAAGGCATGGGTGGTTCTTGGAAAAAGGATGCCATGGGAAATCATCAGATCTCAGCTAGAACCATAAGGGTAGTGGCATTCAAAAATGCGCCAACAAAGATTGGAGAGTAAAAGGATTAGGAAACCCTAATCCAATAAATGAAGGAAAAATGAGCCATCAAACGAGAGAAGAATTTGAGTTTGGAAGAAGAATGAACCAAAGGGACTGGGAGTTGTTCAGAAGGAAAATGAACAAGAGGAAATTCCAAAGAAAAAGAAACAGAGTGAGCGAAGGTGACTATTTGCGACCGCGGGGAAGTAAATTGTATCAAATTCCTTAAAAAAGGATTGAACCAAGAGTGACCAGTCTAATGGATAGAGCTCTATTTTCCAAGTGGACTGGCCCAGGATGCCCTAGGGAGGAGATCAAAGTGTGGTGGAGAAGAAAGTACAAGGACCGAGTAAGCATCTACCAACTACCAAACTCTTTCTTTCTCATAGAATGTATAGATCAACAATTAAAGCTGAAAATTATAGAAGGGAAACCACTATTTTTGAATGGTCATAGTTTTCACTACCTAAATTAGAGATCAAACTTCAACCCTTGGAACTATAAAATAAATCAAATCCCCACCTGGATCAAACTGGTGGATCTACCCTCAGAATTTTGGAATGTGAAGGCTATGGTGAGATTGGGTGATTCCCTAGGGGTGTGTTTAGGAGTTGATGAGGACTTCATAAATGGAAAAGATAGTAAAAAATCCTGCATATTAGTAGAAATAGATGAGGGGGTGGGAATCTACAATACTATAGAAATACTAAAAAATTATGGAGGCTGGCAACAATAAATAGAGGTATGGGAAGGATCAGAACCCATAAAGTGCCTCTTCAAAGAAGCATTCCAAGAAGGCACTTCATCCAGGGTAAAGGAGAACAATATAAATGAAAAATAACTAGAAGAAACAAGGAATGGAATATCTTAGGGAGAGACTACTTGAACCCCAAAAGATACAACCAAGAATCGTAGAACTAATCTTGAGTGAAAGAAGCTCAAAGGAGTCTCTCAGGAGTGTTGCAAGACTTCCCTTCAAACAAAGGAAAAGTAGGGGACTGAACCCTCCCAAGCAAAAAAATCCCTCAACGCTCTTCTATATGAGAAATAGGATCTCCAAAAGGACATCAGTTCCCAACTCTGGGAATTATCCAAGGAAGTAGAAAGAACAGAGATGGAGCCCTTGGAAGTAGGAGAAGAGTCTTGAAAGGATATGCAAAATTTCAAAGCAAATAATGAAGAAGAACACCAAGAGGAAGAAGGATATTGCTTGTAGTCTACGGAAGAGGAGAGTGACCAACTCTCAGATGGAGAAGAAAAACCCTGGGAAGAGGTAGAGGAGGGAGAGTTGCTCGAAGAAAGGATACTTGAGCAATCAAAATCAAAGATAAATGCTCCAAACATAAAGAAGAAATCCAAAAGGGGTCAAAAATCAAATAAAGCCAGATTGATAATTATAAGCAATGCCATTGGGCAAAAAAAATTGGTTGTTGGGAAGGATAGCCTCCTTCCCAGGGCTGAATGAGGATCATAACATGGAATGTAGGGGCATTAATACCCCTAAAAAATGGTGCATGGTCAAGCACCAAATTGACCAATCAAAATCCAACATAGTTTTAGTCCAGGAATCGAAATGGAGCAAGGAGGAAGGAAAAAGGAGATTGAGAAATTGGAGATAGTGGAAAAGCCAATTCAAGGAGGCTGCATGAGCTTTTGGTGGCATGTGAGTATTATGGAACCCTATAATAGTAGATGGGGTAGTGGAAAAAGAAGAAGATAATTGGCAGTTGATAAAGTTCAAATATCTAAGGAAACATGAAAGCTTCTTCAACATCAATGTATATGGGCCAATAGCTACAATGGAAAAAAGATAAGTGTGGGACAAAATATCAAGTGAACTAGAAAATAGGAGAGAGGAGAAAGGAATAGTAGCAGGAGATTTCAATGCAACCTTGAACAATGAGGAGAAACAAGGAAGCTTGGGAAGAACAATAGCCATTCAGAGAGATTTCCAGGAATTTGTAGACAAAAATCTACTAAAGGATCTGTAGACCAAAAATGGAATATTTACATGGTCTAACAGAAGGAAGGATTTTACCAACATAGCAGAAACGTTGGATAGATTCTTTCTCTGAGGAGACTGGGGAGAAACAATAGCCTCTTAGGAAGCCCACATCCTATCTTTTACAGGGTCATATCATTTTCCTGTTTTACTGACATTTGGACAGGATGAACCCCCTAAAGGATGCCCTTTCAAATTTGAAAACATGTGGTTAAGAGATGAAAACTTGTCAGAGCTAATAGAAAGTTTGTGGAATGAGATTAGGTTTGGAGATAAATTGAAACTATTCAATATAAACAAAAAGTTAGTATATATCAAGAACAAGCTCAAAGAATGGAATAAGACACATTTCAAAAACATTTTCCAGGAGAAAGAGAGACTAGAGCAAGAGATCAGAGCCCTAAATGAGCACATAATAGATAAATGAATGGATGCATAGGATTTTGAGAATGAGAAGTGTCTGAAAGAAGTGTTGGAAAAAATTATGAAGAGGATAGAATACTATTGGTGATAGAAGTCAAGGGAAACATGGTTGAAGGAAGGTAATAGGAACACCAAGTACTTCCACAAAACAAAAATTTCCAACCGAAGCAAGAGAAGGATTGCAAAGATCAAGAAGACCAATGGATAATTAGCACAATCTATTGAGTAGGTGAACAAGGAGGTGATCGAGTTCTTTGAAGAAATTCTGATTAGGGAAAGCCAGGAAAATAGGGCAGCAAGGGATAATTTGTTGAGTTCAATACCCACAATTATTAAAGAACAGAACAAATGATTGTACCAAAATATTTCCTTGGAAGAAGTCAGGGATGCAATCTTCCAAATGAATCCAGACAAGGCCCCAGGCCCTGATGGATTCTCAGCAGGTTTCTTCCAAAAAATTTGGGACATAGTTGGGAAATACCTATGGGCAGTAGTGGAAGAATCAAAAATAAAAATGACAATGTTGGGGGCAATAAATTACACATTTTTGGCCCTAATTCCCAATTAAAAAGACCCACAGGCAATGAGTGATTTCAGACCAATTCCATTGTGAAACACAATGTACAAAATGGTCACAAAATAATAGCAAACAGACTCAAGGAAGTTCTGAATGAGGTTATATCAGAAGAACAAAGTGGCTTTGCTCTAGGAAGGTCAATAGTAGAAGGAATAATAATTTCTCATGAAACCATACATTCAGTCAAGAAAAATAAACATTCCTGCATGGTGCTGAAATTGGACATCCTCAAAGCCTACGACATGGTAGATAGAAAATTTCTCTTGGAGGTGTTGAGGAAATTTGGATTCGAAGAGAATTGGATTAAGTGGGTAAAAATTTGCATCTCTACAACTAAATTATCGATACTAGTGAATGGATCTGCACATGGTTTCTTCCCCTCCACAAGGTGGTTAAGACAAGGTGACCCCCTCTCCCCATTCCTATTCATAATCATGGCAGAGGTGCTAGGGAGAGGGATACAAAGACTAAGACGGGAAGGAAAATGGATAGGAGTTCATGTGGCCAATGGCTTGGAACCCACAACACATCTATAATTTGCAGACAAAACAGTTCTAATGGGAGAGGCCAGAAGAAGGGAAGCAAGTATAATCAAAATATTTTTATATGATTACTACAATGCATCTAGGCAGAGCATTAAGTAGGGGAAGTCAGAGGTCTTTTTCCTCAAAACTCAACCAAGCCTACAAAAGGACTTAACCAAAATCCTGAATCTGAAAGTGGAAACACTACCAGGGTGATTCTTGGGGATGCCCTTGTTTGCAAGAATAAACAAAAAGTGTTATTGGGAGAACCTGGTAAACAACTGCAAGAACAAATTGGGAACCTAGAAAGGCAAGTGGCTATCCTCGGTAGGAAGACTATTAATGGTCAAATGAGTCTTCTCAGCCATACCGGTGTATTCAATGTCATGTTTAAGGCTACCCAAAGCAGTGGAAGAATCCCTGAATCAAATATTTAGGAAGTTATTTTCGAGTGGAACAGGGGATCAGAACAAATTTCCTCTACTAGCCTAAGACAAGGTGTGCACACCCAAGGAGGCTAGTGGGGCAAGGATCAAGCAACTAGCATTAATGAATCAAGCCAAGGGGGCCAAATTGGTCTGGGACCTCCACACAAAAGGGGAGAAAAAATGGGTTACAGTCATAAGGAGAAAGTATCTAGACTCAGATGAATCATCCAAAATTCTCACTACAATAAACCCTCTAAGAGGATCGACAATATGGAACTTTATTTTGGAATGCAGGGATATAATATCAAAACATGTAACTTGGGAAATTAGATATGGAAATAGTGTGTCCTTTTGGAATGATTCATGGTGCGGGAAACCACCCATCAGCAACACTCTGGGATTGGAAGAAATCAAAGAAGAAATGATAAGGCTTTGGGGGAACAAGGTTGCTAATTATGGTAGGAGGAATGAAAATCAGGGTTCCCTCAACTGGAGCTGGAACGAATTTCAAACCCTCAATGCACCTTAAGCATAGAAAGAAGCAGTAGTAAAAATATTGAAAGATACATATTTTGTCACATCCAATGAGAAGGACAGGATCAGGTGGTGTGGGTCATCTACAAGAATATACAAAGTGAAATTCAGATACAATATTAAGGAGATGGCCATGGATCGACATGATTGGCCATGCAAGTTGATATGGGGAAGAAATGCCTCCCCAAGGTAGGAGTTTTTTCTTGGATGGCGATACAGAAAAGAATTCTCATGGAGGATAGGTTAGCTACTTTTGGAGTTCAAGGGGTGAGAAGATGTTCATTGTGCAAAGAAAATGAAGAGTCATCATATCATCTTCTCTTGAAATTTCCATATGAAAATGATTGCTAGAACAAAGTGAGAGATAAGCTAAACTTGCAATGCCCAATGCTAGTAGATCTCCCATCCTGGTTCAAACTGTGGCCCCGAGGTGTCAACAAACTATTTTTTGGGGGTATATGGAAAATAACCCCATCCATTCTGATATGGCAAATATGGAAGGAACGAAACAAGAGGATTTTCCAAGGGAAACAGATGAATAAAGATAGGCTCGAGGATAAAATTGAAAGAGCTATAGTAGAGTTGGTCAATGAAGATGCTCGGTGCAAAGCAGGTAAACAAAAAAGTTTCACAAACTTGGATGATTACCTAACCAAAAAAATTCTCAGCCTAAAGCCTCCACAACTAAGTGGAAATGGCACGACACAGTCAACAAAGGCAAAGAGAGTAGAAACATCATGGAAGGCACTAGACACAGGGTGGACCAAAATAAATTTTGATGGAGCTGCTTGCAGGAACTCAAGGCTAGGTGGAGCTAGATGCATCACAAGGGATGCTCAGGGTAGGACCCTAGTAGAAAAATCAACACCAGTAGGAATATGCTCAACCAATGAAGCATAGTTTAGAGAAGCAGCCATTGGTTTGTAGTTGGGTCTAGATTTGGGAGTGAAAAAAGTACACTTGGAAGGGGATTCAATTATCACAATCAATACCATCCGGAGAGGCATTACTCTGAATTGGAAACTTAACCACCTATTACAAAGTGTCAAACAACTAGAGAACATATTCAAGGCCTTCCATGTTAGCCACATATACTGAGAAGGAAATGAAAAGGTAGATGAGTTGGAAAAAAAGGCATCTAAAAGTTCCACTTAGGAGAAGGTCAGAATAAAGCCAAAATCAGAGAAAAAGTAACAGAAACATCGCACCAACTGGCGGTGAAAGAATCACACATGGAAATAAGGATAAATTCTAGGTGAATTGGTTTGACAAGACATAGTCATCAATAGAAGGAAACGAGAAAGATAAATGACCTAGTCCTAAGGAAAAGGAAAGGACAAGAAGATAGCACACTACCATGCATTAATTTCATTTATGTACCACCAACATAGTGGTGGCAAGCAATCATGCTCCAAGGGCTCAAACACAGAAAATCTAATTAGGAGGAAGTAAGGCCTTTGGTGTTAAAATGAATCACTTGGTGTAGTGTCAATCAAATGCAAATAGTGCCATCCCAAAAATAGACAGTGACAGTGAGCAGCAGAATTGGTTTTAAGCCAAAAGATTCAGAGAGGCGATGTGGTTGGTGGAAGCTACCCCAATGGAGACTCTGTTATTTCTAAACAGGGTGAAGCAACAAAAATCCTTCACAAGCAAAGTGTCAGATAAAAGGTTGCAGGGGTTGTTGACCTCTTCTCTCTCACTGGTCCTTTGGGTGACCAAGAAAGTTGTGGGCCTAGAATTCTTGAGGGCTTATCACAGGTTCAAGTCGAACGTGGAAATACCAGCCATGTTCCTGGTTGTTCTCCTGCACATGGTTATTTCGAAGGAATTGGGGAAGAAGCTTACGTGGATGGTGTTTGTCCATGCATGGCTGGGAGTGATGCATCCTTGGACAATGTGGACAAAAACATGCAAATTCCAATGCCATAGAACTATTACAAGATGTGCATGCATGAAAGAGAAGTGATGAAATTCCCTCTAGTTTGAACCATTGACCCAGAGGGTTTTGAGAAGCTGTGGGATGAGCATGAGCAGAACATTCTCTTCCTGCTCAAAGCAGTCAAGTTGGTGACCAACTGTCCACAAGGCTGGGAATTAAGGTATGTGGAGGATGAAGGGCTTGCATAAGAGATTGTGGTAGGGGACAATGATGATTGGGATTTCAGCACTAGAGAGGAATGGCACCAGAATGACCCTAAAGACCCTAAGGATAAGGCAAAAGGCTCGACCCATAAAAATTGTGGAGCGGACTGCCACATGAAGCGAATAGAATCAAATGATGACGAGGAATGGAAAATATTGGTCTAGTATAGTCTCAGCTATGTTACAGTTAAAATATAGTAATAGAAAATCAATAAGGTCTAGCATACAAAAAATAGAAGTTAGCCTCGGGGTAGATGGTAATCCCTGTGTCTCAAACCAGGCCATTTTGTAAAGCAAAAATGTGAATACACAGCCATAGTAGATAGGATAGGGTGGTTATGGCGAAGGCCATTTTGTCAAAGAAGGCCACCAAGGAAGCATTTTGATATCAAGAACTCATGTAATCTATTTTTTGAAGAAATACAGGGTGTTGCCCCTTAGCAGTGATTTAACTAGCAAAAAAAAATGTGAAGATCAATTATTTTAACTTAAGAATTATTTTATTTTACTTTAATATTATTTTTATTTATAATTTTCATTTTATTTACTTGAGAATTATTTTAAGTAAATAAAAAGAATTATTTAATAAATAATGTAAATAAAATAAAATAATTTTAAATGATTGTTAAGTAAAAAAATTTATAGATATATGTGTTTAAGATATTATATTATTTTAAGACACATATTAATTGATATAATACATTATAATACTACAAAGCTAAAAAATTGATATTATAGAATAAATTTTATTGTCACAATATTTGAAAGACAAGTCTTATATAATTTTTCGTGACATTTGTTTGTTTCAAAATTATTATCATTCTTTACATAGTGGCATAGTACTTTTCTTTGAAATATTGTAATGATAGAATTTCTTGTCTTGCAATATTGTATTATCAAAATGACAATTGTAAGGAATTAGTTTTTCTTTTATAATGTTGTGTTGTTAGAATGAGAATTGTATCAAACATATGGTGGGACAAACTATGTGTGACAATAGAGTGACTAGTACTTGGTTTGTAGTATTGTATTAAAAGTATTTGTTGTCTAGTCAATAGGTAAACCATGATATAGTGATTCCTAGGTAGGCTAGATAATAGCTTGAAATTGAAAAATTCTTTCAAGTTGAATGTATTGTGATTTTATTTTGTTGGTGAAGATTATAGTTGTAAGGGTTGACCTTGACCCCGAGTTTGATTTGTACTAAGTTCAACTATGAATAGCATAGTTGAATTTGAGTTTTCTCTTTAGACTAAATATTGATGATAAAATGGTTTATTAGTAAAGAATCTTTATAGATTGATTAGTTGATTTTGCACTAGACATTTAGTAACATAATTGAAATTAAGTTGGCCAAAACAAATTATAATATTTTTTCATTAATAGAATGCATTATCTCAATTAATATGTTAATTGAGTTATATGTTTATGTAGACACCTAAAAATTCCCAACGTATTTCTTCTAAACTCATCATTTCCCATCATCATCACTCATTGCCCCTTTCATCAATATTAAATAAATATTTTTAATTATTTGATTAAACTAACTCATTTCCCACTTAATTAAACAATTTTTAATTATTTAATTAACTAATCATTTTCTTTCATCACCTTCGATTAAATAATTTTTAATTATTTAATTATTTCATCATTTTCATTTATCACCTTTAATTATTTAATTGATTAATAATTTTTCCTCATCCACTTTAATTAAATATTTTTAATTATTTAATTAATTTCTAATTTTTCTTCCCTCCATAATCAAATAATTATTTAATTAAAACTTGCATTATTCTTCCAATCCCATAACTAAATATTTTTTAATTTATTAATTAATCATGCATTCTTCTCATCTACATAATTAAATATTTTTTAATTATTTAATTAGCTAATTGTATTCCTCCAAAATTAAATAAATTATTTAATTTAGTTAGTTTGCACATTCCTCTAAAAATAGATTAAATTATTATTATTTTTTTATTATTATATCATTCTATTTTTATCCCTCCATCCTAAACTTAGTAAATTCCTCTAAATTTAGTGATCATTGCTAAACTTAGTGAGTTTACTAAAAATCAATCTCACTTAGCTCATACACTTCATCTATCCATACAGGCTCATACACATTCCTCATGATCTCTCATCAATCCTCACATGTTGATCTCATCTCAAATTTTGCATCGTTGATCTAATATCCTTGAAAGCTATAAAACATCCATCATTTGATTATTCAATCCCTCCTCAAATTTCAGCCAAACTATACTAATTTTTTACAATGCTTTTTATTAACAAGGTTATGCTAGGTTTTATGAGAAATCCACATATCATCATAATAACATAATTTTACATCTTACAATGGACTAAGGCTAGGAATTTTTGGTGGAGGTAAGTAGATTAGATTAGTTGATTTGGATTATTATTGATTTCATATTGTTGTGCACACACTTCATTGAGATTAGGTCTTTTTGATCATTTAAATTGCTTTATTGATTATTGTTGTCATTTTCCTATTATTTGAAGTTCATTTGAACATTGATTTTAGTTCCTACTCACATTTTGGCATGTTCGATGAAACCCACATTGTTGATTTGATATTTCAATTGAGTTTCTTGAATTTTTCAAGTTACAAGTGCAGATTGGTGTAATTGAACCCAAAATGATGATTTTCATGATATAATGACACATTTGATATGCAGAATGGTGCATTTTATATTACAAGCCCACATTTAATTCTTTGTGTTTTCTTTGTCAATGGATAATTTTTTTGTACAGTGACATAGTTGTTAGTGTTAGTGTAAGTGTAATAAGTTTAACTTAGGGTATTTGTGTTTCCCATATCAGGAAGTTTCATACCTGTCACATTTTTTCTTGCCTTTAAAAAGGTTATTAATTGTGTAATATATTCATCTCATATTTTTCCTCCTAGTGAAATAACCTGTGTGTGCTTCTCTCATTCTTTGGTGAATGTCTATCTTGGAAACGGTGATCTTGGGCACCACCTTCATGGGAAACTATAAACAATCGAGATATGGTATCATAAAACATCTCAAATGGCTTCATTTGTTGCCACATTTATATAATATTGTTCCCCTTCCTAGTACTGATAGTAAGAAATTGCATGGAATTGCAAAAGAGATCATGTCCTAGGAGTTATTACAATGCATATTGATGATGCCACTTTGAATGTTATTTATCATTTTGAGTGTCCTCATATTCTTTGGACTAAAATTTGGGAGATACATGGAGATCCTGATACTCAGCCATTCCTAGATGATCTTGTTTCAGATTATCTTGTGCCTCTTCCTTTTAAATTTTGGTAGCTTTGGCTTGTTAGTTGTTAGTTCTTGTTTCTTTGGTTTCCTTGTAACATGTGGTGATCACTATGTGGAATCAAGAAGCTTATTCTTATTTTCTCATTTGAAAACAAGATAGTATGGTAGTTAAAATGTAGAGAAGGGAGTGATCACCATTTTTTTTAGTAAGTTTCTACCTATCATAAAAAGAAAAAGATACAATGGTTTTGGGTGGAAGAAAGAGGGGCGCCAATTTCCAGTGAAAAGGTTTTGCCTAGAAGTAGCAAAATAAATAGTTTTTCATAGAGAGGAAGCCAATTTTGGAGTAAGGGCGAGTTGTTTCAAGAATAATTTCAAGAACAAAGACAAGGCACGAGAACCACACACTATTGTGTGGTAGTAAAAAAAGAGATCTGATTATGATAGAAAGGAACAAGGGGAAAGTTGTAATGATTGGGGGGTTGAGTTTGTAACTAGCCAATTGGCATTTGAATGCAGAATTTTTGCATATGCATTTAAATTTTATTCATTTCATTCATGCTTATCTCACTTGTATTTTATTATTGGTGCGGGGATTGGAATTTTGAAAGGATCTCTTTGCCTCGTGTTTGTACTAGTCAAATTGTTCAAACCGACATCTTCATTGATCTTGATAAATCATTGTTGCAAAAGATTCAATTAGTTGAATAGAGAGAGAGAGGAATTGATTGATTGGGGGTTTATCTTGTCTTTAGACTCAATCAATTGCCTCCTTTGAACTTGATTTTTCTTACACATATTTGTATATGTTTAAATCTTTGTTTCCTTGTATTGAGAATTAGAAGCTTGGAATTCTAGTTTAAATACACATCTACTATCTCATTTCCTTGCTATTTATAAGTTTAGATTTTTGTCGCTTTGTCAGGAAGGTGGTTTTCCAACATTCTTGGCTCACTTGTCTATCATTATTTTGGTATCAGAGCTATAAGTGATCGGGTAGGGTATAGTTGGGTAAAATGCTACCAAGAAGAATTCCAAGAGGAGGTACCAGAAGAGGAATGGAGGAAGGTATTCTTGAAATGTTGCAGAATCTCATGGAAAGAATGGATGCCATGGAGTAGGCATATAGAAGAGGGTTACCTGTGGGAGATATAAGCAATAATGAAGAGGAGGAGTAGCTAGCCAAAGAAGAGGTGGTTCTTGGAGAAGGAGAAGACCTTGATGGGGTTGAAACGAGAATAATAAGAGCAGTCATGGGGGTTGGAGCCAAGCCCAAGATAGAGGTTCACATCTACTTAGGAAGTCTCAATGGAGAAGAACCTATTGATTGGATAAATGATCTTGATAAGTATTTCGAATACGAAGAAGTGGTAGAGGATAAACGAGTTAATTTTGCACGCATGAGAATCAAAGGCCACACTAATCTATGGTGGGACTATGTTCAATCAAAAAGATGAAAGAAGAACACAGAAAAAATAGCTTCTTGGGATAGAATGGTTGCCAAGTTGAAGGCAAGTTTCTTCTTGGAGATTATTAGACTAACCTATTCAAAATATTATAAAACATCAAGTAGAAAGAGATGAGTATGAAATAATATACCAAGGAGTTCTACAATCTCATGATTTGGTCAGGGAATAGTGAAGAGGCTATGGAGAAGGTAGCTAGGTACCTCAATGGATTATGGTACAATTTACAAGATGAATTGAGTCTTTTTTCACCTAGGACTCTTGAAGAAGTGTATCAATTTGTTATCAAAAAAGGAGGACGATCTTTTGCTAGAGGTGGTTATCAAGGAAGAGGAAGAGGTATTGTTGGTAAATGTTTCAAATGCAATCAATATATTGGTCATAAGAGTTGGGAGTGTCTAAAATTCTCAAGAGAAGTTCACACAAGGCCAGAAAGGAAAAATTAGATCAAGAAAGTGTGGGATCAACTACTCATCACAATGAGGAACCAGAGTTTGGAGAGTCTTTGTTGTTCAAGAGAGTGTTATTAAAACTACCTTAAGGAGAATCATGAACCTGTACAAAGGAAAGCTCTATTCAAGATGAAGTGTAAAGCTAAAGGTAAGTGTTGCAAGCTTATTATAGACAGTTTTAGTATTAATAATCTTGTTGCTATTGAAATGGTGGATAAGCTAGATCTTAAGAGAACTAAACATCATATGTCATATAAAGTTTCTTGGTTACAAAAAATTCATTAGTTGTTGGTAGACGAGAAATCTCTAATTGAATTTCAAATAGGAAGTTATAATGATTGTGTTGTGTGTGATATCATGTCTATGGATATTTTCCATCTACTTCTGGGTAGGCCTTGGAAATTTTATAGGAGATCTATACATGATGGAAGAAATAACACCTACACTTTTGAGAAGGATGGACTCAAACATACATTGTTATCTTTGCATGAACCAAAATATGACAGTCATAGCAATAGTAGTTAGGTGATGTTAATTAGGAGAAAAGAGTTTATAAATGGAAGGGAGTCAAAGGAAGTTGTAGCAGCAACCAAGGAGGTGAACCTTCATTTTCCTCAATGTTGCATGGTTGGAAATAGTGTTTATTTGTAGGTAGTACAACCAACAATATGTGTTGACACAGATGAGTGTGAAGGATATTTATGTTATGAAGGATGTAGAGATATAGGAAAGTTCAAACTAGCAACACCAAGATGAATACATGGGAAAGAATTTGCATAGACAAAGTGTGGAGACAACAAAATATAATGTGGAAGATGACCTGTCTCTTCAAATTGAGGTCATTGAGAAAGAGTGGCTTGTATTGACAGGAGGTGAGACAAAGAGTGCAACTGCTAACGGTGAGGTAATATCTCAATTTTCAAACCCCTTGAATATAGTTGAAGATGCTTTTCATGAATATGCAATGATTAAAATGGAGAGGTATGCGAAAAAATAAACATGGAGTAGTAGAGGAGACAAGACATATTTTAAACACCATCATTAATTTCTCATTTTTTGTTCAAACTATGTTGGCATTGATTATTGTTTGGGGGAAATACAAAAAGAATGGGAAAGATGCAACAATGAGAGAATATTTGTTGAGTGGACGAAATATGTTGTAGATGACGAGATGGGTTGTGGAAACAATAATTTTACTTGGAGAACAATAAGTCAAGAGTGGTTAATTATTCTAATGGTTTGCGATAATATGAAGCCAACCAGTGGAAAGAGCATGGAGAGCATATTTGGGAAGATAAGTTTGATGTATGAAGGAACTATTCCAGCCAAATGTTGGAAGAAAAGAAAGAAATAATGGTTGTGGTTTGTTGTTTATAAGCATAAAGGGATATGTTGAAAGTGTCTAGACTTGAAAGGGCAATCCTAATACCCAACTCCCTTTGTGAGCTATGCTCACATACAAATCCCTCAGGGAGCCTAATGCAGGGGCATTGATCCTTCCAATTTTGGTTTTGGTAGCTTTGGCTTGTTGGTTGTCAGTTCTTTTTTCTTTGTTTTTCCTTATGACATGTGGCGATCACTATGTGCCATCAAGAAGCTTCTTCTTATTTTCTCATTGGAAAACAAGATAGTATGGTAGTTACAACACTGATAAAGGATTTATCGCCATCTTTGTTGATTGAGTTTTTTCCTACCATAAAAAGAAAAAGAGACAATGGTTTTGGATGGAAGAAAGAGGGGTGACTGTTTCCAGTGAAAAGGTTTTTCCTGGAAGCAAAAAAATAGACAGTTTTTCATAGAGAGGAAGACAATTTTGGAGTAAGGAGGGTGATTTGTTTCAAGAACCTTTTCAAGAATAAAGATAAGGAATGAGAACCACAAATTATTGTGTGGTAGCATAAAAAGAGATATAATTATGATAGAAAGGAACATGGGGAAAGTTGTATCAATTGGGGGGTTGGGTTTGTAACCAACTGATTGGTATTTGAATGCAGACTTTGCTCATATATATTTAAATTTTGTTCATTTCATTAATGCTTATCCCACTTGCATTTTATTACTAGTGTGAGGATTAGAATTTTGAAAGGATCTTGTGGCCTTGTGCTTGTACCAGTCAATTTTTTTGAACCAACATCTTCATTGATCTTGATAAATCACTATTGCAGAATATGCATTCAATTGAACAAAGAGAGATGAATCAATTGACTACGGGGTTTCTGCTATCTTTAGACTCAGTCAATTGCCTTCTTTGAACTCAATTTTTCTTGCATAGATTTGTATATGTTTAAATCTTTGTTTCCTTGTACTGAGAATTAGAAGCCTAGAATTCTAGTTTAAATACACATCTATTGTCTCATTGCCTTATTGTTTATAAGTTTAGATTTCTCTCGCCTTGTGAGGAAGGTGGTTTTCCAACATTCCTAGCTCATTTATTTTCCATTAGACACACCCTTATTACTAGTTAGGTTGTACTTCTTGTCATGTTTTTATTGTGAATACTTGTGAATACCAATCATACCATTCCCTTGATAGTTTTAGATAATAGCTTATTAATTGTTGTTTTTATACATGTCTCAGGATACTTTTAGATACATTTCCTAGACAATGTTCCTACATTATGCTATCCTTTTACATTCATTATGAAGACTTGAAACTTAATTATGATGATGGAATTATGGTTATAATATATTTGTATTATATGGTT
The DNA here is from genome assembly GCA_007115665.2 of Sequoiadendron giganteum. NCBI lineage: Eukaryota > Viridiplantae > Streptophyta > Pinopsida > Cupressales > Cupressaceae > Sequoiadendron > Sequoiadendron giganteum. Next base: position 645,921,911 of record CM021100.1, read on the forward strand.
TATATGAACATATGTATGGAATGTTGATGGAATGCTATGAGTTAATTGTGATATTTTTCTCTCGTGTACATGTTTTTTGAAAATTAACTTGTTTGCAACTAAAGAGGAACTATAGCACAACAGTTGTAGGATGAACCCGTAGAAAAAGGAATGACTGGACATCGAAATAGGGGAAGCTGCAGGATAAGTTGGATCATTGATCAAAGGAACTTAATGAAGATTGGGCATTTGTTATTATGACTAGTTTAATAAACGTTGAAGAAGGGGTCTCCTTCCCTTATGGGATTTTGACAAGTGGTTGTATGCTTTCATACAAATCTATTTTGACAAGTGGTTGTATGATTTCATACAAATCTATTTTGACAAAGTTATATTTGTGATAGGATTATCTTTCCTTTTCGGTTTATATGTTGCATAATTCAAGTCTTAATTCTAAACTCTATTATCTAGGAGTGGAATTAATTATTTTAGTTAATTATTGCTTTCAATAAAGACTCCCTCAGTTTGTATATAGATGTTGGTTGAATCTGTAGGATAGTTAGTTGGTTTTTATCAATTTTATGTTATCAGTTACTTCAGTTTGAAGACATGAAAAATATTCTAAATGATTGAGTCCAATCTGTGGAAAGATCTTCTATAATCTTTTATCATATGTAATGAATGGAGTTAACCTTATGGGATGCATAGAATCTACTATTTAGATTGATTTTAGTTAAATTTGGAACAGTTACTTGAGCAGACCACTCAAGGTATTGTTATTCACCTCACATTTTAGTTATTTATTTCTATTAATAGTTGTTATTAGTTTATCAGTATTCATAAATCATATGCAAGTTAATTGGAATTTCATTTATTTCTTATTATGAATGAATGCTTGTGAATATGCATGTAATGATCATTAGTAGCACTTTGGAGGATATTTCATCCAAGTCATTATTTTTTATTAAGTTTTCAATTGATACATCATTACTTTACGAGTAGCAGTTTAGTTACAATCTTTACTGTAGGTACCCGTAGCAACTAGTTTTAGTTTATGCTTCTATTGTTTTGTAGTTTTGTGAATTTTCGGCAAGTAGAATAAATTAAGTAGGGTAGTTTAGGTAGTTTTAATTCCATGAAGGCATATATAATTTTGCAACATCATAATATTACAAGCCTTGGTTGATAATTTAATGTAGTCTTGAGAAATGTGGAATGGATTTTTCAATCAGTTAACCCTCTGAATTCAGCATGTTTACCAAGTTTACAATACATTAGCTTAGACTCTACATTTTTGGTGTCATTTCTAGGGATAGTGATATCTTCATAGACTTACTTTTACAGCTTTTATAGTTAGTTTTTCTTTCCAACACCAAAAATATACTAACATTATGTAGGACCATTGTATACAAAGCTATATTTCATGTTTGTGAAGGCAGAGAGATCCCTTGGGTAGGTTCCTTCCCTCTACACATCAAGCAACTATTTCAAAAATTGGTGAATCCGGTACTCAGAGCGAAGGTAATATTGAAGAAGAAATTTCCTTATCACCAACATCTAGAAAAGCTACAGAAGGAACATACCGCACCATGGGGAATGTATTTAATGATGATGATGTTGAACGCCCAACATTTGAGTTTCTAATCACTAACTAGGAAAGAGCTACAGTGTTGAAGAACATTCCTCCTTCATCCTTATCAGTCTTCTATGGGTTAATGACTGAGGACCCAGATACATTTCTCTTTGAATTTGATTTTCTATGCAGAAGTTATAATTATACTTCTAATGCACATAGGCTAAAGCTCTTCCATGCCACCCTTGAGGATGCATCCCTAAGGTGGTTCATGGGATTAGGCCAAGATGTTCCTAATTGGGAAACAATGAAGACCTTTTTCCTAGAAAAGTATCAGGTCTATTGTAGAGGACCTGACAGGGGGAAGGATGATATATTCAGAATGACACAAAAGGATGATGAGCCCTTACAAGATTATGTGGAAAGATTTCAGTTTTCTCTAAAGAAAAACCCACAAAATAAGTTGTCAAAAGAGTCTCTCAAGTTAGTCTTCTTGAGAGGAGTCAATGATGACTACATGGATGCCTTGAACCTCATTGGCCAGGGGGATATTTCTCAAATACCATTTTCAGAAATTTGTAAAGTCTACAGGAATTATTACAAAACCTTTATAAAAAGGCCAATAAGAGATATAACATCAGTTATTGGTAAGTCATCTTTAGGGGTTTCAAAGATTGAGTTAAGCAACCCGCTATCCACCATGAAGGAGGATATCATCAGTCATTTGGAAACTTACTTGGATACTCTCCACATTAAGAAAAAACAAGAGGAGGTTGAGGCTATGCTCACTGGATATTTTCCAAGCTACAGGAAGAGAAAAGAAAATTGCAAATGTAAGGGAGTGGCAATTATCGAGCAAGAGAAAGTTGAGAAACTTGAATTTTATCCAATTGAAGGAGATGATGGACAACTCTTTTATATAGTACAAAGGATGCCATGGCAGCAGAGACAAGGTGTGCCACAAGACCCCCTTAGCTTTAATTCATCCTTTCCTATTGGGAATCAAAACTTTTCTGCTTAGAAATCTCAACCACGGCAAGTAAACCAAAACCAGTGGCATAACCCTCAACAATGGCCACAAGCTCAACCAAATTGGAACCAATAGCCAAATCCTTAGCTGCAGCAAAATTTGTAGGGTTCTAATTCCAACCTAGTAGAATCAATGGTAGCCTCGGTGGTAGAAAGGCTAGCAATGGCAACAACAAAATATGAACTACCATTAGCCAATGCTCTCTCCTTCACAACAACAAAAATATCTAATGCCTCCATCAAATCCTGCATCCTAACCACCCAAGCAAAAAATGCATGCCCAACCTGCACCTAACCCCAACACTAAGCATGTTCAATAGGCTTATACTAACGAAGCTAAGCAATACCCCACTTAGGGGTAGAGGTGAGTGATGTCCACCTCAAATCAAGAAAAAAACTTGATGGAGCTTCATCCCCTCAAATTACATAAATGGAGGATGAGGAACCCGCAGATGAGGCTTCTAAAAGACCATCTTTGAAACCTAAGTCAAATTAGGTACCCCAAACCACTTCAAGTCCCAAGCCACCTTTTCTTGAATGCCTAGCCATACAAAAGCATCACACACAGGGTACGACAAATCTTTTAGGACAAATGAAAGATGCGGGCATCAAGATCCCACTTATCCAATCTATCAAAGACATCCCTATTTATACCAAAACTGTAACTATGTCTTAAGAAACCAAGAAGGAAAAGAAAATATCCTCAAACAGTTCATGTATTGGGACATATTGTAGATATCATGTTAGGGAACATTACAGTCCCTAAGTATATAGATCGTGGTAGTCTAGATGTGGACATTGATATTAATGAAACCCTCATTAAGAATACTTTGATAGACTTGGGGGCAAAAATCAATGTCATGACAAAATAAATAATGCAGTTGCTTTAGTTAGTCAACCTCAGACCCACACAAACTATTTTTTAGTTAGCTGATAGGTCCACGGTTAAGCCTGAGGGAATTATTGAAGATCTAGTCATTACATTGGATTCTTGGTTATACCTTGCAAACTTCATAGTGCTACAACCCAAAGTAAACCTTGCAAGTTACCCACTCATCCTAGGCAGACTTTGGTTAGCTACAAATGATCCATTTATAGGATATAGGTTTGGTAAAATGATAATATCCAATGGGATAGTTACAAATAACTTTGTTCTTTATCCATCGGCCCAGCCATATGCATACCTTGAGCAAACCATTTGGCCCTATTTGGGTGAGGAGGAGGAGAATAACTATTCTCTGTAGAGATTGATGACTATAGAATGCAACCCCTTATTGGATGACCGGGATGAAGATGAGCTCATTTCTCACATAATTCAAAAATATTGTGGTAGGAGCCTGCAACAACAAGACCCCTTGCCATGTATTATGTCCACTGATTCTATAGAAGAGATATCACAGCTATTCTACTCATTACTACCTCAAAAATGTTTACCCATTATAACAAGCCTTGATCTCTCATCAGTTCAAGATTCATCAAAGGAATTGGAAATCATGCTAGAAAGGAAGTTAAATATCAATAATGCCTTGACAGGGGAACGATAGGATTCTTTGCAATCAGTTCTATAGGCACACTCAGTTGCATATGCATGGGATTACAATTATATTAAAGGAATTGATCCTAATTTATGTATGCATAGGATTTATATTAATGAAGGCTATAGACCCATTCAACAACCACATAGACATATTAATCCTACCCTCAGGGAGATAGTGAAAGATGAGCTACCAAAACTCCTTGATGCAAGCTTTATCTACCCAATATCAGACAATGAATGAGTCTCACCTACCTTTAGTGATTGTTCCCAAGAAAGATGGGAAATGGAGAGTCTATTTTGACTACAGGGAATTGAATACAACCACTAGGAAAAATCACTTTCCTTTTCCCTTCATCGATCAAGTACTTGATTCTCTAGATGGAAAGAAATACTTCTCTTTTCTTGATGGTTTCAGTGGTTATCACTAGATCAAGATTACTCCAGAGGATTAGGAAAAGACTACATTTACATATCTTTGGGGGACTTATGCTTACTCTGTTCTACCCCTTGGCTTATGCAATGCTCCATCTACCTTTCATAGAGTAGTACTTAGCATATTTTCTGATTATGCACATGATTGCATGGAGATATACATGGATGACTTCACTACTTATGGTAAAAGTTATGAGGAAGCCCTCAATAACCTGTTAAAAGTGTTGAAAAGGTGTAAAGAACATAACCTGTCACTAAAAAATTAGAAGTGTTACATGATGATGACACAAGGAATTGTGTTAGGAAACTTTATATTTAGTGCAATAATTCAATATGACCCACACAAAATAGAGACATCGAGAGCTTCCTTGGTCATGCACGCTACTACAGGAATTTCATCAAATATTTTAGTAATATTGTTGCACCATTATTTGTTTTGTTAAGTAAAGACATTGAATTTGAATGGACCTCTAAGTGTCAACACTCATTTGAAGACCTTAAGAAAGCTCTGAATCAAGCACTAATGTTGAGAGGGCCTAATTGGACTCTCCCATTTCACATATATGCTTCAAATTTTGTGATTGGAGTAGTCTTGGGTCAGAAAGATGGCAACAATGAGTATGCAATTTATTACATTAGCAAGAATCTTCAAGGGGAAGAGTTAAACTATACTGTAACAGAAAAAGAGATGTTTATTGTGGTCTATGCTATTAATAAATTTAGGAACTATATTACTGGCTATCTAGTATTTTTCCATACAGATCACACAACAATCAGGTATTTGATGAACAATCCAATAGTTGGAGAGAGATTGGTAAGATGGCTACTTCTCTTAGAAGAATTTGACATCGCCATAGTAGAAAAACCTAGTAAAGAAAATATGGTGTCAGAATTCCTATCAAGATTTCCAACTCAATAAAATTGAAGGAGTGGTGGATGATTCAATTCCTGATGAACACTTGTTTTCTTTACAAGTAAAAATACCATGATATGCAAATATTGCTAATTATTTGGTCACAGGGTAAATTCCACCACATTTCTCACCAAGAGAGAAAAGACAGTTGGTTCACAAATGTTTTCCCTACTCCTGAATATTTGGTTATCTATTTTATACAGGGCCTGATAACATCATGAAAATATGCATCAAGGAAGATGATATTTTTGATATCATGAAAGCATGTCATGTTGAGCCAAGTGGAGGTCATTTTGTAGCAAAGAGAATAGTCTTTAATATACTCATAACTAGCTATTATTGGCCCATTTTGCATAAATATTTTGTTAAATACGCAAGAAGCTATGATAGGTGTCAAAGGATGGGGAGGCCAACAAAGAGTGATGAGATTCCCTTACAACCTAAGTTGACATTGGCACCTTTTGACAAATGGGGTTTAGACTTTATTGGGCCAATCTCTCCTACATATAACAACAAGGAATATATCCTTATTTGCTCTAACTACTTGAAAAAATGGGTAGAATTCAAGGCCCTACAATTTACAAGAGATGGAAATGTGGCTAAGTTCTTATATGAAGATATTTTTATAGGTATGAAGTACCTAGAGAAACAGTCACTAACCAAGGCCCCCAATTTACTTTTGATCTAATTGTCAAGTTAGTTGAGGAATACCAAATCATACATAAGAAATCAACACTCTATCATCCATAGTCTAATGTTCAGGTGGAAGTCACTAATAAGGAGATAGAAAGCATTCTCACCAAGACAATGCAGTTGCATAGGAAAGATTGGGTTTCAAGGTTACTTGAAGTAGTTTGGGCATACAAAACTACATGGAAAACAACCACTAGATTTACACCCTATGAGTTAACCTATGGAAAGACAACAATCCTTCCTATTGAATTTGAATATAAAACATTGAGGACAACAATAGAGTTAGTAATAGATTTAACAGAAGGATAGAAGGAAAGGTTACATTTTATAAATGGGCTGGATGAAATAAGAATGGAAAAAGCACACCATACAGAGGTAGTACAACAATAGTGGATGAAGTGGCATGATCATTACATTAAAACAAAAGAGTTCATTGTGGGAGATTGAGCCCTGTTATATGATTCACGATATAATTATTTCAAAAGAAAATTCCATTCTAGATGGTTGGGCCCCTATGAGATTTGCAAGGTTTACCCTAATGGAGCTATACAATTACACACCATTGATGTAGTTCAGTTTTCCCTTCTTGTTAATAGTGATAGACTGAAGTTGTATAAAAAGCCATTATAGAAGGATGAATTTATATTTTCATTGATCCAACAATATGATGTTTCCAATGAGCTTGATACAAAATATGATACACAAAGTCCTACTTCAGTAATATGGGACATACCCAACACTTCTGGTGGCCCAAAGATTGAGTTACACAACTTAGTCCCTGATCTCCTTTGGCACTAACTTTTCATTTTTTTTCTCACAAGCACACATTACACATTATAATAATGTTAAAAACATCTTCAGAAGGACCTGTTTTCAATATTCACAGGGGTCTTGGTGCCGAAGGGACCTGTAGCTTCACACAGTCAACATTCAAAATGGGACCTAACACTCTAGGTGTCAGTAGCAACGTCTAGCAACCGAAAAGAATATTTAATTCATTTGGAACAATATTTACTGCAAGTTCATTCACATTCATTTCAAATATATTCACATATCATATCCATCATTTCATACAAAATAAAACAGCATTGTTATTTATTGCTCGCTCTCATTTTAATTCCTTGAGTTGTCAAAGCACTAAATAATACTCATAGTTTTTGTCCCATAATATCCATTTGCCACTCACTCTTCATTATCTTGTAGTTAATATGTGTCACAGTAAATCAATAAATAAATATATTCTTTCAGTTTCCATGCTTGAAAGATGGTAATTTCTACAAGGCAGTACTTCAGGTATGTTGTTATGATTAATCTAGTTTTCTTTAAACTTTCATACACTTTTTGATTTAATTCCATGCATGTGAAGTATTTGTTGGTATATGGCTAAGGATTTTCGCTTGTAGGTGTTGTCATTGATGGAAACCCATCATGCAACCCAAGTCTTGCATCTGAATGAGAAGCACTATTTTGGCTCCTACCGGTAGAACAGAGTAAAGAACAAAGGATCCAATTAAAGGCATAAAAAGTGATCTAGTCATCCCATCAAATAGATATTTTGGGTTATGGATCTCTGAGAAAGGTCTTTAGAGGCTTGTAGTATCTTTGTTTTGGTGTGCGTGCACTGGTTTGTGATCTAGGAGGTACGATGAACTAATTTGTTAATTATCTATGCTAGAAGGCCAACTCGACAAAGGTGGAATTCACAGATGTATAAGATGGAATTAATTATAAGTCTCAATGTTGGATTAAGTGTTACTTGGGTCCTCTCTTTTTCTTAACCAACTTTGGAGGATGCGCATAAAGATTTTGTGGTGGATCTAGCCGACAAGTTAAAATATCTTAATACCTTATGAAGTCAATTGTTGGATGAGTAAGTCTTTGTTTGCGGATATATATAAGAGATTGTTTTTATCATTTAATGGTGTGTGAAGTGTGTACGGATATTAAAAAGTGTGAATTATGAGATCTAGCAGAGTAGTAATGTGAATTTGATCATAAGTGATGCAAAGAGCAGTAAAGAGAAGAACAGGGCATAACGAAGTGTAAAGTTAGAGAGAACATCCTGAATAAGATCCATGAGCTTCATCGGAACTATTACCTGGCATGGTCAGATGCTATTATCTCAATTCACCCTTCTGATGGTTTTAATCTAAATTTTGTAGGTAGTAAGCCTTTATCTTTTGAGAAGTGAGCTCTAGGCAATGTGCCTAGATGCAAGTGCATTCCTTTTGTAAACAATATATTTTGAGTACTCAAATTGTGGATTAATCTCCACCGTGGTTTTTCCCCTAACAGGGTTTCCACACAAAAATTTGTGTGTCATGATGCTATGGATATTTAGTTCTAATGCATACATTTTCTCTTAATGCAATGATTTCATGTTTTGAATGGATGAAGTTCAAAAATTGTTGAACACTGATTCACCTCTTAGTGTTCCCTTGAGTCCAACAATATTATATCTTTAATTTCCATCGTTACGGATTTCCACCACCTCCAAATCATCAATGTGAAGTGAGGTCATTTCACCAATTAAGTTGGGGGGAGGGTATGCCTTACTCGATCTTTTCACCAATCCTTTCGAATCTTCCACCCAAAACCAAATTTAATGAATATTATGACATGCAAAACCCCTTAGTTATGTTTTAATTTTGCTACTATTTTTGCTGTCATTTTCAAAATTGCTAAAACTTGAAACCTTGAGAGCTTATGATAACTTCAACTTAGTTTAGACTAAAGCTAAATTTAAAAGAGAATTTTCAGTTGCATTATGGTATATAAGGATATACATGGAAACAAAGGTTTTGAAGTGGTAGAGTAGTTCAAAGGTGGTGGGAAGATTGAATTGGATTTCTAGAGATGAATTTGGTATATTGAGCAGAGAAGAAAGCAAGCATGGGAGGAGATGTTATAAGTGTAAGATGGGGAAAATCAAATAGTATAGATAAAGTGACAGCCAACACAAATCTAAGCTAAAATCCTAATCTAAAAAGAGAATACAATGAAAGCATAAGTAAAATGAAAACATCAAATAATAATACTCCCCATGCTTGATCTTGAATCACTTCTCTTGCTCTCCTATTTCTCCTTATGCAACTTTTCCCTCAGATTTTGAAGTAGACTTGTGCAAACACCTACAAATTGTAAGTAGAAATTTGGAGACAAAATGGTTGTTAAATCAAAAATGGAGGAGAAAGGTTGCTTTTATAGACAACCATTCGAACAGATGGATGAAATTGATCTTCTAGAAAGGTTCTAAGATCAATAGATGAGAATACATGAGAGGGAGGTTACAAAATGGATGGTCAAGTTCAAGTTTCTAGAAAGATGCCAAGATCTATTGTTGAAAATTGATGCAACCATAATATGCCATACATGGAAAGTATATGACACCGATGACTATGACGCCTGACGACTATGACAGACATGCAGACTATGACATGAAATAATGACAGGGAATCTTTAACCAAAATGAACAGATAAATAATTTATTTTGAAAAAGGAGGAGAAAGATGAGTGGAAAATAAATTATTTATTTGGAGGAAATAAAAAAGGAGATTTAACTAAATTCATAAATTTAATAAAAGGACGAGATAGAAATTAAATATGGATAATTGATTTTGATCAATTATTTAAAAGAGAAGAATGACACATAATTAAATAATTTTGTCAATCATTTAATTATAGAAGAATAAAAGGCCAAATAATTATTATTATCTTACTATAGACAGGTGATGAAAGATAAATAATTAAATAAATAATGATTTATTTAATTATTTAAGAAGGGGGTATTAGTGATGCAATTAATTATTTTAATTGATCAAGGATAGAATAGAGATTAGAAAGTGAATTAATTAAATAATTAAATAATTATTTAATTAATAAAATAATATGATCAAGAATAATTAAATAAATAAAGTTATTTAATTATTAGAGGATGACAACTAAGGAAAAATGTTTCTCATAGACTTAGGACATTTTTCAATGTCTACATTTTGCCCCTCTTTGACATAATGCAGTTCATCGCGTTGTGTCAAAGAAATTTAATTCTGAAATATGCCTCAGTGTAAAAAGAAAGGGGAAAGATGACTAGGAGGGTTGTGGTATGCCCCCTCGAGAGGACAGGCAAGTTCAAAGAACATGAATGTGCTCTTGAAATGGAAGATAATACTAGAGGATGAAGAATAGAAGAAATGTTAGCATGAAGGAGATGGATATTAGCATGGAAAAGACAAGGGAGATGGGATGTTAGCATGAAAAGGGGAAAGAAGATAGATAGGAAATGATAAGGGAACCGACTTTCATGCTTACATTTTTATATTTATCATCATTGGGCGTAAAAAATGTAAAAAATGGACCACAAACACCATGGTATGACATAAACCAAGGTGTGCAAGGTGACCATTTGGGAAAGACAAACAATAAAAAAGACAAGGAATGCCCCAACTCATACTAGGGACCCAATTGTCCCAGTCTTTTTTCCAAGACAAACCACAGGCAACAAACAAAGAAAAAAGACCATGATCCATCATCGTCCCTCTAAATCCATTGATAGGACATCCTCGAGGAGACTAGTAACATGACCCAAAACCAATCGAAAAGAAAAGAAAATCCAGACAAATAAAGTGTTTGCCAATAGTTTTGATAAGATTGTTTGATATGATTCATTAGGTTGACCAAGATTACCAAGATTTGATTTGATAAGTTTGACATGAATTAATTGATAAGTGGACAAAGGTTGACCAATTGATTTGATTAATTGTGCCTGATTTCAGGAAGGACACATCCTAATTAAGGAAAGATTGATTGACCAAGCTGATAAGATTGATTGGTGTGACAAAGTTGGTTGAAAAAATGAAAAATTGATTCGATTGATAGATTGACAAAAATTGATTAAAATTTTGACAAAAGATGACAAATTGATTTGATCGATAGGTTGAAAAAGATTAATCATTTGTTTGATGAAGATTGATGAATATGACCAAGCAATGTGAGGATACCCAACCGCAGGAAGGACACATCTGATAAAGTTGACCAAGTGACGAGTGTTGACAAGACACCCAACTGCAAGGACCGATCTTGCTTAAGGTGAATGACAAGGTTGAGAAAGTCTAATCCCACAAGGATGCATCCTGATAAAAGACATGAGATAAGAATGAATGAGACAAATGACATAATGTCCCATTCCATCCAAATGACCAAGTTGATGGATGATAAGATAATCAATTGATGAAAGATTTCATTCGTTTGTTGTTTTGTGATTGAATGATGATTGCTTTCAGACCAAGGAAATGATCTGACTTGATGAACCCTAAAGGACTTGACCTAGGGTGCCTCGAGGGCTCATTGAAAGATGGCCTTGCCTACGTAGCAGTGCACAAAGACCTCGTAGTTCGACACGACTTGACTTTGTCGTATTCAACAAAATATTGAGTCATGATTTTATTTGGACAACCTAAAGGGACTGACCTAATGCCTCGGGGGACCATTTAAGATGAGCCTTGCCTATGTAGCAGACGCATAGAGGCAATGTAGTTCAACCACTCTAACAAAACCGATTCAAACTCAGACTTAGATTCGAACTATTTTTTTGGGAGTTTTGAATTTTTTTGATGTTTTTGGATTTTGAGGATTTTATGATTTTTTTGGATTTTGAAATGTGATTTTTATTTGATTTTTGAAATGTTGTGATTTTTTTGGAATTTTTTGAGGATATTTTATGATTTTTATGGATTTCGAAGGTTTTAAAGGGCTGATACCAGGTATTATTTCCCATGAAGATATAAGTCAAGGAATTTCCCCCAGTCAAGTATAGGACCGGTCTACTATGTATGAGGGGAAACAATGAATAATGCAAGTGGATATGAAAGCGAAGGATGCTAAATGTCGGTGGTCTTCAGGCCATGGGAAGGATGACAAAGATTTATTATGGATGAATGATACTTTATTATGGATGATAACTATAGGGATCATGAAAAATGTATGTGAAAGATACACACAATCAACCAAAAAGGCATCCACAAGGATCCAAGTACAAACATGATCTTGCCCCTAGTCAAGCTGAAAACTAATTGATAGGTGATGATGATGACAATGTTGTTTGATATGGGAAGGACACATCCTGAAACAACATGAGGATTTGGAAAGACATATCCCATTGATGATAATGTAGCTAAAGGATCAAGATTTGTAGCGAGGATGGGAACAAAGCTAATTAATGTTTTGGATGATGCACTAGATTGCATAGCAAGATTGTATGGATTAGGCTTGTTGCATTTGGAATGACTAACCTTAGGACTAGATGGGATTATGGAGGGAACTTGGATAAGTGGATTAGAATCCTTAGCCAATGACAAGGGAAAACCAAGTCCAATGATAGGTATGAAAGGATAATGAATTAATTTTGGAAAAGGATAAGAGACATGAGGACTATTGGATGGAAGAATTAGGATATGATCTCCAAGAACTATTTCACATAGGAATAATTCTCCAAGATATAGGTTTGGATAAATCCTATGAAGGAAAAGACATGATATTTCATGGGTAGTGTATGACCAAAGGATAGACATGTCAATAATTTTCCCAAAGCATGATTTATGTTTGTACCCCATTTCTTTATCAAGATCGAGGTAGGTGGGAGAATGGATGGAAATGATAGAGCTTAGATGGATAGGTGGAAGTGTCATAATAAATGTCATGTGAAGGATATGGGAGATGAGACAACTTTCCCCCAAGTGTAACAGTCCACATAGATAATTTATTTTACACATGACGCCTGTTTTCAAGGTTGTCATCATGGTACTTATCCAAAGTGCCATAAAAAAGGTTTTCACTATTTGGATGAAATTTTTCTCTTTACTATTTTATTTTTTTCTCTCTTTTTTTTCTTTTTTTTTTGATGTCACACAAGATAACTATTTTCTAGGTTTCCATCAGGGTGACAATTTTTTTGATTTTTTATATCTACTTGATATTCTGTATGATCGTTGATTGTTCTAAATACTTTGATGGTGTTGATGTAGATACTAGTGTCATGATATTCCAATAGTGACCTTTATGGAGTAGTTGTCTTGTCAGGATCATAACACTTGCATACAACTGATCAATGCCATTGTGATCCTCTCTGATACTAGTGTTGGCCTTATCAGAATACACACATTATCATAGAGTACCATTAGAGTCCTTATGATAGAGAATTTCTGCCAAGATGCGATGAATTTGTGAGGTATAATTTTTGGAATGATGGATGGTGGTAGCCATGGAAGGATTATTTGGACGTTTGGATGTAGCATTTTTTATTTTCCAAACTTGGGATGGTGGATGATGGAGTTTGGAATTTTGATTGGGATAGCGTTTGGAACCAACACTTTTATATGCCTTTCTTGATGACCATTTTGAAGGAGGTGGACATTTTTTATATGTGGGAGTCCTCTTTTCTTGTGGCTCCATATTTTGATTGATTTTTGGATTTGGAATATTTTCTTTGCTTGATCCATTTTTCTTTGGGATCCATTTTAACTTCATTTGTCCACTTGTATTTTTGTTTGATTCAATGGCCTTTGATATTTCATTTTGAACTTTGGATTTATAATAATTATCTTTATGTTGGTTCCAAATGGAAGATTTATTCATTTTGGAATGACGGTTTATGGTATGGATGGAAAGAGTGTTGGCAACAACCTTATGACAAGGACTACATGGCCCCCATTTTGATGTTTGTATCAAATAAATTTTCCCCCAATATCGAGGAGGTACCAATAACATCATTTGATTCTCTGATTGAAGAATAACCAAGACCTTGATGTCTAGGATTTTCATAAAATTGTATTGGTTCTATAATGTCTTGCTCATGTAGGCCTAGTTCTTTTCCTTGATACTGCATGCTATGAAAGATTATGTTTGTGATGGGATATTTGTTGTTTTAAATGAAAGATACAAACCCATCATTCTATATGTGGAAGTTGCTACTTGGAATCTCTTCATCTGCAAGAAAGCCTGCTTTGACAAAGGTGGATGCTCCTAGTTGATAGGATGTTTTGGATTTATCATTCATCATGCTTGTTTCTTCTTGATCATTTGGGATGTCGATTTGATTTGTGGTAGATTTTGTATCTTCTTCTTTGACATGATCAATGGTAGCTTCTCTATGTTCTCTTTGATCCATAGTATCTTTTTTATGTTCTTCTTTGACTTGATCAATAGTACCTTCTTTATGCTCTTCTTTGATGATATCCATATCATTCATTTGCTTATCTATGTGTCCAAAGGAGGCAAGTGTCTCATTTTGGGAAATAGAGGTGTTTGGAGTTTGGATAGGACCAACTTCAAATGTTTGATCATGGATGGTATAAAGGTCGATGAGAGGATCATTTTGGATTTCTTGTTCAATGGTAGGATCTTGGTCAAAAATAGGTGTATCTTGGACAACATAGTTGTGAATAGACTCTTGAGTAAGGATAGGTGTATTTTGGATGCGATGATTATCTAGAAGGACTTCTTGGATGGACTTAAGGATGGGGTCATGAGCTGGACTGCTTCGATCTTGATATGAAGGTGAAGCTATGATATCATGCTTTGGACTTTCTTTTTGACATGTATCCTCAAGTTTAGGCAATGGGATTTCATTTTGGACAAGGATATGATTTTCTTTGATAGACCCAAGATTCTGACATGGCAATAATGGAGCTTCAATAGCAAGATCTTTTCTAGTATTGGTAGGAAATGGAGGACATGATGTTGAAAAATGGTTGGATGGTGTAGGGTCAACAATGTGATTGGATTTCCTGAGTTTATTTTCATTTAGGAGTTGAGCAATTTCCTTTGCTAGTTGTCCTTGGAGAGCATTAATTAATGTGCTTTTATTGGATAGTATTGTAGTTTGGAATGGAGTGGATGGAAATGGGTTAGTGGATGATGGACTAGGATAAGATATGGAGGATTGGAATGTACTAGTGGATGATGGATTATGATAGGATGTGGAGGATTGGAATGGACTAGTGGAAGCTTGGTTTCCCTTGTCAAGGTTAGGATAAGGGTGATTAATGGATGTTTGTTGGGGATTAATGGTATGGATTGTGTCAAGTGACTCTTGATAGTGAGGGTAAATGGATGAAGGACTGAACCTCATGGATTGTTGGTAAGAAGGGTATGTGAGTGGTTGGTATTGACGATTGAGGATTGATTGGTATTCAGATTGACTATGAAGAAGATCAAGGTAAACTGAAGACATGGTCATGAATTTAGATTAGGATGGATAAGGAAAGCTTAGTGAGGACCATACAAAACTTGTGACCTTTGGATGAAAATGCAAGGTGCCAATTCAAAATGGATATGAAACTATGCTATTTTTTTGTGATTTTTGGGATATAAGGATGCAAAGTGAAAGTGTACCTAAAACCAAGATTAAGGAATGGTGAAATGATAAGAATCCTATAACCAAAGGATTTTTATTTTTATTTTTTGGGATTTTTGGGATAATATAGGGATGTGGAGTGATAATGCAAGGATAATAATGACCTTACAACCAAAGGATATGGCATGAAAATGAATCTAAATGCTAAATGATGCAAGATGGTATGGGACTAAGCTATGTTTTTGTGATTTTTTTTTTGGATTATAAGGATATGAGGATGCAAGATGATCATGCAAGGATAATGTTGACTTTGAGACCAAAGGATGAAGCTAAATGAAACTAAATGAAATTAATGGATGCAAAGGATATCAAAGGTGGACTAATTAATGATGAAGGATAATGACAAGGAGACTAAATGATGCCAAATTAATGATCAAGGGTAGTGATACAACTAAGGCTAAGGTGAAATGAAACTATGTTTTTGTGTTTTTGTATTTTTGAGATATAAGGATGCAAAGTGAAAGTGCAATTTAAGTCCAAGAGTAAGGATTGATAGAATGATAATGAAACTATGGTCAAAGGGTATGATATGAATGATAATACTAAGGTTATGAATTCTAAAATTTGAGACAAATGATGATAACCAAGCTAATTTAGGTCCAAGATAACAAACCCAAATGTCATTGATCTTTGTGATGACCAAGATGAAGATGATGGATTTGACAAGGTGAGTCTAAACTAGGACACAATTTTGATAAAGGTGATAATGACAAAAGTTGGTTAAAATGAAGGATTAAGGTCAATGACAAAATGGTTAAGCAACCAAGGATTGTCCAAAGGCTTGATAATTTTCCTATGTCTGAAATCTAGAAGGTATGTGCAACCTAAGACCTACGATTAATTATGCAAGGAAAAGGTGACCTAAGGTGCAATCTAAAATGTAATGCAATCCTAAATGAGAATGATAGAATGGATTGGTAAAGTTCTACAAGTCTCTGGTTTGGAAATTAAGGTCACAATCAAGATGAGTTGGATCAGTTTTGGATAATAATTTTTGAAACTTTGGTGATTAATTTGTTGTGGTTTTGTTTCAAGAAGTTGCAATTCACAAAGAGTTATTTTGCAAATTTGATGTTTTTGACCGGTTTTGAGTGGATTTTGACTGTTTTTAATGAAATATGACTGGAAAATACAATAGATAGTATCAAGCATTTTTTTTGAGGACTGGTTTGATGTAAAAAAAATATATATTTTTTAAAGAATACAATCACAATCCTAAGGTTGGAAAGGACTATATTCACTGGATCCCATGTGGATTTTACTTCAACCGCACTTATTCTTAGCAAGTGACTTAGAAGCTTGGCCACATAGGCTCCCCCTTACATTGCACTCACTTCTCGAGTCAACCAAGATTCAAGCCCTCATAAATATCCCATGCAAATCTCTTCACCTCCACTAAGAATTGCGAGAATGTGGGTGCCTTGGCAATGATAGTTGTTGCACCAACGAATAGAAAAGGTTTTTGGAAACTACACAAAAGGTTTTTAGTTTGGGCACCTATTTGAGTGGCCACACATGAGACAAGATTAGCTCTGAAAAGGAGGAATCCCATCCTGCAAAGGTTATGCTCCATATGTTTTATGGGGATTCACTTGTCTGTGTGACACATTCACACTCATAATCCTAAATTTTCCATTATGATTCACATTTGTATGTTGGTCGGGAGTAGCTTGGCTAAAAAGATTCATTGTCGATTTGAGTCACCTTGGGGTGAGTATTTTTTCCCACCAAGTAAGGCCCAATTCCTAGAGTCAATAAAAATTTCTCTTGCACCTAGAATCGCACAAGTGTGCAAGGTGAGAGGATACTTCTATTATTGAATCGGGGTTACACAAATTGAAAAAACTTGTTCATTTTAAACCCAACTTAATGTGAGACAAAAAATGTTCATTTTAAGCCAATGTCATGAAAATGCATGTAAATTTTAGCTTTGATGAGTTTCAATGCAAGATTGTGTTCATTCTAAACCCATGAGTGTGCATGCAATTTATTGTTCATTTTAAGCCCATGAATGAAATATGCAATTTATTGTTCATTTTAAGCCCATGAATGAAATATGCAATTTGACAAAATGAGATAATGAATAAACAAAACTAAGTAAATGAAATGATAGGGCAACAAATGATTATATTTCAAAAGAAACAGTTTTTTAGAACTCCCTCCAAATTGTGCCACATGCTAAAAACAAAAGATTAGCAACCCAAAAAAAACTTTAACAATAACAACAAATTAAAACAACGATAACTTTCTCAAAATTTAACAAAATTTTAAATTTTTTGCATCCATGGAGTGGTGAAACTCAAGCCTTCAAAACCCAGAGAGTATTTTTTCAAGATTCTACACGAAAAAATTGTTATAGGCAAATGAAAATGCGGGTTTTAACAGTTAAATTTAAAAAATAGCAAATACTAAAACGACCATAACTTTCTCAAATCTTAACAAAATTTTAAACCATTTGAATTTTTGCAAAGCTAAGAGCGAGACCCACAAAACCTAGATAATCATTTTTAAATATTTTATGTGTGCATTTTTTTGTGCTCAAAAGAAGATGACAGGATTTTGTATGAATTCTTGGCTATAACCTGCAAAACAGCAAAACCAAATAGATTTCTCTGCAAAATTGTAAGATTCACATCGGGTTCACCAATGTAAGATGGGGAAAATCAAATAGCATAGATAAAGTGATAGCCAACACAAATCTAAGCTAAAATCCCAACTAAACAAGAGAATACAATGAAAGCATAAGTAAAATGAAAACATCAAATAATAATACTCCCCATGCTTGATCTTGAATCACTTCTCTTGCTCTCCTATTTCTTCTTATGCAACTTCACCCTCAGATTTTGAAGTGGACTTGTGCAAACACCTGCAAATTGTAAGTAGAAATTTGGAGACAAAATGGTTGTTAAATAAAAAATGGAGGAGAAAGGTTTCTTTTATAGACAACCATTCGAACAGACAGACAAGATTAATCTTCTAGAAAGATTATAAGATCAACGGATGAGAATTCATGAGAGGGAGGTTGTGAAATGGATGGCCTAGATCGAGTTTCTAGAAAGATGCCAAGATCTATGGTTGAAAATTAATGCAACCAGAATATTCCATGCATGGAAAAGATATGACACTAACGACTATGACGCCCGACTGCTATGATAGACATGTAGGACATGCAAGCTATGACATGAAATAATGACAGGGGATCTTTAACCAAAATGGAGGGATAAAAAATTAATTTTGAAAAAGGAGGAAAAAGACAAGTGGCAAATAAATTATTTATTTTAAATTATTTATTTGGAGGAAATGAAAAAGGAGATTTAATTAAATTCATAAATTTAATTAAAGGAGGAGATAGAAATTAAATATGGATAATTGATTTGGATCAATTATTTAAAAGAGAAGAATGACACATAATTAAGTAATTTCATCAATTATTTGATTACAGAAGAATAAAAGGCCAAATAATTATTATTATCTGACTATAGACAGGTGATGAAAGATAAACAATTAAATAAATAATGATTTATTTAATTATCGAAGAAGGGGGTATTAGTGACGCAATTAATTTATTTTAATTGATATAAAATAGAGATTAGAAAGAGAATTAATTAAATAATTAAAAAATTATTTAATTAATAAAAGAATATGATCAAGAATAATTAAATAATTAAAATTATTTAATTATTAGAGGATGACGACTAAGGAAAAATGTTGCTCATAGACTTAGGACATTTTTCAGTGTCTACAATAAGGAGAGAGCCAGTGGCTCACCAATGAATTTTGGAGGATGCAATAGTCCCGCCTATCTTCACAAGGGTTGGTTGGCTCAACTACTTTATGAAACTACCAGAATTTAGTGATGAAATAACAAAAATATTTACAGAAACTATTCAATATGATGAGGTGATGGTAAAGGGGTTGTCAATTGACACATCAGAAACTACCACTACACAAGTCGCAAGATTACCAAGGATAGGAATAGAATTCCCAGCTTGGTCTAATGCAATTACAGCTCGACAAGAATTATGCATAAGAGGAGGGGAATTGGATTCCTCATCACAAGGTACGAAGAGAGTTTCTCTCCACTCATTGTGGGCAAGATGCACCTCTTATATTATTAGATATATTACCTGTGATGGTAGACAAAACCTTTTGTATACAACCCATTTCAAATTTTCAAGTCTTCTTAGGCATAATATGGTAGTAAATGTACCAAATTTTCTCTATAACTTGTTAAAATGAATGGCCTCGGAATACCAAAAAAAGCAAATGTGATACTTCTCTCTCATCATTGTTTAGTTACCCTACTGATAAAAAGAATTCTAAGAATTCAATACCCACAAGTTAAGTGGGAGGATTTCAAAGATGAGGAATGCATAGACATTAATAGTTTGTTGGATGCACCTATAGTGCATGAGGATACAGAAAACCAAAATGAGCTTGAAAAGGAAAACCCTCATGTTTCACCTTTAGCCTCACCTGCCCATAGCCAAGGCGAGCATGAAGAACCTCCAGAGTTAGAGTCTAGGCCACCTATAATTAAGGAATTACCTTCTTCTTCTAAGTCACAAAAATTTGAGGGTTGGAGAGGCAATGTATCTACTTCAACTACACCCATAGTGCCAAATGAGAAACCCCCACTTAAAACTCTTGATTATCATACAACCTACTCACTTGGATACCAATTATGGAAAGTAACTGATAAGTTTGCAAAGGAAAGGGAGAAGTGGAGAAAGGAAAAGGAAAAATATTAACAATAATTGGAGAAAAGAGATATGGAGCTGAATAAAAAAATAGTTCAATTGAAGGAGATAGCAAATAAGGCTACACAAATAGTCAGGTGTAGGCCTCCACCGAGAACTTATGCACTATTTTTACAAGAAAGGTTTTTATGTTTCTAGTTCATTAGATTAGTTAGCAAGCATTCAGTTGGCATGAGTCAAACTTCTGAGTTTCTTGAATTTTTTGTTGCTTCTACACCTGAAGACCAAGATTAGCTGTGTGAGTTTTATTTGCACAACTATGTGATACTTGATGAAATAGAATGGAACCCTTTAATCTTTGTGGGGGATATTTAGATCAGGGCACTTGCCTCTTACTACAAGAATGAACAACTTAGAGGTGAGATTATAGAGGAGCATGAAGAAAAATAAAAATCTATTGCACTTCCAATCAAAAGAGAGGCCAAGGATCCAGATGCAATCATTGATGAATGGCTGAAAATTCTTGCACATAAGGGAGTAGGAAAGAAAATCATGAAGCGTAGGGAGGAAGAATATGATAGAATGAAAATTTTAGTTGTGGGCATAGGAGAATAGTGTTATAAGTATGTGCAAGATATATGGAACAGTTTGACACCTGAACTGCAAAAGAAGAAGAAGCCACATTCCATGCATAATTTCATTGCTATGCTTCAAAGGGCACACAATTGCATGGAAATCGGTATCAACAAGAGAGTTCATTGGGTTCCACTTACTTTTCATCCACCTATTCTCCTTTATTTGATCCCTCATCGGACATGGAAGAAAGGTGATGAATGTGAGAGGGCAGGAATCGTAAGGATGAGGCAACTTTCATAATATCAAGGTTTTTATTTGGGACAGATTCAGGTTGTTAGCACAGTTATGGACCTAAGATAAATTTCTCACTAGTACAATCAAGATCCCTAGTGCTTTTCTTGGGGACAAGCAAAAGGCTAGTTGGGGGAGATGATAGGTCTAGATAATAACTTATTTTCTGTTGTTTTTATACATGTCTCAGGATACTTTTAGATACATTTCCCAGATAATGTTCCTACATTATGCTATCCTTTTATATCCATTATGGAGACTTGAACCTTAATTATAATAATGGAATTATGGTTATAATATATTAGTATTATATGGTTTATATAAACATATGTATAGAATGTTGATGGAATACTATGAGTTAATTGTGATAGTTATCCTCGTGTACATGTTTTGCGGAATTAACTTGTTTGCAGCTAAAGAGGAACTATAGTGTAGCAATTATGGGATGAACTCATAGCAAAAGTAATGATTGGACACCAAAATAGGGGAATCTCTAGGATAAGCTTAACATGGTTATTTTTATCAAAGGCACTTAATTTATATTGCACATGTGCTATTATAACTAGTTTAATAAACACTGAAGAAGGGGTCTCTTTCACTTATGGGATTTTGACAAGTGGTTGTATGTTTGTATACAAATTTGTTTTGACAAAGTTCTAGTTTTGGTAGAATTCTCTTTCCTTTTTAGTTATAGGTTGAATAATTCAAGTCTTAATTCTACACTCTATTATCTAGGAGTTGAATTAATGATTTCAGTTAGTTGTTGCTTTCAATAAAGATTCCCTTAGTTTGTATATAGTTGTTGGTTGAATTTTTAGGATAGTTAGTTGGTTTTTATAGGTTTTATGTTATCAGTTTCTTCAGTTTGAAGACATGAAAAATATTCCAAATGATTGAGTCCAATCTGTGGAAAGATCTTCTATAATATTTTACCATATGCAATGAATGGAGTTAATCTTATGGGATGTGTAGAATCTATTAGTTAGATTGAGTTCAGTTAAAGTGGGAAAATTTACTTGAGCAAGCCACTCAAGGTATTGTTCTTCACTTCACCTTTCAGTTATTTATAATAGTTGTTATTAGTTTATCATTGTTCATAAATCATATGCAAGATAATTGGAATTTCATTTCTTTCTTATTATGAATGAATGCTTGTGAATATGCATGTAATGATCATTAGTAGCACTCCGAAGGATAGTTCAGATGAGCCATTATTTTTTATTAAGTTTTCAATTGATACAACATTACTTTACTAGCAGCAGTTCAGTTACAGTCTTTACTATAGGTACATGTAGCAACTAGTTTTAGTTTATGCTTCTACTGTTTTGTAGCTCTATGAATTTACAACAAGTAGAATAACTTAAGTAGGGTATTTTAGGTATTTTTAAGTCCATGAAGGCATATATAATGCTACACCATCATAATATTACAAGTCTTTGTTGATAATTTAATGTAGTCTTGAGCAATGTGGAGTGGACTTTTCAGTCAGTTAACCGTCTAAATTGAGTATGTTTACCAAGTTTACAATACATTATCTTATACTCTACATACCTTATGGTCGATTCCTATATTCTTTTTTTTTTTTTATCTCTTTCCAATAAAACAAGTCAAAAATTAGTCCAATAACCTATCAAAATCAGCCAAACACTCACAAAATTTCACTTACAATCACATAATTATGCATCTGATGGCTACTATGGCACATCTGCTCCTATAGTGTCACATTTGATTATCTTATAGAACTTATGATTATCCTTTATCACATTTTACTCTCTTGAGTTTCATTTTAATACACATTAGCACATCAGATCTGTAGAGTTGTGCATTTGATAGTACTTTATCACATTTGATCTGAGACCTACCGAACTTTCTATGTTAGTCTGAAACCAAATTTTTCACATAGTGACACATTTAAAACTTAAAGTGATGAATTTGACATATACATTGTTGCATTTGACCCCGATTTGGTGCATTTGATATCTCATGTGCAGCATCTGATACCCACAACTACACATTTGAAACTTACATTGATGCTTTTGACTGTGAAAACATTTCCTAGAATACTCTAATTTTTAGTTTCCAGAATTATTGATCACACAAACCTAGGATCTAATACCTATAGTGCACCTAACCTGCAATCAACATCCATCATTCAACAAAAAACTAATTTTCACATCCATTTCATACAATAATAATTATTTTATTTTACTTTAGAATTATTTAAAAAATTATTTTATTTATGAGTGCTATTTTATTTACTTGAGAATTATCTTAAGTAAATAAAAATAATTATTTAATAAATAATTTAATAAAATAAAATAATTTTAAATGATTCTTAAGTAAAATTGTTTATAGTTAGATGTGTTTAAGATATTATATTAGTTTAAGTCACATATTAATTGACATTACAATACTATGAAGTTAAACAATTTCTATTATAGAATAAATTTTATTGTCACAATATTTGAAAGGCAATTCCTATATAATTACATGGCATTTGTTTCCTTCAAAATTATTATCATTCTTTACATAGTGGCATAGTAATTGTCTTTGAAATATTGTAATGATAGAATTTCTTTTGTCTTGCAATATTGTATTGTCAAAATGACAATTGTAAGGAGTTTGTTTTTCTTTTATAATGCGCGTTGTTAAAATTAGAATTGTATCAAACATATGGTGGGATAAACTATGTTGGACAACAAAGTGGCCAATACTTATCTTTGTAGTATTGTATTAAAAGTATTTGTTGTCTATTCAATAGGTAAACCATGATATAGTGATTCATAGGTAGGCTAGATAATAGCTTGAAATTGAAAAATCCTTTCAAGTTGAATGTATTGTGATTTTATTGTGTCAATGAAGATTATAGTTGTTAGGTTTAACGTTGACCCCGAGTTTGATTTTTACTAGGTTCAACTATGACTAGCATAGTTGAATTTGAGTTTGTTGTTTAGACTAAATATCTATTAAATATTGATGATAAAATGGTTTATTAGTAAAGAACCTTTATAGATTGATTAGTTGATTTTGAGTTGGATGTTTAGTAGCATAATTGAAATTAAGTTGACTAAAAAAGAATTATAATTTTTTTTTATTAATATGATGTATTATCTCAATTAATATGTTAATTAAGTTATATGTTTATGTAGACACATAAAAATATCCAACACATTTCTTCTAAATTCGTCATTTCCCATCATCATCATTCATCACCCCTTTCATCACTATTAATTAAATAATTTTTTAATTATTTGATTAAATTAACTCATTTCCCACTTTAACTATTTTTAATTATTTAGTTATTTCATCATTTTCATTTATCACCTTTATAAGTTGGATTATTTTAACTACGTAATTCATTAATCATGTTTCTTGATCCACTTTAATTAAATATTTTTTAATTATTTAATTAATTTCCAATAATTCTTCCCTCTCCCTAATTAAATAATTATTCAGTTATCTAATTAAAACTTGCTTTATTCTTCCAATCCCATAATTAAATATTTTTAATTAATTAACTAATCGTGCATTCTTCTCATCCACATGATTAAATAATTTTTAATTATTTAATTAGCTAATTGTATTCCTCTAAAATTAAATAAATTATTTAATTTATTTAGTTTGCACATTCTTCTAAAAATAGATAAATTTGTTATTTTATTTATTTTTTAATTATATCACTATATTTTTATCCCTCCATCCTAAACTTAGTGAACTCTAAATTTAGTGATCATTGCTAAATTTAGCGAGTTGACTAAAAATCAACCTCACTTAACTCTCATACACTCCACTTCATCTATCCATGCAAGCTCATGCACATTCCTCATGATCTCTCATCAATCCTCATATGTTGATCTCATCTCACATCCTACATCGTTGATCTAATATCCCTGAAATCTATAAAACATCCATCATTTGATTATTCCATCCATCCTCAAATTTGCAACCAAACTATACTAATTTTTTACAATGCTTTTGCTTAAAAAGGTTATGCTACGCTTTATGAGAAATCCACATATCATCATAATAACATAATTTTACATCTTGCAACAGACAAAAGCTAGGAATTTTCGATGGAGGTAATTAGATTAGATTAGTTGATTTGCATTATTATTGCTTTCATATTGATGTGCACACACTTCATTGAGATTAGGTCTTATTGATCATTTGATTGATTTATTGATTTTAATTATTATTGTAATTTTCCTATTATTTGAAGTTCATTTGATCATTGATTTTAGTTCCTACTCACATTTTGACATGCCCAATGAGACCCACATCCTTGATTTGACATTTCAATTGAGTTTCTTGATTTTTCAGGTTATAGGTGTAGAATGGCGCAATTGAACCCAAAATGATGCTTTTGATGATATAACGACACACTTGATATGTAGAATGGCGCATTTGATATTATAGACCCATTTGATTCTTTGTGAACTTTCTCTGCCAATGGGGTATTTTTTTTGTAGAATGGTGCAATTGATTATCCTGAGTCGTAATTGACTGTGAATTAGTGCATTTGACACAAAGTTGCACATTTGACAAGTACAGTGACACAATTGAAGGTAAAAGATTAAATTGATAATTACAGTGACACTTTTGATAAATACAATGACTCATCTAATTCAATTATTTTGATTTATAACCCTAATGTTTCTTGAGATTTTTTTGAACTAACATATCTTTTCATCTTGGAAAACACTAAGAGAAGAATAGTAAAAATAGACTACTGATGAATCTAATGTAGGGACAAAATAAATTTCTTTGATTTCTAGCATATTTCACACTTTCTTTGGGCTCTAATTAATGAATTTTATGTCATTTTTGGTGAGCTTCTAGTGTGTATGCTCTCTCCTTATGCTTTGTGCGAGCCTATAGATAAAAAAACTTATTTTACACATGTCAAGTACACCCAAGAGTACTAGGAAAATATGCTCTTCTCTTGTGCTTAGTGTGAACCTAAGAATACAAATGCCATTATATTCTTCTTATTTTACAATAGGAGGCTTGCTTGGGGATTTCATCACCCCATGGGCGATCTCAACCACATTTACTAGTAGGGTATATAAAGGGGTGAGAACAAAAGTTATGCCTCTATATGTGGTCAATATCATTCAAGCCAAGTTGCAAGACCCTAAGTTTGTTGAGACTTGTTTGGTGAGGAGAAGAGGGGAGACCCACCTCATCTTAGGCATTATATAATGGGCTCACTATTCTCAAAATCACTATGAAACTTGTTATTAGAGACCTAAGACCACTAACTATTAATCTAGTTGTGGTGCAAGGTACAATATCATGCCTAAAGTTACTCAATATGTACCATCCTAATGAGAGATGTAACTTATTTGGAGGTGTAAAAACCTACAAGGGAAGGAGGGAGGTGATCCATTATGCTACTAGAGACCTAGCTATTACCTCTTGAGATTAGATCACACATCAACATAATCCTATGATATTTTATTGTTTGGGTCCACACTAGTGTAACACACCCTTATGACTAGCTAGGTTGTACTTCTTGGCATTTTTTATTGTGAAGACTTGTGAATACCAATCATACCATTACCTTGCAATTAGTTCCTCTATTCTCCATTGTCTTTATCTCTTTCCAATCAAACAAGTCAAAAATTAGTCCAATAACTTGGTAAAAATAGTCAAACAGTCATAAAATTTCACTTACAGTCACATAATTATGCATTTGATAGCTACTATGGCACATTTGATTATCTTTTAGCACTTGTGAGTATCCTTTATTTCATTTTACTCTCTTTAGTTGCATTTTAATTCACATTAGTGCATCTAATCTTGAGAGATGTGCATTTGATAATAATTTGCCACATTTGATCTAAGACCTGCTAAACTTTTTATGTCAGTTTGAAACCAAAATTTTCATACAATGACGTATTTGAAACTTAAAGTAATGCATTTGGCATATAGTGTCACATTTGACCCTAATTTCATGTATTTGATATCTCATGTGGGGCATATGATACCCACAGCTACACATTTGAAACTTACATTAACGCTTTTGACCGTACACATATTTTTTAGAATACTCTAGGTTTTAGTTTCTAGAATTATTGATCACACAAATCTAGGATCTAAGACCCGTAGTGAACCTAACCTACAACCAACATCCATCATTCAACAACAAACCAATTTTCACATCCATTTCATACCATTATTCTTGGACTTTTAGGGCTACCTATCTTAGCTTTGGATAAACATCATCATCATAAAAAAAATGAACATCAACCAACTAGCAATCAATATTCATAATCTTGTCTTGATCTCCCATCTTATCTCTAGTTTAGCTTTTTCTTGTAAAATCATCTTTTTCAAGTAGATAGTTGGATTAACATCAACATTTATGAGTGAAATTTTTTAGGAGTCTTGACTAATTCTAAGTTGGTAAACTCACCATCATCCTTATTTTCTTGGAATCATCAGTCTAGTACAAGCAAGAATCATCCTTAGTATTTATCCAAATGGAGATCTAGATTCATCAACATATCAATCAACAACTATCATCACATCATCTTTGTCCAGATCTACCTAGTATATGTTCCATAGATTCAAATTTGAAATAGCACTCATTCATATCACATACCAACCTTCACCTCATATCCATATTTCACAAGGTCATCAAATTTGTATACCTATTACAAGGTCACAACACATGAAACTAATGGAGTTTAATCCAAGCGACTCAAACATCACCAAACTGATGGGGGTTACACAACTTGAGTTTGATATGCCTCCTCATTTATTTAATCCTAATGAATACTAAAGACCCCAACATCATTCCCCTCAGATTATCATAGAAGACATCACAAACAAATATAAGGATTTATCAAAATAAAAACTACTATAAATACAACAAGATCATGTAGTAGCTAGAAAATTAGATTCTCTCATCACTATGGATCCCAACACATACTACCTTAGACTTGCACACAATGGTGCTAAGATACCTTTAGATTATAACCTTGCTACACTTAGGCAACAATTCCTTACATAAGTCATGTCATCCAATATTCCATCAAATGCAAGCATTCCTATTGCTCAATCAATAAACATAGCTATGTCACTTTAATCAATATCAAAGAATATCTAGTCAACCATTCATACCTACTCATGAAATATTTTTCCAAACAATGCATGAATATTCTTTATCATATTCCAAACACAACTAACCAAACAAATACACATGTCCCAAATCCTTCATAGTGGACTCAAATGATAGTGACTCAAATGATTATACCTCACCTCAAACTCATAGGATTCTACCTCAATAGGGTTCACATTCTAAGGTTGAGGATTCTTATCCTTCATCGCCATCTTCCTCATTGTCATTATGGGCTTGACAAACTTAACAATTAGCAAGCATTTTTATTGGGGATAATTCAGACACTTGAATGGATCAATCACAACATCAACCTTTTCCACATGTCTAAATTTCCTTTGTTTCTTATTCCTAGTCATCTAAGGAAGCATCAATAATTCTTATGTTTGATTTAATAATAGCAGAAGAGTATAGTTCCTTGATGATGAGAGATTTAGTACCTCTTCCTATGGAAAGAAAAATGTTTCAATATAATTGGATCTATCGAATAAAATATGTATTAGATGGAACTACGGATAAGTTCAGAGAATTTCTTGTAGCCAAAGGTTTCTCGTAGGTTCCTGGTGTTGATTACACAAATATCTTTCACCTTTACCCCCTTCGCTAAGATGAACTCCATTAACTTGAATCTTTCCATTGTTGCAACTCATAGATGGGATGTACATTAGATGCATGTGAAGATTTCATTTCATGGGGATCTTCAAAAGGATATTTACATGGAGAAACCACCAATATTTTTTCAAGATTTTGCATTGGTTTACTAGTTGAGGAAGTCTATTTATGGTCTCAAGCAAGCCCCTTGATCTTGGTATGCCAATATGGACTCCTTTCTTCTATCAACGAGATTCTCTTGGTGACACTTAGATCTGAATGTCTATATTTTATGACAGGACGACTCTCATTTTCTTCTAGTTCTCTATGTTGATGACTTAATCATTATTACGAGTTCATCATCCATCATTGGAAGTTATTCATGATATATTTTCTATGACTAACTTGGGTCCTTTACACCACTTTATTAGAATTGATATCACATGGTCTTCATTTGGGACCACTCTTTCTTAGCCTAAGTATGCTATTGATCTACTAGCTTAATTCCACATGGTTGATTGTAAGCTTGCACTAACTCCCTTTCTTTCTGGAGTCAATATTGAATCCAAGTTCTCTACTCCACTGGTTGATGTCACTTTGTATTGTCATCTTATTACTGTATAGGAGTGAATTTGCACCCCTTAGGAAAATTCCCCTTTTACCCTTCCGCACTTTAGAAAACCAAATCTGACAGCGAAATTCAACATAAGCGCCTTCATTCCACTTGGCCTCTATTCTATGTGTCGGTGGAGGAATAACTACTAGGGATTCCCACATAGCACACAGACGTTCATGCAACACACTTATCTCCCTGGTAGATCCCCACATCTGGAGCCTACAAAGGCATTACACTTCCCATTGGAAGTCGAATTGTAACACCCCCTTCAACGAACCGACCTAAATACGGTTGTTTCCTTCATCTCTACTTCAAATTCATTCACTCTCATGCCATTTTGAGGATCTTCTATAGCTTTTACAAGGACTCTAAGCCTTTGATTCATCTTGCTTGGCTCCTCACCCACTCTAAGAATTCAATCCATCACTCTCAAGCAAAACTTTACACTCCATAGTAGCAACATCAACACTCCATCAATAGCGTAGAGAAAGTGTGGAACAACACCATAGCAACAGAGGCTTGAGTCCTCTCATTTGCCCCATTAGCGTTGCGTTGAGTGCTCTTGGTGGAGGTGGTAAGCTTTCTACTCCTCTCCTCTATGATTTGGTTGAGTAGCATAACATTGTTTTGTAGTTCTTTTGTGTTCTTTACTTCATTTCCTGCTTTATCATACTTTTCTCCATCAGTGCTATCTTGGTTGTCCATGGAGATGGGAACACCAAAATGGGGGTTTGACTGAGGAAAACCCCTATAAAACCTTAACAATTTCTCTCTCTCTCTCTCTTGTGTGCTGGTATTGAAGACATTCACGTGCTAGAGGCTTCATCACGTGTGCAGTTGTAAGAATTTCCTTTCCACTTCTTGTTCTCTTTATCTATTTCACTATATTTCAGCTTTATCACTTTTTGTCATTTTCCTACATTATAGAAGTTCTCAAAAATTAGAGTAGAAGTAGTCATTTGGCTATTTTCTGAGATTAAAAAAAAAATTGTCTATACGAGACGCCAACGTACTATGTTTTTTTTGTATTCTACGCTGAAGTCCTTTGGCCAAGAGCTTTTCAGGTTGTCCTGAGAATCTCCATGACCTACTCTTTCTGATTCTAGAACTCTCATCTTTGTTCCTTGAGGTAGTTTAGGGCAACTCACCTCGTGAGTCTCTCTAAGTGAAGAGAACTTGTGAGTAGCGAATCCTCCTTCTCTACATTTTGGTGAACCCAACATGAACCAAAAAAGTAGGAATTTATTTACCCCTACTTGGTGGGGTCATAACTTTTGACTCAGTGCTCATAATTTAGAATAGTTTGCACCATTGGAAAGGTCTCTTACATAACTAGTTCAATCCCTAAAATATTATGCCTTTGTCTATTGAATTTTAGGGACCGACGCAAGTTCCGACCTCAAATTTTTCTCTAAAGACCTCCGAAAATGAAAATTACTAGAACCTAGAAAATACCAAAAAATCCAAAATGAATTTAATATCTTCTTTGATTAGTTCAATATCTAATTTTGTTCAAAATGCTAATGATATTCCATTTCATGCATGTGATGGTGACTTGGCTTTACCCATGTCACTTGGTGTCTTTGATCCTTCTCATGAGATACCTCTTGCTTTGAAGGATATCTTGTTGCAAGAAGATGAAATCATTGATACCTTTCTAAATGTTACTCTACCTTCTATTCATTCCAATGCACTCTCTTCTAGAGATGATTCATTTTTGAATGATGAATCTACCTTTCATCCCAATGCACTCTCCTCTAGATATGATGCATTTTTGAATGGAAAATCTTCTACCCATTCCAATGCACTCTCTTTTAGGGACATTGCATTTGTGAATGATGAATTTCTTATCTATTCTAATGAAATCTCCTCTAGAGATGATGCATTAGTGCATGATGAATCTCCTTCCACATTTGATCCTATTTGGATCGATGTTGAGAATATTTCTTCAAATAATTATTCTACTAGTTGTGATGATTCTTTAAATGTAATCTATGTCTTTGTTGCCCCTCAAAGGCCTAAGAGACCAGTCATTTATCTAGCTCCAACTAGTCCTTCTCTTGAAATCATTGGTTCTATTGATGGTATTCCATTTGATAGTGACTATCTTGATCCTTCTATGGCTCCCTCTTATAGAGTGGTGGCCCTTACTTATGAGAATGGAATGAATAAACAACCAAGCCTTCCTCAAGCACCTAAACCTACAAATAAAGCACCCGATGATTATGATCTTGTCGAGCAACCTCAAGTTACTCTAAATAAGATCTCACTGTGGGACTTGCTTCAGTCTGCTCCAGTTTACCAAGGTGTGCTTTAGGAAGCCTTGAAAAATATCCTCTTGCATTCTTCCACTAGGCCAATAGATGTCGATGTGTTGATGGTGTATATTCATGTAGATTCATCAAATATTATGTTCTATCGACAAGAACTCCCACCTCTGAAAGTACAAAAGCAAGTAGATCCTCTAATGATTATAATTAACATTAATAAAATTGGTATTAGACGTACTCTCATTGACGTCGGTTCGATGCTCAATGTATGTAGAATTGATCTATTGCCTAATATTAATATTGATCCATCTTCTCTTAATGCTTCTTCCATTGGCATTCATGGGTTTGATAATGTTGGGAGACAAGCTCTAGGTATGATAGTATTACCTTTGCAGCTTAGACCCATTACTATACCCACCCTTGTATATGTTATGTCAAAAAAGCTACCCCATAACCTTCTTCTCAGTAGACTGTGGATTCATGCTATGGGTGTAGTCCCATCTACCTTGCATAAATCTATTAAGTTCATTTGGAATAATCAAATAGTTATAGTCAAGGCTGACCCTAATGTTATGCACTTATTTGAGATGGAAACTACCGGTCAGGTTTTGTTTGTGCCCACTCCTATTCCTTCAATGTCTTCCAGTTTGTCAATGTTTACTCCAATAGTACCTCCTACAAAGGATACTCTTAAGATAAATTTCCCTAAAGAAGATCCTTCTGAAGTGAGAAATATTAAGTCTACTCTTTCTAATTCTCAAAGGAATGAATGTCTTGGTGATGATTGGGGTTCCTTCGACTTTATAAATTCCTTCATTTAGGAATATAAAGTCAACCCGATTCACTTAGACCTTTCGATGGCATCATTCAAACCCACTATCGAAGGTGGTCATCTTTCTACATCATGGGATAGTGTGAACATAAATTGTAATGTTCTTAGTGTTG
Organism: Sequoiadendron giganteum; assembly: GCA_007115665.2. NCBI lineage: Eukaryota > Viridiplantae > Streptophyta > Pinopsida > Cupressales > Cupressaceae > Sequoiadendron > Sequoiadendron giganteum. The sequence continues at coordinate 645,954,588 of CM021100.1, forward strand.
ATCCTCCTTCTGAGGAAGATGATTATGCTTCTGCTAAAGAGGATAATGTTAGCAGTCCTATCAAGAAGGATGTTGGTGATCTCGTAGAGGAGTGTGATCCCCATTGTTTGGACAATGCTCTTTATGTAGATCCTCCTTCTTTTCAAGATTTACAAACACGTTATGGCCCTGGCTTTAAGCTCATCTCTAAATATGGCTATGAGCGTAAAGGTTGTGGGCGTAATGAACAAGGCATTCAGGTCCCTATAGAATTTGTACCTTGTAAGCGTAATTTGGGGCCTGGTTGCTCAAATAAACAATCTAAATGGAAACCATGGTTGAAGGTTGAAATTATTTCCACTCGACCTCATTCTCGTGGATTGGTCCATCCTCCTTTGTCCTCTATCTTCGTATCTTCTTCTTGTGAGAAGTCAAACTTTTCTTTACAAGAGAAGGGTTGCTTCTTGCTCCTCATTCTTTATCTAGGCAAGAGAATATTTTTTGTGGCTTCTAAAATCCCACTTGATTACTCTTCCTCCTCCTACATGTAAGAAATCCCATAAACATGATAACGAAAAAACATTCTTTCTATGCATACCATCGAGTGCTTGGACATTCCACTAGTGAATGTAAGGCCTTGAAGGACAAAATAAAAAAACTCCATGATTCAGGTGTCATCACTCATTTGTTTGTTGATGCACCTACCTTTTCTTTAAATGGAAAGTGATATCGAGGTTTACCTCTATCCTATTCTAAGTATCTTGCATGGTTCTCCTCCCCTTTATGTTGCGGGCAATGATAACTTGTTTTGAAGATGTGTGTCCTTCTTAAGGACCCCCTGTCTTCTCTCTATCTTTCAATTTGAAGCATCCCTTGACTGGGCCCTCTTCCTTTTGAAGGGTTCCTGAGGGAACCCTTTGAAAGTTTTTATCTCAAACAAATTCTATGGCATCTAGCTCAAGGGCAGCCCAACTAGACCTATTTCATATCTTTGCATCTAGCTTGGGGACAACTTGACTAGACCTCACTTTTCAAACACTGTGTCCCTTGAGTGGACCCCTCTTCCTTTTGAAGGGTTCCCAAGAGACCCCTTTGAAAGCTTTCCAACTTGTCGATGGTATGTGTGACTGTTTGCTTACTTGTCTGTGTGGCCACTTCCTGATATGTTCTATTGGCAAATAAACATGTCACTTTATAGGTGCACCCGTGAAGCCACTTTTTGACTCTGCGGAGTCCACTTTTCTCAGTTTCCTTCATGTGAGAGTTCTTAGAGGATACCTTCCTTGTAGGTCTATGGGTATGTAAGGTTCTTTTCTCAGTTTCCTTCATGTGAGAGTTCTTGGAGGATACCTTCCTTGTAGGTCTATGGGTTTGTAAGGTGCTTTTCTTAGTTTCCTTCATGTGAGAGTTCTTGGAGGATACCTTCCTTATAGGTCTGCAGGTCTGTAAGGCACTTTTCTCAGTTTCCTTCATGTGAGAGTTCTTAGAGGATACCTTCCTTGTAGGTATGCGGGCCTTTAACGCACTTTTCTTGATTTTCTTCATGTGAGAGTTCTTAGAGGATACCTTCCTTGCAGGTATGCAGGTTTGTAAGGTGCTTTTCTCAATTTCCTTCATGTGAGAGTTCTTGGAGGATACCTTCCTTGTAGGTCTGCGGGTCTATAAGGAACTTTTCTCGATTTCCTTCATGTGAAATTTCTTGGGGGATACCTTCCTTATAGGTCTGCGGGCCTGTAAGGTGCTTTCTTTCTTCAGCTTCATTGTTTTGTGGAGCTATGAAGTCCTTTTCTTGTACTACACTCTTGAGTTCACCAGATCATGGTCTTCTTCCTCGATGGTTCAAGTATACATCTCTAACTCTGCTACTTCTTCAATCTACTTTACTCAAGCACTCATCAGTATTCGTGCTCACAATAGTGGGGGAAAAATGTATAGGAGTGAATTTACACCCCTTAGGAAAATTCCCCTTTTACCCTTCCTCACTTTAGAAAACCAAATCCGAAGGTGAAACTCCACATAATCCCATTGCCTTCATTCCACTTGGCATTTGTTCTATGTGTCGATAGAGGAATAACTTCTGAGGACGCTTGTGTGGCGCACTTACATCCGTGGAAAATTCCCACATTTGGAGCCTACAGAAGTGTTACACTTCCCATTGGAATTTGAGTTGTAATGCCCTCTTTGATGAATCATTTGGCTATTTTCTAAGATAAACTTTCTTTCTAGTCCGTACGGGATGCCAGCATGCCTCATGGACACTAGTGCATCGTGTTGTTATCTGTATTCTACGTTGAAGTCCTTTGGCCAAGAGCTTGTTAATTTGTCTAGAGAATCTTTATGGCCTACTCTTTCTGATTCTAGAACTCTCGTCGTTGTTCCTTGAGGTAGTTTAAGGCAGTTCACCCCGTGAGGCTCTCTAAGTGAAGAGAATTCATGTGTAGCGAATCCCCCTTCTCTACAATTATAAGCCTCATCTATTGGAGTCATATTCACCCTAACATTTCTTTTGTGGTTGGAATGGTTTCACGCTTTATGCAGGAACTACATGATTTTCATTAGCGATCTACCAAATGCATATTACATAACATACATGGTACTCATCGATATGGGATTCATTATGCAGTAGGTACCACACTAGACTTGGGTGAATATATAGATTATGATTGGACCTTGGCGATATTGATGATCATAAGTCCACATTTGGTTACAAATTTCATCTTGGTTCATGCTCCATTTTTTGGAAGAGTAATAAGCAACATGCCATTGTTCTTTCTTCGACTAAGGTTAAGTATTAAGGAGCTATTAATGCCAATACTGAGACTATTTGGATTCAAAAGTATTTTGATTGAGTTTTCCTTCACCATTTCATGGACAACTATCCTCCTTTGTGACAATCAAAGTGTCATTTGAATCTTAAAGAACCCATCTCAACATCAATGAACCAAGCACATAATGATTCATATGCACTACATCTGAGAGTTGATACAAGAGAAAATCGTTGATTTATGGTATTTTCCTACAACAGATAAAGTTACAGATATATTCACCAAACCCTTCACTAAAAGTATCATCATTTGTGAGCTCTCTTGGGAGTACATGAAATTTATTTGAGAGGGGTCACTTGACCTTCTCTCTTTATTCTCTCTAATGGGGGGAATTTTTCCTCACATGAAGTTTTGTCCTTCTCATCTTCTAGGATTTTTTCTTGTTTTTATCTCTTTTGGGGAGGAGTTTTGACTCACTAGATTTTCTCCTTTTCTTTGTTTGTGAGATATTGCATTTGTACTTGGGTACCTCAATAGACCTAGTTGTCGAGACCCATCCTTGCATTTTTTTCATATTTTTATTCCCTCCTAAGCGTCACTTAAGGGGGTTGTTTGTGTGAATAGGGGTATTACCTAACTAGTTCCAATATTAGGTCTCTTTCACATTTTATCACTTAACTTTACTAAGTGTGCACATAGGATATTTATCACTTTATGTACCATATCATAAGATTAAGAAACTTGTCATAATCTTATGTTGTCCTTTATCATTTACTTTTTGTGTCCTAGGTCATTTAGTATTATTTGTCTTATGTCATAGGATTAAGACACTTATCATGATCTTGTATAATAATTGAACCGCAAATTTTAGGGGAAAAGGGGGATTCTCTAGCACTTCTAGGGTTTTCATCTAAAAGAAGAGAGTTCTTTCACACCCAAAATCTGGGAGGTTCATTCAATATTAGAGCTAATGTATGTGAAATTTGTGTGATTTGGAATGTATCTAAATGCAATAATTTGATAAATGAAACTAACTATTGAATGCAAACTAATGAAATGCAAATGTATTGAAAACACTGTGTAAAATGGCCTAAGAATGTATGCAAACAATAAAAAAAATTAATAAGACATAAGAGGTACACCTAGAATCTAAAGTGTGATGAAGATGAGCTCTGAAATCTTCCAGATTCTAATATTGAAGGCCACTAGGACACTTACGCCAAGCTAGGCAACTTAGTCCTGCTTCGAGAAGACTTTTCTAGAATAGGTTTCGAGGAAATGGGTATCCAGATATGCAAAAACCACTTTCTAGGCCTGGCAGTGGGACTAATTCACCAATGATGGTGACTTAGTCCACCTATAGCTTTTGGGAATCTTGAATTTTGAATCCGTAGCTCTCAACTTGTACTTTTCCTCATGACAGAAATCTCAATCCGAATCTGTAGACTTTGACCTATAGGTTGTCTCCAAGCTTCTTTTAGGGTTTGTTGACTTTAAATGATGTTTATAGGATGTTGAAACCTTTTAGCACCTTTCTCTTTGAAAAATCTACATACAAAACCTGAAAAACACACATGCATAGAGGGGAAAAAGGGTTAGGGTTAGAGAATAGGGGTTTGTCTTAGTCAAACCCCATTTTGGTAATCAAACCCTAGAAAATGAAATGAAATGGAAAGGGAAAGATGATTTAACAACATGCAAGAGCTACAACTCACCAAACCCTTGATGTAGAAGTCTGAAGATATGTAAGTAATCGACTCCAATGGATGAATTCTTGAAGTGATTAGAGTGCTTGAATGCTTGAATTGTTGAGGAAGATAGATTGCTTGATCACAAGAGAATGAGGAGGATGAAAATGAGGGAAAGGCCCTTTATTTATACATTATTTTCCCTAATTTCTTGAAAATACCTCATCATAGTCTGACCTTAAGGTTTAGAGGATAATATCCCGCCAGAATATTAAAATAGTTTTGATTTTTATGCCTAATGGGACTAAGTCACCCAAGTTGGCAACTTTGTTCCACCAGGGAAAATTTGCTCATTTTCGGGAATTAAAGTGTAATTAATGTTGTTTAACGAGATTTTCTTCCAAAACACACTTAATTGGGACCTGTAAGTGCATAATGGGACCATTTAAACATAATAAAGGGTCAAGTTATTGATGAAAATCCTAGGAAAGTGTGAGAGTTTGTTACAACTCCTTACAACACTTTGAAAGAAGGCTTGGTAAGTGATAAAAAGAGGTTGTTTAGGTGAATTATGATAGAGAGATCCTAGAAAAGTGTGAAAGTGGGTTACAACACTTCACAACACCTTTGTAAGATATCATTAGGTTTTTGTTGATTTACAAATGTTCAAGGCCTAATGTGAATGTGTTGGACACATTACAACATTAAATCTAGGAAAAATCAAGCCAAAATCCATAGGAAAGGCCCAAATGAGTGAAAATGTCAAGGATACATTTTTTTGCAACAAAATCATTTGTTTCAACTTGGCCTATATAACCACAGTTCTCTCGCACATTTTTTATCAAAATATATTTGTTTTCTTTGATAGGAATACAATTTATTCTTTTCATAATGATATTTTGAGTATCTTGTGCATTCCATAGGCCTTTAGGTCTTGGGTGGCTATCTTTATAGTCAACTATTACATGGTATCAATGCAAATTGAGTGCCTTTGGTTAGTATTTTAAGAGATCTTGAGTACATATATTATATTTTACAGAATCATTGAGCATGCTCTTCTCTTGCATCCTTGGATGATTTGGATAATAAAAAGGTGTGATAGAAATATCATATTTTGGGGGGTTCCTCTCTTGGCTTTATACTCAATAATCTATTGAATAATCAAGAATATATCCATAGGGATAGTATTCATCCATTTGGGATAAACATTCATCCATATGAGATAAGAATCTATCAATATGAGACATGCACTCATCATCCATTTGGGGTATGCACCTACCCTAATGAAGTATGAATATATTGATAAATGATATGTATATGCTATGTCCAGAGTCTTAGACTCATCAATACCATTTGATTTTGAGTCACTCTCTATAAACTACACTTCCCTATCGAAATTGCACAAAGGTCACCATCTAATAGGAGTATGTAAAAATATAAATAAATAGCTTGAGTCTCATCATATAATTTGGCCTAAAGACTAAGGAAGTCAAACAAATCATTTGAGATTCCTTTGAGTACATGATGAATTTTTTTTAACTCATATTTATCTCAGAGGTTTACTTTTAATTGTTAAATTAAATGATCCACTTAAGTGTTAATTTGAGATAATGATTTACTTAATTTTTTGAGTAATTTGGAAATTCAATCTATAAAAATCCCTATCCTTACACTTGAGATCCTACATATTGAGAATGTTATGTACTAGGAACCTCATTCATTCACCAAACTACTTACTTACATACCTACTTCCAAACAAGATCGAGTATTATAAATATAATTTCAGTTTCTATTATATGTTTTGTGTAGCTATGTCAGTGGGTACACAACTCTTTCTAGTGTCCAATTTCCCCAAACAATTATTCATCAGCTACCTCCCACTCAGATCAAATAGGGATAGAAACATAATCTAAAATAACTAATTTTTAAACACACTCTAAGGAGGTGGTTGATGTTGAGTTTTGAATGTGAATATTTTCATTTTTACCTAGAACATAAGTTTGGTCTTTTTTATTTAAATGGTTATTGATTTTACATATTGAAAATATAGTATCCAACACCTAACAATTTACTTTTAAAACAATACATCTATGAATGAATAAATCGTATAAACACTTTAATCTTAATCAATCTAACTCTTATCACAGTTGTATCAAATAATTTAGATCAATTAACTAGGTTTGACTCACATAAATGACCATCATATCAAATGTTCACAAATTTTAACTAGAATTAAATATGTTTTTACAAAACTGTGCAAGCTTACCTTCATTTTTTTAAAGTATTTTATGAGAAATTAAATGCAAATAGTTTGATATAAACATGGTATAATTTCTTTGGTAATAGAATAACAATACCACTAACCTTAGTTGACTTAATCTAGCATACAAACTAAAATATTAAAGGAAATTTTGAAGGTAACAATTTAGCAAGTTAGATCACACAATGGAAATTAAATTAAAATTTACATGTATATAAAAAATATCCTAACCATCTCTTCCTAATGCAAAGAATCTAAGTGTAGACACTTAAAATTGTCTTGATCGATATTATACGTCTAAATTTGATTATTAACACCATTTTTCATCCCAAATCACCTCTTTTTGACTATTTAATTAAATAATATTCAATATTTAACTAAATTCATCAGTTTCTCCTATTAATCAAATAATCATTGTTATTGGCTAATTCGTCCCCTTTCATACTAATTTTTGACCCTATTTAATTAGATAACATAAATTATTTAATTAAACTTATAAAGTTTTATCATTTGATTAAATAATCCTAATTATTTAATTGAATTTCATTATCCCCCTTTAATTAAATACACTAATTATTTAGTTAAAACCCTAATTTCACCCATCTTGCACAATTAAAACATTTTTTTAATTATCTCTCACCCTCCCACTTGCAAGGGAATATTCCATCCATTTAAAATGGGAATATCTTACAACAAACTTTTTAACAACTTCCTAATTTTTAGTAAGTGTGCTTCTTTAAATCAATGAGGGCCATTGATTAAAATCCTTGATCCTTGTTAATTGCATTCTCATCCATTGATGAGAATCCTTGATCCATGTCATCTCCTCTCATGGATTTTCATCCATTGATTGATCAAATCAATCTTGACCATTGATTCAACCATTTCTCCTATAAATACTCCTCGTTTCTATGAGAAATGGATCCACTTTAATTTACAATAAATAGACTATACTAAATTTTAGAGCATTCTATATCACCATTTCAACATTTAGAATCCATTTTAGCATATCTTAGCATCCATTTTAGCTCATCTTTCATCCATTTTCATCAATATTCATCAATAGAATCCATTTGAAAGTTTGTTTCAATCTAGGGATTGAGAAAGGGTTGACATTCCACATCAATACAACACCAATTCCCCAATGGGATGAGGTTTTAGGCATTTAACTTGTTTCCATTATGTATTTCTTATTTATTTTATGTTTAATGGCTTATTTGTTTGATGTTTTCAAGTATTTCATTGGGAACTTTATTTAACTAGCTAAATCTTTGTTTGTTTCATGTAGATCTTGTAGGTTTAGCTTAGGTTATGATCATTCTCACACTAAGTAATGATATTATATCTACTATTTATCATGTTTCTCATTAAGTATCACAATTAGGGGTATCACATACCCTTGACTATTTCACTTCAATTTTATTCTTATATAATTTTTCCTTACCTTAGTTTTAGACATTTTGTAACACGAGGGATCTTGATTTACTTATCTAGCTATTTCTTTGTTTCTTGATAAGCTAGTTTTTATTATTACTTTCAAGTCAATTGTATCAATAATATTAAGTTATGTAGGGGCAACAAATAATACATCTTATCTAACCATATTGAATTTATGGTATGTTTTAGTGTGTACTTTCTACACCCACTTCAAGATATGATCCAAGAATATAAATAAATAAAAGTGAACATATACTTAGCTCCTAAAACTAAAAGAGTAAAAAATGACATAAAATCACTATATACCAACTTTAGGGGTGCCTTAGCACAAGTGGCTTTATCCTTAGAAAAAGGGTCCTAATGGTGTTTTCTAAGATAACAACCTTTACAAACCTCCTTAGATGAACCCTATGGAATACCAATTTCCTATGTGCTCTATTGTTGAAGATTCCTATAATTCAAATGTGTGTATTGTTCATGTAAAATCTTGATTAAGGATTTAGATGTGCTATGAGGGATAATTATGATGAAGAATCAAATCCATCAAACATAAACAAATAATAATTGTAATTAACCCTCATTGAAAAAAAATATATCCAAGGATCCCATAACTCTCGAATAACCACATCATTTTAAGAAAAATCAATTATCTTCCCACTCCCATAATGACAAATATGACATAGAGAGAAGGTTAGTAGAAGTATCAAAAGAAAGGAGACCATCTTCAATGAAACCATATCATACGGATAGTGCTTGTACCCAAAACTAGAATTTGTAAGAGTTACCCATTGTAATTTTAGAAGTACTACTAATAATTAGTCATGTGGTTTGAAGAACCTAAATCAAGTATTCAATTCTATGTAGATGAATACAAAATTTGTGTAGAAAATGATTTTCCTTTGCAAATAAAAATATTGTACCACAACATGGCCTCTTCCAATGTCTCTTAACTCTTAAAACTGTGAGACTCATCATGTCCCATTTTGACACAAAAGCTACAAGTATGACCCAATTCCTTTTTAACCTTAGAGATAAACATGCCAAACTTGGAAGAAGTGAAAGGAGTGGACTTTTGATTTTTATTCTACTTTAATTTGTAGGGAGACCTCACCACTTTAAGTTCTATTTTTTCTTAGGTTTATTCTTAATCATATAGCTAGGAAGAGCATCCATCTAAATCAACTTGATTTTATTTCTACTAAGACACTCACAAAGCAACTATTCAAAATCCATATGCAAAAGAATAAATAAATATACCATCAATATGACACAAGATATACCCTAGGAAAAAACTCAAGTGAAAAAAACCCAACCTCCAAAAGCATCCACACTCAATGTATTATCTCATCAACAAATATTACAATACATCTACAAAGTCTCCATGAATACCCTCTAAATCATCAATCTCTCTACATGCAATCCATTTTAACAAGAAAATCATAATCATGTAACAACACATTTGAATCCATGCTTTCTCTCCTCACATGTGCAACCTACAAGAGATGCTCAACTAGCCAACCTCAACAACTACTCGTGTTCTTTCTTTTATAGAAATAATTTTTCATATAACCACCAAGTGGTTTACTTAAACCATGTGATTGATAATACCATGACCTTAGAAAACCACTTCTCCTCATTTAATTTTTAACACTAATTCTTCTCAATATTAAATATTTATCTCAATGTTAAATACAATAGACAAAGTATCCCCGAGAATGTCTAACCAATGTGATGCATGCATCCCTAGTCCCCTAGGCGCATCAAAAATAATATTAATTTTGACATTATAACATTATGCAAGGTGAACAACACACTTTTTCTAATATTCTCCCACTCTTATACATTGCATAAGGGATAAAATTAAACTCAAGCATCAAGGGAACAACCCATATATTTTACATATAACATCAAGAAACCTAAGTGCTCCATGTGCTTCATCAAGATACTTGCAACATTAATCAAAATGACCACCATATCAAACACGAATCCTCTCGTCCTCCATTCCCATGCACAAAAGATAAGATACCATCCAAAAATTTCATATAGAAGTATAGGTCCTACCATAATTGATATCCAAACACAAATACTAAATCCAATGGTAACAAATATGTCTCAGCAGTTGTCATTAAATAATCACCATAGTTGTAATAGCAACCATAAATAGTTGCTAACACATCCAACTAACCATATCTCAAGACCATTATATATAAATTATAATAAGTAAACCTCATTCTATCAACATATCCAACTCAATATGTAATCACAAGTCTATTATCTTATAACTTCCATTGCATAGGTAATGTCAAATATGAAAAGAAAAAAAAGTGATAAAGGCATCCAAAGATCCACCAATAGTATCACATAGGTGTAATTAATATCATGCAGTACCAAATAACATTTTAAAAAATATGCAAAACCTAAAAATAAATTTGTTGCAATACAAATCTCACCACTAGTCTACATATCTCTCCCAAGTTCTCCACATTCAACAAAAGAAATAGATCAAGGAGTCTGCATGTTGTCACTAAAAGTAATGAAGTTAAATAGCACATGACTACAAACATAGTGATCACCATAGCTCCAAAAAAACCTCAACTCTTTTTTTATGTGAACATAAACATCCAAGAAGAAGAAAAAGATGAAAGAGAGAACTTGTGAAACAAAACATATAGCATGTCCTTCTACACACATGCCTAAGTGCTCATGTTGTGATAAGTGTGATCTCATTCATAAAACCATAAAGAGAAAAGAATTATCCACATCCAACCATTACTCATTCCCAAGAGAAAATAAAGGAACCAAAAACTCATGCCAAATAATCCTCAAATAAGCCTTCAAAAACCAACATCGTAGCTCAAGACTCATTCACATGAGAAAATAAAGCATGAAATGAAATGCATTTGAAAATATGGTGCTAAATACCTTTCAAATGACTTACCGTTGAGAGGAAAAAGAGTGGGGAATGAAAATGCTCCTCCAGAATAACCAAGTCAACATGACTCAACACAAGAACAATCTCATTTGTAGGTCCATCTTGAACTCACGTCTAACCCATGTGTAGGCTCCTTGCTCTTCCTATATTAAAACATCATCAAAGAGTAATCGTCTCAACACATGATCTCCAAAAATAAGATATCTCATAGCCTCACCCAAATCTGAAATAGGTGTATAATCGTTCATCTACTACCAACTAAACTCCAATGAAACACTACAATATCTAGAAGCTCACAAGAAAAATGATCATACCACTCATCAATCAGATTATCCCATATCACTGTGAAAGCTCCAATCTCAAGAATCAAGAGCTCTCCATGATGTCATGATCTACATCTACTTGAAAGAATGTCATATGTCCCAAGTGAACATATTTTCTCCTAAGAGCATCTGTATCATTCTAACAGTCTAATCGATAATCAAGAGTACACCATGGCACAATAATAATCATCATATAAACAATGACCAAATATCAAAATGATAAATCATAACCAACACCTCAACCAAAAATCTTCTAGAGTCCTTTATGGTACCAAGATGTCAACATCTCTAAATCACATAAAGATAACCATCTCTTGTCAATAGAATCCAATATGTTAATGAACTCCCATTTCATATATGAAATAGGCTCCAATATCCCCTCCATAGCACCAACAACCACTACAAAAGATCATACATCATCAAATGATGAGTCCACATCATCTCCAAAAGATCTCATTGGACCGTGATATTGAGCTATGCATGGCATTATGATAAAAATATCCTAAATAAATATCGTACATGACCCCAATGCAATCAAATAAATCAACATCAAGATCTCCCAAAGGGTAAAGTAGAACCACAATCTCCAAACTAAGAAGATACAACACCACCAAATTATCACTGTCAAAAGCTCCCATGATATCATGTAAGAAAATTATCCATGACATCATGATAATCATCTCCTAAATGAATATGATCAAAGGCACTTAAATGATATCTTGCACCACCTCAAAAATGTATTAAGGATGCAATTGTAACACCTTGAAAAATTTCAAAAGCACACTTAAGTGTAATTCGTACAATTGACTAGCCTAAATCAAATGTTTATAACATTATGGTTTTTATAATTTTCAATTAAAATGATTGTTAAATAGAAAATTGGATGTTATAAATGAATTCCTTACTTGACTTAGTATGAAAAATTTATGCTTTTTGCAAAAAAAAATCAAAGGACTTAGAGAGAGATTTCAAACAACTATAAGAAATTAAAAAAATTAACTCCCTAGGTGAACATTATGCTTAGTAAAAAATTTGCCTTCTCTAAGTGGGAAAAAAACCTATATCACTACCATTCTTAAGGTGGATTATGGGTGGTGCCACGAGTGTGAGCAAAAAAATGAAGGAGGTTGCAAGTGGAGGTATGGTGGTGAGGTTGAGCATCAACTGAAAATCTATGTAGCACAAATGTAAATAATTTAGCACTAGGTTAAGTACTTAAGAACTAGTCATAAACACTAGAAAATACACTAAACATCAAATTTAAATCCATGCGGATTGGGAAGCAAGTAGCCAACATGACCTACTAAAATTGTAGTACCCACAACCAACAATCTTGCAAGAGTTGATCCATGTTAGGTGGTGATGGTCTACACCCAATGAAGCCCTTGTGTACACTACAGACAATATGACCATATCGGGGTCTACAAACCCCATACCCTTAAGAATATAATAGAGATTTTATATAATAAATAGAATTTTAACCTATAAAAAAGAATTATACCATGAATAATGATGAAAATGGAGGAATATTCTCATGAATATTTTGCAAAAGTTCAAATGACACCCACACCTACACAAGGATGGTATGGAAGTCATATGACCAAAGCAGGGGAGGGTTGGGGTGGGTTGGAGGGGGTAGGTCGAGAAGACCTTTAGGAGACTATAACATAACTATATTGAATTTATAGTCAATCCATAAAAATTTGGGCCTTCTAGACTCAACCATGGGGTTAGATCTAAATTACGATTCACAAACAAAAAAAAAATTGGCACAATCTCTCCAAAATTAGGAAGGAGCTTGCAAATCTCAAAGCTCAGATACCATATTGACACCACCTCAAGGAATCATAGGAGCGTGAATCTTCTATAGCACCATAACATCCTTCCATTTAAGAGAAGCAATAAATAATGTTATATTACCAATAATGATACAATAGTATGGTAAAGTACCCATGCAACACAAAAAGTAAATAACTTAAATGTACCATAAATATGCTCTAAGTAAAATTAACTAACTAGGTGAGAAAAGGTCTAAGAAGATAACCAGATAGGTATAACACTTACAATGACATCTAAGTCAATTACATAATTAATTTAGCGAAAACTTCATTAAAAGGTCTATTCAATGAGGATATTGTTGAGCACACGGTGATACTAAGGGGGGGTGAATCAGCATCTAACAAAATTTTAATTTTAAAAACTTAACCAATCACAATAAAACCATTCAAGTAAGATCTAGCAATTAGGAACACAATGAGAACACACAATGTATGTGGAAACCCTTTTCGAAGAAAACCACGACATAATATTGCATATATTATAGTTTAATATTCTTGTAGGCTCCAACCTACTATCGAAGTCTCAAATCTCTATACCAACCAAGATATGTACTCAGCAAGAGGCTCCAACCTCTACTTGATAGGATCCACCCTGTTGGAGGCTCTGACCCCTACACACAAACTGAGCTTCAACCCAATAAGAGGCTCCAACCTCTATTTGATAGGCTTCAACCCTTTCAATTCTTCAATCCTAATATAATAAAAAAATTCACCAAAACACAAATCTGATCCAACTATAAATCTCCTTCACACTCAAATATAATCCATAATCACATAACATTATTCCTTTCAAATATAATTGTACCCCACGCAATATCTCTTTTTTTTCATATCTGAACACTACTGATTTTGTATGATGTAAGTCTTTCCTTTTCAAGTTGGTTCACACACACATTTTTTCCTTCACAGATTTAAAATAAATTTAACTCACTAGCACATGTCTTCATACCCTAACACATAATAATTTTCAATACAAATTTGATTCATAATTCATACTTCTACTCTTCCTTCTCTTTATACTCAAAATAATATCATTGGATGCTTACTTTGAAATCATAAGTGTTATCACCTTATATATTCTCACAATGGATGTCTCTTATAAAAAATTTGTCTCTTACGAAAATTTATCTCTACAAGGAATCACACCTCTTCCAAAACTAATCACTACCTTTGAAAATTAATTCATAATCACCCTTTTTGTCTTCTATGGAGCGCCAACTTCTCTTTAATATATTTTCTACTCTTTTTCCTTTTTTCTAGTTGCTACTTTCTTAACATGGGTAATGACTCCTTATAATCATTGCTTATGTCTTTTTTTATTATCCAAAAGGGGGGTTGGCTCACAACAATAAAAGTATTTAGCTTTATTTATATTGAAAAAATAAAGAGGTCAACTAGCATATTAGTTTGGCCTTTGATTAATCATTGTCTTCTTAAATATTTTAATTTATGCCTCTTGTTAATAATAAAAGTTTCTCATGGAGAACATATTTGCTACCTTATATAGTTTTTTATCCATCATTAATCGTTGGATATTATAGAATATAATTGCTGCTCTTTTGATTCCTCATATATATATTTAATTTCAATTTTCTTGATATGAGTTGACCACAAAAACACTCCTTAAACCTTAATGCAAACTTTAAATCTTTAAAATTTAAAATTAAAGATCATCATTCATCAATTATGGCTATCATAGGGGAGTGACATAAAATCATGGTATTTTAGTATTCAATAAGTGATCATTGTCATCAAGAAAGTAAGTCTTTTGACATCAATGATGATCTTGTTTTCTCACTTTGGACATTAATGATAGCATTACCTTTTTCACCTTTGACATTAATGACAATATTTCTAATAGATTTGGTTAAAAAAAAGGAGTTCATTATTTTTTTGTTATGACCCTGCCCCTAGGTTGTCTTGGGTGATATCCTAGGCATAAGTATGGTATATATAGGAGGTATAGGTAGGTTATTATCATTATGTTGAATATTGTGTTCTTATTAAAGACTATTGGAGGTATCCCCCATGAAGTGGATTAGGAGGTTGCCCCCTCAAAGTGGCATATTATTATCAAGTATGAGCCATAAATTCTATATAAGCCTTAGGTCAACCTAAATAACTAAATACCAATATTATAATAATAATAATAATATGACTCAATTAAGAGTTAAGGTAGCCACAAGCCAACTACTCATAACACTATACACACTATAGGGGTAGGGGCATAATATTTCCCTCCTCTTTATAAAATTATTGTCTTCAATGCTAACTTTTTCTCTCTCCTTCATCTCATTTTTCACTTTTGCTTCATCTTCTATTATTTCTTGTTGTTGTTGTTGTTCTTTCTCTTTCTCTTACTCTTTTTCTTGATTTTTCTCTTATTCTTTCTCTTGCCCTTTTTCTTGTTCTACTTATTGTTCTTTGTTTCTTCATTATGTGGCTATGTTTTGTTGTGAAGAATTTCTAGAAAGATGATTTTGCAATAAATCACACAAATCAATTCAAAATTAAAAAAAATTTCTTGTAACTTATCAAGTCCTGGGTCACACTTTCCCAGAAAAATCTCTCAAAAATTAGGTGTTTTGTAGTCTTGAGAGTGAATTTGTTAGAAACATTAATTATTCAATAAATCACTTAGTTATGGTCCAATTACTTTGAAATTTTTATTATAGGCTCCTCTCTTATCGTTGAAAAACCCCACTAAAAATTAAGAAGAAATAGGATTTGAAAGATATGTGTTTTCCAAATAACTTGGGAAAAAACCCTAATTATACAATAGATCACTCAATTCTACTCTAATTCCTCTAAAATCTGGACTTTAGATGCTTGAATATGATCTTCAAAAACCTTTTAAAAATCAAACAAAAAAATTCCAAAATGTGGGAGATGTGTTTCACAAAATGACCTCCAAAATTGAAAAACATGTCTTATCATGGTGCCAAGATCATGCTCTGATATTACTTGTTATGAAATAACTTGCATAATAATAATATAATCTGAAATATGGTGCAAACAATTGATAATAATATGTCACTTCAAAGGGGCAACCTCTTAATCCACTTCGAGGGGGATACCTCCAATAGTCTTCAATAAGAACACAATACTCCACTAATGATAATCATTAACCTATACCTCCTATATATACCATACTAGGCCTTGGTTACCACCTAGGCCAACCTAGATACTTAAGTATAACTCCTAGAATACCTAAATACATATATATGATCTTAATAATGATTATGTAACTTATTTAAGAGTTAAGATAGCCACAGGACGACTACTCATAACACTATACATACTATAAGGGTAGGGGCATAACATAAATTGAATAGAAAAATATCATTAATTCAAAAAAAAAACAAGAGTTGTTGCCCCATAGGCTATATTCACCTCATGGATGTTAAAAAATCACCTATTCTATTTTATTCTATGTTATAACGACAAAACAAGTTGGCCAAGAATTAATACAAAAATTTGGCTAGAACTAACTAAAGAAAATATTATTTTCCATTAAAAAATTTGGAGTTTAATAATTGGTTCTTTTTGGGATTGTGGAATATACTTGGCTTACATGAAAACTTCAAAATCTCTAGTTATTAATTATTCCCATTCACTCATTGCACAATGAGTCAAGTCTATTTTTAAACACTTGATCAAAAATAGCCTAACCTAAACACAAAAGAGTCAATGAAAGTAGAAAATTTGTGGATTAAGGGAAACACTTTATGATAAGTATGAATGCATAAAAATGACATTTTTAACCTTTAGACAAATATGAAGAAATAAACTAGCTATAAAAAATCATTTACAAGCTCAAAAAATTAACAACCCTCTATTTGAGTTGGGAATGCTAGGAAAACTCAAGTACAAGCTCATCAATGTTGAAACTTATTTCCATCTCTTAGAGACACTTTGCTTATTTTTAAAGATATATTGTGAAATCCTATAATTCCCCCTATGGTAGTACATCTTACAACTTCTCCTCATGATAATTATGATCCTCATGCAAATTGGACCTCTTTAGCCCTATTATAACAACTTCAAAGAAATCAGCAAGTAATAGAAGTAGTTGATTGGTGACCTTTTATCACACAACAATTGTCTTCTAAAAAAAAATCCAAAGTGTTAACATGATCCTTTGATATCATGTCTTCTTTTATTGACAAGACTTCTTCTATTGTAGTGACCTTTTTTGACATAAACTTGTCAATAACCATGAAGTGTTCACCACTTACCTCTCCACTAATATCCATAGGAGCTATTGAGGATGAGGATGAAGATTATTCAAACCTTAAAATGTGATTTGTAGTCTCTTCAATTGATGACCTACTCTCAAGATGCTACAAGATGTTAAAATTTGGAAATGAATTCTCAATATCCAATCTTGATCCAAGATGTGACTAATATGTTGAATCATCCTCAAATAGAAAACAAAGATCTTAATCAAGTTGTGAACTTCCCTCAACCTTATCTTGTGTAAAGTCTATAAATAATCCTTTCGATGTAGAGAAGAATTCATTTTATGCATCTTCATCCACAACATTTTTTGTCCTTTACTCTCATAAAAAATTAGATCATAATTATGCTTCACAAGGGCCTATGAGACCTTGTATTCTTCAAAGAGCATATGATATGCTTGGGTAGTTCCTTCTATGTCAAATACAAAAAGTCTTTATCATAGAATTTATGCAATGTTTGTGAGATGTATGAAAATTTTACTAGTTTTCATGATCTATTGATTAAGGGACAAAGATAAGCTCTTGATAACAAGACATTGTTGGTGGATCTTTCTATGAGTTATCCTCATGCACTTAGGAAAAATTCACGAGCTAATACAATGCATATCAAGGCAATATTTATCATCATTGTAATGTCCCCATTTTTAGCCCTGTGTTGTCTAGTGACAATTAGCCTATTTTTGAAGGCCCGTAGGCTAGTTGGAGGCAAAATTAGGGTTTCCTATTTTCTAGGAGGCTTCTTTTTTATTTTTCAAGGGTTGCATGCAAGAGTTTTGTAGAATGGGTTATGGATCTTTTTGGGTTTTCAGAGAGCTTTAGAATGGTATAACATGCATCTGCATTTGATGACCATTTCCAAACTTACTATTTTTGGTAAGTTACGACGGTTGTCCGAATTGTGCTTAAAATGAGATCGGAGTCACTTACTATTTTTAGCAGTATGCTATTTTTAGTAAGTCCTAATTATGGCAGTGCTAATTATAGCAATAGTTTAGTGGTTCGGTTTAGTATCTATTTCTAGTAGGGCAGTTTTGGCAATTTGGTCTTCGACACTCTTGAAGCTTGTTTTGGTAAATTTAATAACTTAAGTCACAATATATTTTAATGTTACTTTTCACCCGTATGCCTAGGCATGTGACTTCAAGTTTTTTTTAAAAGAGGGGATCATTTTGGACACCTCTTTTGAGGATTAAATATTTTAAAGTAATATTTGCTTGTTATTTTGGATGCCTAGAGAGATGAAGCAAAAAGGTGTTTTAAATTATTATTTTATATTCTTGTTTTGGGCATCTCTTTTTGGAGGGAAAAATGGAATTTTAAAGATTGGGATTGAAGTATTATTTATACGGGGCTTGCCTCTTCATTTGATCATCCATTATTGTTTATTGTCTCAAATTTCTATTGAATTGAATTCAGAGCCCTTGCTCCAGGAATACATGCCTCCTAGCACCATCCAATTTCATACTTACAAGATAGATATTGTGGTGAATTTAGAGACCATGCTTCATTTAGGAGTGCAGATTGAGCTTATTAGAGTTGGAATACTTTGTTGATTTCATATTGTTGATGTATAATTTGATTTTGATATTGCTAGAAGTGCTTGGTTGAAGCACGTTTCTATTCACAATTTTATGTGGGATTTTAATTCAGTTCTGAGTATTGGTGCCAGCTATTCTCCTATCTAGGACACCTCTTTCCACCAATTTATAGATTTTTTCATTGTGCTTTTGAATTTTAATACTAGTTTGACCTCCTCTAGAGGTCGTACCATTCTACTATTGTGTATTGAGATTTGTGCCAAATAATCTAAGCTGATTTGGTAGAGTTTTTTGGTTTGTACTTAGTCACCTAGATTCTAGGCTTCATTACCATTCATTTTGAAGTCAAAGAGAGAGCTATATTGACATAGTTGTGAGCATTCTAGTGAATTCTTAGCCTACTAATATGATTTTCTATTTGCTATTATTTCTTATCAGATCTGATAATTTCCTATTTTTTACTATAATTTCTATATTGGAATATCTTGTATTGGTTAGAGTATATTCTCTAAAAATTTGGAGTTCTTGGAGACATTAATCTATCTGTTATGCAGCTGAAGTCCTATATTATAATGTTTATTTAGTATAACTAATCAGCCATTGTAATTCTGCACTTTAATTTCCTTATAATTTTCACTCTCGCTAAATAAGTGGTCGAGTTGTTTACATTTCAGTTTTTTTATTTCACTCCCATTGAATAAGTGGTTGAGTTTATTTTCATGGTCATCTTTCCACCTGGCTGTTTCAATTTGTAATTCCAATCTTGTTGCATAAGTGGTTGAGTTCTTTACTTTTCCTTCATGGTTAGCTAACTGCCTACAACATTGTACTTTCAGTTTTAGCTTTCTTCTAATGATCCCCTCGCACCATATTCTCTCACCTTGCCCACATTGGGATTTGGGTGATTAGAAAGTGAAGGATTACCTTTCAATTGGTTATATTTGTTGGGCTAATGCTAACGATGAAATTTATGTGCTAATAATTTTAAAAAAAACTAAGGTGGATATTTCAGTGCTATCAGAGCTAGTTTTCCTACCATCCTATGAAAT
Source organism: Sequoiadendron giganteum (assembly GCA_007115665.2). Taxonomy (NCBI): domain Eukaryota; kingdom Viridiplantae; phylum Streptophyta; class Pinopsida; order Cupressales; family Cupressaceae; genus Sequoiadendron; species Sequoiadendron giganteum. The sequence continues at coordinate 645,974,638 of CM021100.1, forward strand.
CAGAGTTACAGTTGACAGATTCCTATTGGGAAATGACCTTCTAATTTGTTTTTTAGATTAAATCATGGCTTCTGGTGAAGAAAAAAGTGTGGCATGGTCACTATACATTGTAGGAAAAAGGCTCAATGAAGAATTTCAGTCAAGGGAAGATGGAGTTGCATACTTCATATGGTGGAACATTGTTTGAGCCAAGTGAAGAAGTCACCTTTTAAGGTGATGAATATGGCATTATCACCTATATTTACTTCTCTAAATCATCCATATTGTTTGAGGCATCCTAGTGAAGAAACCAATTTGTTGTTTACTTCATGCCTCAGTGAAGTGATGAGAATTTCGGCACCCCTGGTGCCCTATGATGATGATACTATGAATAAAGTACTACACATGATTGTAGAAATATTTCAGGGTCTTGATGAAAATAATAGCTATCAGTACTCCAGGAGAGCTGCTATATTGAAGACATTCTTAGATCTCAGAACAAGTATATTGCTGATAGATTTGGGTATGCAAGGTCAAATATATTATTTGTTCCATTACCTCTTCATTTAAACTTGGAGTGAACAAGAGGATGATGTAGTTGCAACCTTGAGAAACATTTTAGTTCTAATTGTCAATAAGATAGATGACATTCCTAATCTCATCCCATCTCTTCTACGAAACGTTCATGAAAAAGAAGGAAAGATTTCTTCTATTGCTAATAAGTTGATCAAATATTTGTTCAATCAATGTGAGGGGAAGCTAAAGCCTCATTTGAAGAAGACAGTGTAGATAAATGAGGTGGGATCTAATGCTAAAGACATGAATAAAATTTTGTTTCTCAATTATTTTATGGCAAATTCTCAAGATGTACCTTTAGATATGCATTTGTCTATGCATACTAAGGATGAGTGTAATGAGGAAACTCCAGTTTTGGATTCACATGAAGAATTTATGACAAGTAACCAATAATACCTCATTGGTATGCATGTGTGTATTAATGATAAGATTAGTAATATACCTACTTGTGATGGGCCCATTCAAGGTAAAAAAGATGGATTTTTCCAAACAATTAGCATTGATGACTCCTTACTTCATTACAGAGTTGGTGACATGGGTGGTTTTAGGTTTGATTATCAAAATAAGTTCTTGGAGAGAGATAATTATGAAGATATCAATTTGAGTAAGTTGGGAGGTGACTTATTCAAAGAGAACACTCCAAGAGGAGTACAATGAGCACTTTCCTTTTGACCAAAATATTCGGCTCTTCAGCATTTGGGATTCGGTGTGAAGGTACCTAAGGATGACAAGGGACCTATGTGGGATAAATTTCCCTTTGATCCTAATGATGTTCAAAATTTAGATTTCAATGCAAGTGATGAGATGGATATTGAAGGAGACATTGAGGGGGAAGCAGAGCTAGAAGACCATAGGGCCCTTGCTGATGAAAATTTTAAAGAGGTTCTCAAATATAAATCTAAGTTACCATTTCATGAAGTTGATTGTAAGAAAAGGCTCAAAGAATTTTTAGAATCTTATCCTCTTCATGATCTTGAGAATTTTTAGCTGGTGGGTGGTGAAAGACAAGAGTCTTGGAGCAGCTATGAGGGAAATGAAGACAATAAACAAAGTTCTAACTTTGAAATGAAACACGTCAATAGTTCACCATCCTTGAATTCTTATGAGTGGGAAGGTCAATTCAAGTTAGCTATTGAAGATGAAGTGCAAGCTCTATCCAAATTTGACTACGCATATAGTTTTCTTGAAGAACTCCTATGGAAGGATTAGAATGAAGAGAGAGAAAAATGAGTTAGGGATGGAGTCATTATTCCTAATTTGAAATTCATCAAAGACTCCTTGGAGATTATGAAATCAGAGCATCTACGCTTGATTAGAGATCAGGATTATGCCTATGAATTCACAAAGAAGACCAATAGTGCATTCCAATAAAAAGAGGGAAAGGTTGATGAGTTTACTCTTGAGCTTGAATCAACAAAGGGTACATTAGAGAATGCTCAGCTAGCTTTAATGGAGGTAGAAGATCAATTAGCTGATTTCAAACATCTAAGAGAGCATGACGACGAGTTACACTTTGTGATTAGTAATATTCTAAAGTTGTTAGTTAGTGAATGCATAAGTGGGTTAGAGGATGTAGTTCCCACTTTGGAAGTGTTGGAACTTGGATAAATGCACATATTTGACATCAAGGTGTTAACCAGACTTGTCTTGGTAGCTTCTAAAAATAATATTATGGGAGCAAGGAGAGGAGATTTTAGATTTGTTATCCATGAAGCATGGGAGGAAGAAGGACCAAAACATGAAGTGTACATGTTTGAAAATCCATCACTTGGGTTGAGTGTTGTTTTAAATCATAATAGTCCATTTTGGGAATTGGATTTGAGGACAATAATTGTTCCATGCTCCATAGTTGTAGATGCTTTCATGGATTGGCATCAAGGGACCAAAGAAGTCACTAATTTTTTTAGTGTGCATTTGGTTTTGATTGTCACTTGGAGATGTGTTGTGTACTTATTTTGGTGTGTTGTGAATCATTATTGGTTGGGTATCCTTATTTGGAATCCTCAATGTGGTATGACAAAGCTTATTGGGTATGGTAAGAAGGATCCTTGGAGGGATAAGGAGAAAAAAATTAGAATTAATGGTGATGTGACATTCCTTACTAGCCACTTGATGGTCCCATTTGTTCATCAACAAATGGATTAGAGAGAAATTTTAAGTATGGGTTGGAGAGATGAACAAATGGTTACTCTTGGGAGTGTTCCTTGGCTTAGACAGGGACAAATTTTGAGAAATGAGCTTGTTGATTGGTTGCAGACCAACCACCTTACATGGAGAGTTACTCTCGTTCAGGAGAGTTGGTTCATTATTTCTTGTCAAAGAGGTGGAAAATTTTAGTTGGATATTGCTTTGGTGTGCTTTCTAGTCACTTATGAGTTTTTTGGGTGCAACAAAATACTCATTTCATGTGCTCATACTTGGGAATTCCTATGGCATTTCTATTATCCCTTGTGTAGAGTGTATTGTACTTCGTTGATCCTAGCATTGAACAACAGTGATTATTGGTTTCTTCAAACTTTTCCTACTCTCAGAGTTCATCTTATGGGGGTTTGTGGTGCAAATTCTAATAGTTTTCTTAAAATTTTGGTTCAAGACAACGAACCTTCACATGCTCTAGTTCATCATTTTGAGACTCTTGGAGTTGGAACGGACATATTTTTCAAGAGTCTTCATGGTTGTGTGAGGTATTATGATGATAATTTTGTTCATCTCTTGTGAGGGATGTCTTTCCTCTTTGCAAGAATTTTTGAAGAAGTCACATATGCAGTAGTGACTCTACTACACACTTTGAGGAGATATGTTGAGGCATATGGTTTTGAGTTGAGTAGACTATACTTCTTATTGCCTAGGATTGTGATAGATAGTGGCATTGCAGATATAGACTTCTCAGAGTCTTTTGGGAAAGAGATGTTGTAGAGTATTGATTTTAGTCCTTTCAGTTTTTTTAGCTTGAGTTTTATGGATGGTAACTTTTTAGGGTTACAAGGGAGGTTAGTGCAGATTTGGCACAATGGTTTCATTGATATGATTAGAGTGGTGCAACATCGACATGGTGGGTCTTTCCTGAGATGGACATGGGACCCTGGTATCCTACTTGGTTTTGTGAGGATCAGTTTAATTTTTTTGGAGTCGTGCTGGCATTGCTTGAGGACAAGCAATCTTTGGGAAGGGAAGACTGTAATGTCCCCATTTTTAGCCCTACGTTGTCTAGTGACCGTTAGCTTATTTCTAGATGCCTGTAGGCTAGTCGGAGGTAGAATTAGGGTTTCCTATTTTCTAGGAGGCTTCTTTCTGAGTTTCCAAGGGTTGCATGCAAGAGTTTTGCATAATGGTTTCTAGGTCTTTTTGGGTTTTCAAAGAGCTTCACAATGGTTAACATGCATATGCATTTGATAACCTTTTATGAACTTACTATTTTTAGTAAGTTATGATGGCTGCCCTAATTGTGCTTAAAATGAGATTGGAGTCACTATTTTTAGAAGTATGCTATTTTTAGTAAGTGTTAATTATGGTAGTGCTATTTTTAGCAACAGTTCAATGGTTTAGTTCAGTATCTATTTTTGACAGGGCAATTTTAGCAGTTTGGTCTTCAACACTCTTGGAGCTCATTTTGGAAAATTCAATAACTTAAGTCGCAATATATTTTAATGTTACTTTTGGCCCCTATGCCTAGGCGTGTGACTTCAAGTTTTTTTTATAAAGAGGGACTCATTTTGGACGCCCCTTTTGAGGATTAAATATTTTTTATAGTTGTAATATTTGCCTAAGCTACTTTGGATGCCTAGGGAGATGAATCAAAAAGGTGTTTTAAATTATTATTTTATATTCTTGTTTTGGGCATCTCTTTTTGGAGGGAAATAGGGAATTTGAAAGGTTTGGCTTGAAGTGCTATTTATACAGGGCTTGCCTCTTCATTTGATCATCCACTATTGTTTATTGTATCAAATTGCTACTGAATTAAATTCAGAGCCATTGCTTCAAGGAACACATACCTCCTAGCACCATTCAGTTTCATACTTGCAAGATAGTACCTAGCTGAATTCAAAACTTTGCTTCATTCAGGATTGTAGATTGAGCTTATTGGATTTGGAATACTTTTTTCATTTCAGATTGCTGATGTATAATTTGATTTTGATTTTGTTGGAAGTGCTTGGCTGAAGCATGTTTTTGTTCATAACTTTATGTGGGATTTTAATTCAGTTTTAGGCATTGGTGCCAACTATTCTCCTATCTAAGGTGCCTCTTTCCACCAATTTATATATTTTTTCAGTGTGTTTCTGAATTTTAATACTAGGTCGACCTCCTCTAGAGGCCATACCATTATTCTATTGTGCATTGGGATTCATGCCAAATAATCTAAGTTGATTTGGCAAAGTTTTTTGGTTTGTACTTGGTCGCCTAGATTATAGGCTTCATTGGCATTCAATTTGAAGTCAATCAGAGTTGTATTGACGGAGTTGTGAGCATTTTGGTAAATTCTTAGTCTGTTGATCTAATTTTTTGTTTGTTGTTGTTTCTTATCAGATCTGATAATTTCTTATTTTTGGCTATAATTTTTGCATTGGAATATCTTGTATTGGTTAGAGTATATTCTCTAACAATTTAAATTTATTGGAGACATTAATCTATCTGTTTTGTAGCTGAAGTCCTATATTGTAATGCTGATTTAGTAGAACTAATCAGCCATTATAATTTTGCACTTCAATTTCTTCGTAATTTTCACTCCCATTGAATAAGTGGTCAAGTTTTTTACATTTCAATTTGTTTATTTCACTCCCAATGATTATTGGTTGAGTTTATTTTCATGGTTGGCTTGTCACGTGGTTGTTTCAATTTTTAATTCCACTCTCATTGCATAAGTGGTTGAGTTCTTTACTTTTCCTTCATGGTCGTCTAACTGCCTACAACATTGTACTTTTAGTTTCATCTTTCTTCTAACAATCCCCTCACATCGTATGATCTCACCTTTCCCACACTGGGATCCGGGTGATAAAAAAATGAAGGGTTTCCTTTTAGATGGTTATATTTGTGAGCTAATGATAATGGTAAAGTTTATGTGTTGATAATTTCAAAAAAAACTAAGGGGGATATTTCAATCATGGTCTCATGTATCATAGAAAGAGCAAAAATTATTCAAGTTGTTTTCAAGAGGTTTTTTTAAAGAAATGCCTTGTGGGTGGAGGAGATAATCTAAATTTATCATTCATTTCTCTTAAGCAAAGAAAGGTAGTAGAGATAATCTAAATTTCTCATTCATCTTACTTTTTTGAGGATGTTGACGATATTGTTTAGCATGAACATTTTGATGAAGTTGTCTCTTCATGTTATTTATGTCAATTACTACTATTTGCAAGAGATGATAAAATATAACTTTTAAGCTTTTTTAATTTTTTCTAGTTTTAATCATGTCATTCCCATGTCTTAACCACTCACTAAGGAGTTTCTTCTCACTCTTCAACCTTACCAACTTTTAATCATAAAAGTAATTTTAAAAGAAATATATTAATAAAACAACATAGGATAATCTCTAAAGAAGGCTTCAGAGCAACACTATTTTTATCAATAAGGTGACAAAATCATGCTAACAAATTCTCTCATGGGCTCATTCCTTTCCTTCCTTGCATTTGAAAATTGGGTAGATAGAATGATTTTTATGGAAAAATTTTGAACATATGATTGATGCCACAACAAGATAGTGCAACCATTTTTCCACTCCAACCAAAGATTTAACTAAAAAATTGTTGTAATATCTTCATGGGCCACTCTCAAAATATTGCATGTTATGGAAGGTTGCAATGTTTGCATTTGGATGTTGAGGGTCTATCACCATGAAACTTTAGATAACTTTTTTGTCATGCTCACATTTTAATGTGGAACTAACACAAACAACACAACTTTTTTTTATTTAAACATATGTTTAAAACTTAATGCGCTCCCAGAAAGCCACCATTGTGCAACATAATTTTTAAGGTCTAATGTTATTTGGCATAGTTACATTGTTCGTATAATAGCACATAACTTAATTAGCTGCAAGTTCTTGTTGATCGACTTCCTTAATCATGTTCTATTTGATGGATGACCTTAAACTCTTACAAATGTCATGAAGAGATATTGTTATCAATAATTTCTTTACTCAAGGGGTACTATTTTACTATATTAAGTACATATATACATCCTCATCCTTTTTTCAGGGTAGGGTTACATCATGAAAATTATTTAGATTAAATCAACTTTACCTTTACTTAATAACCATCATATTAGGGGCACTAAACACTACATGATTTAGAACTAATTTAGGATCCTTCACTTCCCTTTTTTTAAAATAATAATAATCTAGGATCTCATGACCCATTTGAGTCATTCACAACTAAGTCCTTAAATTGCCTCTGCCTAAACTAATAAATTTTACATTAATTAATTTAGGATATAGTTTGATGTAAATATCAAGGTGAGTTAACATATTCCTTCTTACGACCTTAATTTTAAATGGAATTTGTTCTATTTTGACACTTTTTATTTGATAAAATATCACTAGTCCACACATACATGTTTACTAAACTAATTTAGAATATCAACTTAACTATTTTAATATTTCATTTGATTCACCTAAATAAGGCCTCTTTCTTAACCCCATTTAGATAATTGATTTACTGAGCAATTGTAATAACTTTCACCATCTTCTTTTATTTTTATATCATAGGGATAATTCATACTTGAATAATTTGATAATGTTTTAACCCATTTTCATTTAATTAAATAATTGATTTCACAAGTTAAATGCTTAAGTAGACTTTTTAACTTTATACACAGCCGAGGAATCTAATTTAACCCAATAGAACTCACTTAAATTAGTTATAAATCTTAAGGTCACTTTATAGATATTCTTGTTCGATCTTCAATTTAAATCCCCTTTATAACCCTTATTATAAATTTATCACTTATGCCAATCTATTATTATAATTAATTTTAAATTGATAATCCCCTTTTGTCTAGACGAGACATATTTAAACAAGGTAAAATAATTTGTCAAAACCCATTTTAAATAATCAATATTCTTTTTAACGATATTTTATTCAATATTTAAACCATTCATCATAATTTTATGTATTTAAGTTTCTTCAATTGAATAAAATAATCTTAAAATAGTTTATTTTGTATCTTGTGATTTTTCTAAAAGATAATCCATGACTAGTTATTTAATTTACAATAAAACAAATTTAAAAAACTCTCTTTTCCATTCAGTAATATTTTAAAGATTACAATAAGATGGCCATATCAAGTTGTAAAATTTTCCTTAAATATTAAATTACAACTCATGTTTCCCATTTATTAGTTCCTGTCGATGGAACTATAGGCACGCCTCTTCCTTAACAAGTTATTAATAACTTTGATTTAAACAAATGAGAATTAATATTTATTTTTTATTTGACAAATATTTGTATAACTCTAAAGTAAATATGAAAAATATTTAACGAAACAAATATCTAAAATTATTTTTTTGAAATGTAATTGGCTCAAAAAATTTGAGCGATAAGGATGATTTTCCTCGCCCCATTATCAGAGTTGCGATTATAGTGGGAGATGAAAAAGGTAGGAAAAAATGGCATGCTTTCTCCTTTACTACATGTGCTTGGAAAAACTGCAATAGTTTACATTTCAGCTTGAACAGTTTCAAAATCCATTTCTTTCCCCAAGGCTGCAAAGAGCTCTGCTGTAAGTGATTTTCCCAAGTTTTCAAATAAGAATAGGAAGGGAATTTCGAAATCACAATTACAGAGTACCCACCTTTTGGAATATGTTGTAGGTACAACAAATTCAGTTTTGGTTTTCATTTTGTCAGTAGGTTTTTGAGAAATTCCATGTGGGTTTTCATGTTTGTTGAATTTGTAACCCCTTATATCCTAGTTCCTTGGATTTTTGTTTCTCTCCATTTCTCGCGGTCCACTTTCTATTTTGACTTTTGTTGAATTTGTCTGCATTTCATCTTGGTTGCTCTCCATTTCCTACAGTCCAATTTATGTTTTGATTTATGTTGAATTTATCTACATTTCAGCTTGGTTGTTCTCCATTTCCTGCATCCCCTTTTCTGTCAAATCCAGGGCACTTTCTTTTCCTATGCTTTGGGTTTCTTGTTACTTGGCTTCTATTTAAGTCCTTGTAGTTGTTTCAGCTTGAATATTCTCCTTAATTCCATTCATATCAGGCTTGTGAAATGTTCTTGCATGGTCATAAATAGGTTTCCTTATGTCTACCACACATAACTTCTGCAAACCTTGGCATCCTTCTACTAATATTTTAAGACCCTTATCCAGATAAAATGACAATATTTTTTGCTCCAAGATGAATCTCACGATCGACAGGGGATCATATAGTTCAGGATTAAGTTGGATTTTCAAAAACTAATTTGTCAGCCAAACAGCCGAATTCTTTGGTGGAGGAACACAAGCTATTGTCAAGTCTACATCAGTTAAGTTAGGAAAACTCGATGTCATCTGATCGCTCTCTAAGAAACTCTGCTCCTTAGGCTTTATTCAATGCCTTTTTTCCTTGTTCTCAAATTATTTCTTGAGTTATACACAATTTTCTCAATCTTCATTGGTTTCGAAGAAACTACTAATGATCTAAAATTAAAACCATATAAGTCACAATACAGAACCCTCTCAGGTCAATGGTATTAGACAAATGAATTAATTGACAGCTGCACAAATCAAACCCACTTTAGCTTTCATCAATGGTTACCCTTAAAAAAACAACTACAACACAAAACCCTACCTAACCATTAGTCAGATGGGTTCCTAATAATATAGTGCAAACCTCCACTGAACTGCATAGCATAATATGTGGTCAACCCACTGAGAAAATTCTACAACCAACAATCCATCTTAGCTCATGGTAATATTGGCTAACAAATCAGAAAATATGCTAAACAAACCCAAATGTAATCCAGAACCATTCTCACTTCTCAGTCATTCAAATTCCCACTCTTTGAGAGATAAGTCTATAGACATTATCAAGAACCACAAACAGATAATGAAAAAGTAATAAAATTAGCATAGGGAAATACAATTTACACAACATTACTAATTGATTATTTGTATCCATGTAGTGTGTTAGATTTTCTCTTAAGAAATAACTCTAGAATAAATTTGGTTTTGATGATTGTAGTTGTTGGTATGTGCATCATAGTTGTGCATCAAAGCTTTTAGCCTTTAGGTTATTTGTATGGTCAAAAATAATGTTTAAAATTTAAATATATTATATTGTGATGGCATGTGTACATTCTCTCATCTGGTGTAAATGGCTTGTCCATTTTGCAGATATGATTATAAATCGAGTGTAATGTTGGAATTCCTAAAACGGTATGTTGTTTTTGGGCACAGTTATTTTTTTATATGTTAACAAGCTAATATTATTGATTGATTTCTAGAGTGTTATGGATTCAAATAAACCCAATTCTTGTGCTTCAATCAGTTTGAAAGGTCTCATTGGTTGTAAGAATGTCTTCTTGATCAAACAGAGCATTGTAAGAATGGGGAAAATCAAATAGATTTAGATTAAGTGACAGCCAACACTTCTAAACTATTATCCCAATCTAAACAAGAGAATACAAACAAAGAGAGCAATCAAAATGAAAGCAAATGAAATAAAGCACTCCCCTTTGAAGTTGATTTTTTCTCTTGTCTCTCCTATTTCTTCTTATGCCAATATTGCCCTCAGATTTGTTGATGAAGTTGTGCAAATAGTAAGCAAGAAAGTTGGAGATAATGACTGTTAAATTGAAAATGGAGGGGAAGGGTTTCTTTTATAGACAACCATTCGAATGGACGGACGAGATTGATCTTCCAGAAAGATTCTAAGATCAACGGATGAGGATTCATGAGAGGGAAGTTACGAAATGGATGGCCAAGATCGAGTTTCTAGAAAGATGCCAAGATCTACGGTTGAGAATTGATGCAACCAGAATATGCCATGCATGGAAAAGATATGACGCCGACGGCTATGACGCCTGACGGCTATGACAGACATGCAGGACATGCAGACTATGACATGAAATAATGACAGGGGATCTTTGACCAAAATAGAGGGATAAATAATTTATTTTAAATTATTTATTCGAAAATGGAAGAGGATGACAAGTGGCAAATAAATAATTTATTTTAAATTATTTATTCGAAAATGGAGGAGAAGGACAAGTGGCAAATAAATAATTTATTTTAAATCATTTATTTGGAGGAAATGAAAAAGGAGATTTAATTAAATTCATAAATTTAATTAAAGGAGGAGATATAAATTAAATATGGATAATTGATTAGGATCAATTATTTAAAGGAGAAGAATGACACATAATTAAATAATTTCGTTAATTATTTAATTATAGAAAAATAAAAGGTCAAATAATTATTATTATCTGACTATAGACATGTGATAAAAGATAAATAATTAAATAAATAATGATTTATTTAATTATTGAAGAAAGGGGTATTAGTGATGCAATTAAATAATTTTAATTGATCAAGATAGAAATGAGAAGGTGAATCAATTAAATAATTAAAAACTATTTAATTAATAAAGGAATATGATCGCACATAATAGAATAATTAAAATTATTCAATTATTGAAAGATGATGACTAGGAAAAATGATGCTCATAGACTTAGGACATTTTTCAGTGTCTACAAGCATAATTAACAATAGCTAGTGCATTGACAACACTTGGATTATATGGTTCAATATGGTTCTTAGCAATAGGTTCTGATTTGATTGTGACCTTTGTGCGATACCTAGTCTTAAACAGCATATGAGACCAATTAGAGGACAAGTATCCTCCAATTTCAGTTGTGAGGTCACGTGATAAAAAAATTGCAAAATATGGAGGCAACTCTATGACATAAATGTACTGAGGTATTGAGAAGTTCGGACATGCGTACAATGTGAGACTAAGAATTTTAATAAATCTTACTATATTAACAGTAGTACCATCTAATTCAACTACCCCCTTTTCTAATGGCTCATACTTTATTCCCAGTTTGTCTACAATTTGTTTGGGCATTACAGAATTGTTGGCCCCTAAATCAATCATATAGTTATGTACTAAATGCTGGCCAAAAATCAAGGTTACATAGAAGGGGGGTGGCTTAAATACCTAGGTAGGTTGTTCTTTCTTTCCTTGTGAATCATTTGTAAGGACAACCTTTGAAGTTTGTTGATTAGACACACTATCAAAAAAGGAAAACCTAGATAATGCTTCATGTAATAAATCTTTTTTCCCAGGAAGAGCCAAAGAATCCCACATGGAAACACTAACATTAGTTTTCTTCATTTGTGCTAAAATATTAAAGTTACCAGAACCAACCTCTTGTTGTCCTCTAGGAACAACATCCTTCTGTGCTTGAGCTGGTTGAACCGGTGCTTTAGGCTAATCTTTCCCACCATAGGTTGTGCTCTTGGTAGAAATTGAACATTCTGTGTAGAAGAAGGCCTCACTTTGCCTTGTGAACTTGCGGATGGCTGATTTCTATCTCCATCAGTCTGTTGTCATAGGTCAATAACCATTTTCTTAGATCTGGTATTGGCTACTATAGGATCACTTGACTGATTTTGAGGATTATTAACCCCACAAAAATCTTCACCTTGCTAGTTCAGTAATGAATTATCAGGATTACCTTGTTCTGCATGAGAAAACTGTTGTTCTTGAACCTCCTGAGATGAATTTTTTGGAACAAAAACACTACTTTGCACCATCAGTGCTTGATTCAGAATACCATTGGAATAGGTGGACTGATTATGTGGCTGATTACATGGAAAACACCATTCATAATCAACTTCCAGGTTGTTTTGCACAGGAACCACTTCCTTGGAGGAACTAGGGGCATTGGGGTTATAAGGTTGGAAAGGCCTTTGATTGAAGTTCCTCCTCTTAAATTGAGGATTGGACTGAAATGTGGCTTGGTAAGGAGCTTGGTAAGGTGGTTGATATTGTTGCTTTTTAATGTTGACCAGCTCATTACCAAAGGTCTATAAGGTCTTTTGAATATTGTCATTTTGTTCTTTAATGCTACTTATCTCTTGAAACTGGTTGGGAACAACATGCTCTTGAGCTGCTACTTGTGTATTAAAGGCTGGAAAAGATGGAACAACAACCTACAGTAGGTGGCATTACAGGGGTAGTTGGTTGTATATTATAAAAATAAGGCATTAGAGGCCTGGGAGCTATCTTACCTACTTGGAGTAAGCTATTCGCATCCCTAATAGCAACATCAAATGTTGTTGGTAATGTATCACCTCCCATAGATTGAATCATGAGTGAGATATCACTATTTAAAGCTTTTAAGTAAAATAAGAAAGCATAGTCATTACAAGATTTACCGAGGCTGGAATTTGATTCTAGGTCTTCTTGATTGCTGGTTGGTTGCTCTTCAAAAATAGAACTTAGTTTTGTATCTTCATTGCCCTCAGAGCTTCTCCAACATTCTTATTTTTTGCCACCAACTAGTGGAGAATGCTCAATTTCATAATTAGGATTAGAATCCTCAAATTCTTCATGCCTTTTCTTTCCATCAACTTCATGCATTGATAAATCATATTTGTGTTTAGAAACACTTTCAAACTTTCCATCTTCTAGAGCCATATGGTCCTCAAGCTATGCTTCCACCTCAATGTCACTTTGGTCAAACTTGAAGGCAGTCCCACACTCAAGCATATTATCACCATTGTTTGTTGTTATAGAGTCCTTATCAAGTTCCATTTCATCATCTGGATCAAAGGGAAATTCATCCCACATAGGTTCCTTGTCAATACGAGGTACCTTCACACCTGGATCCCAAGTGGTAAGAGGTTGATCATTTTGATCAAAAGGAAAGAGCTCTTCGTGCTTCTCTTGGAGTGTTGACTTTTTGAATAGGTCACCACCCAACTCACTTAAAATGATATCTTCATAGACACATCTCTCCAAGGGCTTAGTTTGATGCTCAAACCCAAGACCATCCTTGACACCATCTTTGTAATGAAGCAAAGAATCATCTAAGCAAGTTGTTTTGAAAATTTCATCATCTTCATCTTCAATGGAACCATCTTGAATGAATAAGGCATTGATTTCTTCATGTGGAACTTCTTGGGAAGTTGGGACAACAACAAGAGGAAAATCCTTCATCATCACATCTTCAACATGACCATGCAAGAACTCACTATATTCGTCTCCCAGTCTAATATTTCCTTGATCTTTCTCTTCTTCAACGAACTCATCCCACACAACAGTTCTACCAACATCTTTCATGTAGCCCTTAGTCTCAAGACTGGTGTTATGTTCTTTTCACCAAGTTGACCTTCATCACTTCCTATCACATGCAAGACTAAGGGAGTATCTTGAGGCTCCACCACACACTCTTCAACTATCAGAGTATCTTCATCAAAATCATGATCATTTTGAGGTGGCGTGTGCATCCTGCTTGTGCCTTCTTCAATACTAGTTGATTGATTTTTCTCTTCAACTTGCTCATTTGTGGAATGTAAACCACCAACAAGCACTTTTGCTTCTTCCTTCCTTGAACCTTTGTCCAAGGAATGTTCTGCTTCTCTTTTAATCTTTTCCTTGATGTAGTTAACCACACTCAATTTTTCAGGATGCCTAATCAACACACAATTCAAGTAGCAGTAAAAAAAAACATTGTTCTTAAACTCATCTAGCATGTTTTGATATTCTTCACGGAGTATGGAAGCCTCATGTTCACATTGCCTCTTGAATTGACATTCTTCAGAAGCCATAATCCTGGTCCTCAAAAAACACATCTTTGAAACTTCTAAAAGCTAAACTAAACTCAGGTGAAGAATCTGATTCCTTGGTCACTCATCTGTCAACTGTACTCTGAAAAAAAAAATCACAAGATGGCAAGATCTTGGCTCTAATACCACTATAATGGCAAAGAAATGAGAAAAAATTGTCAACCTATCCACCATAGCATAAATGCAATCTCTCCCTTGCACTTTTGGTGACCCCGTGATGAAATCCATCACAATACTTTCCCATTTCTAATTGGGAATAGGTAGGGGCTGCAACAAACCAATCAAAAAAGTGTTCTCATTCTTGTTTGTAATATTCCCCCTTAATTTTTTCTGAATTTTATCAACACAAATCACCATTGTTAGCATTATCTCCAAATATAAACCAGCTTGAAGAGTAACCCTTCACCTTTTGATCACCAAGATCCCAATGTGGGCGAGGTGAGAGCATATGATGACAGGGATCGTTAGCAAACTGGAAATGAAATACAAAGTTGTTAGGTGGCTAGCCGACCATGGATGAAAGTAAATGCTGGAAATACAAAGAGTAGGCGGATAACCGGCCATGAATCCACACTTCTACTAATTCAATGGAGAGAAATTAAACACGTGATGTAAGTAAAATAAGACTCAACCACTTCTTCAGTGGGAGTAATTCCAAAATATTAAAGTGCAGAAATATAAATAGTTATTAGTACTACTAAACTAACTTTACAATGATAGCTTCAGCTGCACAATAAATCGGTTTGAAGGCCAAATACATCAAATTATTAAGGACATTATCCTTAACTAAAATACAATGTTTATAACTAGTTTTTAGCTTTAAAATAACAATATAACAAAAATTATTCAAGTCTAATTAGAAATAGTAAACATAGAAAATCAAACCAGCAAGTAAGTAATTCACTAATATGGACGCAACTTCTTCAATGCATCTTAGAAAGACTTCAAACAATGGTCAACTGAAGCCTCTAATCAAGGAATCAAAACTCCAACAATCAAAACATGTCAAATCAATAGCAATAAATTGACACAAATTCCAATGCAACGAGCAAGAGATGGTACGACCTCCAAGAAGGTTCGACCTCCTCTTAAAAATTAGATACTCAATAATAAAATCTAATACTTTGCTAGACTGGGCACCCTACACAAAGAAATAGCATGAGCCAGTACCCAAAACCAAATAAAAACCAATGGCGAAGCTACAAGAAAAAATTTGCTTCAACTATACTCTTCAGCAGCAGTACAAACAGACTATACATCAACAATCTTCCTATAATAATTCAGAAATTAAACACTATTTGCACTCCTGAGTGAAGCACGGTCTTCAATAGCCATCTAGGAAGCTATCGTTTCAAGCCTGAAGAATGGCGAAGTAAGGGTGCTAGGAGGAATATCCTCGAAGTGGCTTTGAATTCAATTCAGCAGCATAACATTAACATAATTAGGTAAAAGCAAGAAGTTGGGTCCATGAAGAGGGGAAGTTTCGACCCAAAAAAATCTCGTAGAAAATGCGTACGCGTTATTAAAAAATGTGTATGCATTATGCATTGAGTACCCGAGCCTAGAAAAATGTGTATGTCTTAAAAATGTGTATGCGTTATAACGCGTACGCATTATATAACGCATACACATTTTATAACACGTACAAGTCATTTATTTTTAAAAATAAATGCTTTTTAGAAACAGGTACCCGTTTTAAAACGCGTACGCATTTTAAAATGCAAAACGTGGATGCATTTTAAAATGCGTACGCATTTTGAAATGCAAAATTTGTATGCGTTTTAAAATGCGTACATGTTTCGCATTTCAAAATGTGTACACATTTTAAAACGAGTGCCTGTTTCTAAAAAGCATTTATTTTTTTAAATAATCAAACAAATAAAGAACACATATGTGTTTTGTAACGCATACATGTTTTTAAAAATGAAAACATGTTATTAAAAATTTGAATCTCCAACCCACATGTAGCATTGGTTTTAGGCTCAAGAAAGGCTTGGCAATCTGACCATTAGCCTTTGACCTGCAACTAAAAAACTAAGGCAAATTGAAGAAGAATGTCCAACTTTGGTAATATGGCTGATGGACTTTTTATCTGAATCAATCTATAAAATTAAAACCCATTAGAGAACATAATTTCTAGTTTCCAAATATATAATTTTTATTAAGATTGAATTATATTTGTTATTTTTAAATTAATTTCTAAGCAAACTAGTCCTTAAACTTGAAATATCAGGCTTTTTTTATTTTTTAATAAAAAAATTTGGTTAAGTTTCTTGTAAAAAAAATTATATGGCATCAATATTCAGACAATTCTCTACACAATGAAAATAAAAATAAAAAAAAATTTAGTTTAGGTCCAATTATGTTGTCTGTACACGTTGATTTTTAAAAACAGTAATTAAGGCCAATAAAAATTCAATCAAAAAAAAAAATTACAAAAAAAATTCCAAATCAATCTTTGTGTTTTTAGCTTTCTTTCCCCAAAAGGAATTATAAAAATACTTTTATTTGGGTCAAAAAGTGGTGTTTGTACACGTGCATGGTATGGTAAAAAAACAGGGACTTTTAAAAAGTGGTTTTTATACATCCCTATCAAAATTTAATTTCTATCATCTGGGTATTTGAATAAATTACATATTTGGAAACTAGATTCAAAATAATAAATTTCATACTATTTAATTTTTTTAAGATTCATTGTGTAAGTGCTTCAAATTTTCAGTCCAAGTGTGACAAATTCTGAAAAATAGCAAAAACACTTCCACTTTTGGAGTTTTTTGTGGACCCAACTTCTTGCATCAGCCCAATTTCAAAAAGATGAGAAACAAACAACAAGGCTTGAATAAATAGACTCTTCTTGGAGAATTAAACACTCTATAACCACCAAGAGATAACACGAATCACTTCACCTTCCAAGAGGGATGCCCAACTGTAATGTCCCCATTTTGGAGGTAGAATGATTTAATTAATTTAATTAATTAAGTTGTCCACATTAATGATATATGTATTCTTTTATGGATAGCTTAATTGATTATTTTAATCAAAATATTAAGTTAATTATTTATAAATTTATTTCAATAAATTAATATATCAAAAAGATGACTTTATATTTAATTAATCTAATTAAAGTGACTAAAATAAGATTATAATCATAAAGTCACTTAAGTATATTTTTTTGGAAGCTTCTTGATTGTGGGCCAACCTCTTAGTGAAAAAGAATAAATAAGGGAGGCCAACCATTGTTTCACCATCCAGTTGTTGAATATTGCTTTAATTGATTTCATTGGGGAAGCCTATGGTTTCTATAGTTTCTTCATTCGATGATTGAGACCGAAAGCTCTCCTTGATTGGCATAACAGAGGTGGTGAAATATCCTCCGAAGGGTTGCAGCATATTGAGGAGTTACTTCAGACTTCTCATTGCACAAAATTTGTGGCCAAAGGCCAATTTTGGCTTAGTTCGATTTAAGGGTTTGTTGGAGACATTTTGGTGTATTGAATCTTCATCGATTTTGCTATTCAAGGATCAATCTGCATCTTTTATCACTTGTTATAAGTTTTGATATAATATTACAATCATCATAAGCCAACATATAGGAGCCATGATTTTTCATATATCTCATTCATTTGGCATCGATTTCTTCAAGGGATTGCATCACTTCATTCTAGAGTGGATTGAGATGATTTCACATGAATTTTGAAGGAGATTTGTGGCATCTAAAAATTTATTCAATGGTATGATTTCTTAGAGTAGGGGTGGCCAGTCAAGGAGGGTCGATTTCTAGAAGAAGGGCACAATAAAATTCAAATAAATTCAAGAAGCATTTTTGAGTGATAAGAAGGCTAGGTTCTACCTTGTTGGAGGCAAATTCATTAAGCACAAGGAGAATCAAACTATTTTATCCAGGCAGCCATCATTTTCAAGTTTTTCATCAGTCATTGGTATCTCGGTTCATTGGCATTTAATCAACATATTTAGTATTGAAAATTCAGTCATTTAAGCATTGTAGTTCTAGTCATTCATAATTGCATTGGATTACACTAAGTTGTTGTTGTAGATGATCATTGTAATCATATTTGGGCATTGAAGTAGATTCACTTTGTAAGCCAAGAGTCTTGGCATGATTATATTGATATATACTTGGGATTGCATTTATTCAATGGAGTTATAAGTTGCTAGACTCATATTCATTGTAATGTTCATTCATGATCAACATTAAGTTTGACTACCAATTGTTTGATGAAATGTCCATTGGCTGTAGGAGTGGATTTGCATTAGTTAAGTCATCTATTGCATATAAAAACACAAAAAGCAATTGCATTTCATGCTTTACTCTTAGATGAATCATTTAGTATTCATTTTAAGGAAAGTTGTATCAATTTATGCTTAATCTTCACACAAGCAATCAGATTGAAAACACAGACCAACAAGAGTTAAGTTTGCATCACAAGTGTTTGACAATATTCCTTGAGTGCAAAATCTTCATTTTTACACCTATATTAGCAAGGGATATTACACCAACCCACCTTTTTGAGATAACTGAAAAATTAATAAACACTTTATTCACCAACTTAGGCATTCAAATATGACTTAGCATTTAAAACCATTTTAAAATATAATAATCTCAACTTGGACATCCACATAAAGGTCCCACTTTTAAAAACAATATGAAGTCATTCGCCTAGGCACGGGGTCCAAAAAGCAACACTGAAAAAGTGACTAAGTTATTAAACTTGGCTCCTATTCTCATATGGATTTGCACCCGATGCTAAGTTTAAAACTATTGAATCTCGTGCAACATAGGACTATTCACAGGTTGTGGGTATCCTATGGTGAGAATAGACCTCCATATTATGGGCTGGCTCCCTTTGGATATTTCTTGAAAATACTGAATTTTGATAGAGGAAAAGGGTAAGAAGGATAATGCTTTGCAAAATAAACTAAACATTAATGGGTGATACACCAAATGAAAAATGATTTGAACCTTCTTTTAAAAACCTCACAAGATGACTCAACAAATAAGCTATACTATCTCACAACTCTGTTACTCATGCCTACAAAAATAATTCATATGGAAGGCTTTAACTTTTCTGATGTTCAAAAAAGGAAAACAATAATGTTTTCACAATTTTTTATTCAACAAAATGAAAACACTAACACATACCTACACTATGGCATGCTATTCTTTGCATTCAACATTGAAGGAATTTGATTAAAATAAAGGATGACACAATATTCTATCATATATCTCACAATCAATACTAAAGAACAAAGAATAATGGAGAAGGAAATAAGCTTTTATTGAAAAGTAGGAGACAATTGCATTACAAATCTGTAGAACTCATAACAAATGAGTTACAAAGCATGAATAATCTTCCTCAGAAGTCACCAAACTCATAACTAGAGAAAAAATCATGAGAGAAGAGAAATACTTATACAAATGGCTCCCAAAATTGAAAATTTGAATTTAGGCTCCAAAAAATGATGTGTTGTCCATCCTCTCCCTCAAATCAAGCATATAAATGAAAGAGAACTCCACCAAGAATTATCAAGAGTTATCAAACTCAAAAAAAACTCATGGGTCATATACAACTGAAAACCCCTTCAAAATAGGGTTGTAACTAACTGAATCAAGGAGTTATAAGCATGATTTTGCTCCTTGATTGGAACTCCATCCACTTGGACCTTTAACTGAAGAAGAACTCATAATTAAGTGCTCCAAACTCTTGATTTCACTCCACATGTTGGCAAAATTTTCTCAATCTCTTCCAAGATTTAAGCAAAAGCTTTAAAGCTTCATTTATAACTTTCTTTGACCATCATTTAAAAAATACAAGGTAAGACTTTATTTTTGCATTTCAAAATATCATTTATTTTGAAGTGATTTATTATCATCACTTAAAATAAATATTTACATTTGAATCAAAAGTGCAAAAATAAAAGAAACTAAAAAAAAACTAAATACAAAAAGGATTTTAACTTAGACTCGAGTCTTAATTTTTATATTTTGAAGACTACAAAAAAAAAAAGCCATGAAAGCCATAGCTTAGACCAAATGAATAAAGTTTTTAAAAAAACTTGAGGCAAAAAATGTCTTTCTCCATCGAGCTCTTTTTAGGGTTTGTCAAAACCTAAAACTAAAGGCAACATTCATTTTCATTATTTTCATTTTGCTCTTCCTTGAGAGAGCGTCGCTATCAGCCAACCTTGGCTTGATTTCTCTAAGTTGGAAATGCTCCTCCTACGCCATTTCTTTGCAGATTTTTTTAAGACACTCACAGGAAATAATGGTAAGTCCTCCATTCTTTGTTTTTGATGAACTTTTTCCACCCTTTGAAGCTTTTTTGAGAGCTCCTAGGCCGCAGCCTTGCATATTCTTATATTCTTTTTCTTTTTATATTGTGCTTCTACTGTGGCGGTCATGTGCATCTTTTGCTCGATCTTTGGCTGGAGAAAAATGTGAGAAACACTTGCAGCACTATATCTATCTTGTTCCAATAACAAAGAAGGTAACTCGGATATCCTTTTCCCTATCTAGGTATTTAATTTTTGAAAGGAAGAACATACTTCCAGGCCGCTTATTAGAAACCTTCATTTCTTGCTCTCTTTGGCTGCCAACTCAGTGTATTCCTAATGATTTCCTTTCATTTTTTCCTCTGTTCTGAACAAAACAATAAAAATTATTTGTTTTTTTGTATTAATCTTTCATGGTAGGCCTCCATGATGAAATCCTCAAGTTTTTGAAAGTAAATGGCTTCTCAGGCCGCCATGACTGTATGTTCATTTTCTATCTTCATGAGAACCCGAGACTGAGCCCTTCCTTTGAGATTGTGGTTGCAGCCTTACCTTGTTCTCTTTAATTTTTTGCAAATGATATTTTGATTTGAGCCATGCAATGAATAAAATAAGAACTTTCAATGTTCATTGTTGGTTTTAATGAGTAAACTGTGGCCTTAACTGCAGTTTCTGAAAGAATAAACCTCCAAACCACCATGATAAAACCATATTTGAACTTCTGATTATATCATTTTTTTTACTTTATGCACATTTTTGGCCTCTAAATCATGTAACTCTCGGGAAATTGTGAAAATACTGAAGTATTTCAAGGCATTTTGACTTAATCTTCTTCTGCAAACTAAAAAATGAATTTTTGTCTGAGAATGAATAAAAATAATGAATATTGATTACACTTTGTACATTCAAATGGGCATTTCATTTTCAGCCTGTAGTAAGATCATGAAACCTATTTTCTATACAAAGAAGACTTCTCCATTTCTATAATGGCATACTTTGAAATATTCTCATAAGATGATCCCTCTGTAGCTTACAATCTAAAATCTACTCTTCATTAAGTTCTCATGAAGAGAAAATAGATTGTGTTCTTGCCTCACTAGCAATCCTATGTGGTGATTAAGAGGAAAATAAAACACTCACTTGCTCTTTTAGCTACCTTGATCTTCGTCTCATGATAATTAAGCATGCTAAAGTCATTGATAATTCAGATCTTGAAATTCTCTATATATAATGTTTATGATGGCACTGTTTACTCCCTTGATATCAATTTATTGGTCCACTAAAGCAAATGATTTGTTCTCCTTCTTTGCATTAAGAAATCTACAATGAAATATTATATACACTTAAAACATACATAAAAGGTTGTGCATAGATTATGAAGATGCAATCATTCCTCTCATATGAGGTTGTTTTTGTTGGGAATTACGCCTCAACTTTCTGGTGACCCCCTTTGAAGACTTAGGTGAATTCTCTTGTTTCCTTGGCAATGTCTTTTGTTCTGGCGGAGGCAGAACCGGGATGGAACTTGGCATTGTTCTGTTTGCCTTGTTCCGGGTCGTGTTCCCATTCCGTCTCTAGCTCTGCTCCGCGCTTTCTTGGATCTTCGATTTTTGTTCTGGCAGAGGCGGAACCGGATTGGAACTTGGCACTGTTCCTTTTGTCATGTTCCGAGTTTGGCTATGGATCCAGCTCCGGCAGTCTGTTGCTCTCCACTTGGTTCTAGTGGAGGCGGAACCAGTTTTGGAAGTTGGCAATGTCTGTTTGCCATGTTCCTATTTCTGTTCCTATTTCGACTCCAAGGTCTGACTCTTGCTTTTGTGATCTAGTTCCTCTGGATGTTTGGATTCTCCTCGGGGAGTTTTCCTCTGCTTTGTCCATGTTCTGGATTGTTGTTTCTTGCAATTGGCAGAGGCAGAACTGGAACCAGTTTGGTTCCTGATCTTGGACTTTTGGTAAAGTCCTGTTTCTGTTCCTATTCCTTCCCCGACTCCAACTCTAATCTTTTGTTCTCCCATCTTGGTTTGACCCTGGGTTGACTTTAGCCGGTTAGTTCTGTTTCTGATGTGTTCCTCTTTGCCGCGGGCGGACGCGGAACTGAATTGGTTCCTAAACCTGTAATTTTGATGGAGTCATGTTTTGACTCCAGTTCCATCTCCGACTCCGACAGTGTGTTTTTTCGGTGGAGTCCTATTTCGACTCCTGTTCCGACTCCAGCTCCGGCAGTGTTAAGTTTGGCTTGAAGCCTTGGATGCGCCCGATGTTTGTTTGACCGTTTTGGTTGCTCTGTCAGCTGCGATTGCTGATGGGTCTTGTATGCGTGGCACCTGGTTGAATAGTGATTGGATGGTTACCTAACTTGTTGTGCTGCATGTTTAGTCAACGAAGGTTGGCAGAGCTGAACCCGTTTTTGGAATGGCATTGAATGCCTGGGCGGCTCATTGCAGGGAGATCTGTTAGATCCGGCCAAATGCGTGATTTACGGATGGTCTTCTTTTCTCTTGTTGAGTCGGTTACATATTGGATGAGAGATGTATTATTTCTTAAGAATATAAGTTCGACGAGTCTGCAAGAGTCGTGGGTTGCAGAGCAAGTGCGAGATGTGCGAGCTGAATGCGCGACCATGAGACTGCGAGCAGGATGCGCAGGCATGTGAATGCGTGAGAATGGGGCTGCAAGCATAATGCATGATGCATGATGCGAGATTGCAGCAATTGAACTTGCAGGTTGGATAGTCGAAACTGTGAAGAGATTTGTAGAGAGATGGAGAGGGTGTTCGAGCAATTTGCTTAGGCAATGTAACTGTGAACACTCTATCTCTTAGATATGGGCATGGGAATCATTGGAGGCCGAATGACTAGGTTGGCCATGAGGCTAGATGTGACAGTCATCTGAGGAGCTGAGAGGAATCTTGCGAGTACCTATTACTTCTCCAGTAGAACAAGATGTAAATCCTGTATTAGCTTTGAGCCTGATATTGTATTGTAACTGGCTTTGTGTTGCTGAATAATACAATGGCTCAAAATTTTGGAGTGTGTGGTTTTTACCTGAAAGGGTTTTCCCCACGTATATCTTTGTGTCTTCTTTCATGGTATCTCGTTATGTTGAATCTATTTTTTGTTGCATTCATTTCTCTCAGAGGATCAATGGGGGATCAACTGTGTTTGTTTCCACTTTATAGCATAGTTGGTTGTGTCTTTGTTGTGATTTTGAATTGAAATCACTAAGGCACTATTGTCTTAGATGCCTATCTTGATGATAGACCGAATCCATATCCCCAATAGTTTTCTGGAACACAATATTGATCTCATGATTTTCATACTCCTTATAACATTTTAACGAGCTGGGCTCAACCATTGTGGGAGCCACATTTTCACCACTCATGTTATAATCTGATGAACAACATCATTACTTTTAATATATTTGCACATGAAGCAAACAAGTTAAAAAAAATAGTGAATTCAGTAATTTTTCCTGATGATTTGATCTATTTCTTCATTTATCTCTCTCTTGACGACTAAGTTGGTTTAGTTTAATAATAGCTGAAAATTATGTGTATGTTGATGAGCATGTAATTGGATCTCATGACCTGAGCTCTAACAAAAAAATTCAATCAACTGCAGGTTCTAGAACTCAGAAGCAAAAGGAGCTAAAGACTGAAAATACTGAAGATCAAGCTAGACCTGAAGATTCAACCCTACACCGACCCTTAAGGCAATGATGGACATGACCTCCTTTATATGTTTTCCTTCTTTTAGTTGATCTTCAGATGTATAGTTCGTACTTATTGTTGAATTAAGTCAACTTAGTCAAACCCATGACCTGTGTGGGATTACAAAAACATATATTTGAATAAATCAGTTACTTCAAAGTATGCAATGACTTGTATTTCCATTTTCTTGTTCTCAACCACATATTCTAAAATAACTGATAAGAAATTGTTTAAGACATATGTTTTGTAATCAAATGAAATAATAATTTCAACATATCTGATTTCTAAATTGCAATTCCTTTTTGATAAGCAGTAATATCATAAATTGCATTGAATTATTCAACTTCTCTAAACATACTCCGAATGATTATTTTCCAAATGAAACATGCTTTTTTCTTTGTTAGGATTGTTCAACAGTTCAGTTTGAACTGTTTGAATGATTCTAATAAATCAATCATAAAAAACTCTTCATTCTGAAAGAAAAGGTTCATTGTATGTCTCAACATCAAAAATTTGTATACCCTAGCAAATAATTTCCCTTAAAAGCTTCACTAAATTATGCGAGAAGCAAAAAATTAGTAACAGCTCCAAGAGGAATGAAGAATCCAATGCCCAAACTGAACTGCCTCACTGTCAAAAATAGAATGATGGACTAAAAACATTGAGTTGTTGCTAGGATGACACTGCCATAAATGGAACTTACCAAAAATAGAAATTTGCTATAAATAGTAAGTGTTTGTAAACTCCATTAGAACACAAACTGAGCAACTGACATAACTTACTAAAAATAGTAAATTTCAGGAAAGGTTGTCAAATGAAGATGCATGTTACACCCCCTGGAGATCTTTGAAAACCCAAAAAAAAACAAAAACCTTTCCTACATGCAAGGTACCAAATAAAAATGCATGTTACCACACCCTGAAGCTCTCCAAAAACCCTAAAAGCTCCAAAAAGTTCATTGCCAAACTCCTTCATGCAAGACATCAAAAGCTCAATTGAAACCTCCTCTAAAATAGGAAACCCTAATTTACACTTCTGATCACCCTATGAATTTCCAAAAATAGGCTATCAGTCCACAATGAGCATAGGGGTAAAATGATGACATTGCATTGTTCATCTAGCAAGTTTGACACTCCTTTATGTAGCGTAAGACTTCATCTTTCGACCCTTTCCATGAAAATCTTTCACAGACCTACTTGTAAGTCTTAAAATACCCTTGATGACCAGCAAGTGGGATGTCATGAAATGACTCCAAAATCTTCTTCTTAAGCTTAGATTCTAGCACCAAGAAGATTCTACCTTTATACTATATCAACCCATCAACCAATTGATACCTCTAATCTTGAAAATGAACCTCAACAATGTTGGTTGCAAACTGATTTTTGGCATAATCAGTAGCAATTTGCTCCTTCCAATCAGTAGTAAGCTCAACTAAGGAATTCAAATGAGGCCTTCTTGAAAGAGCATCAACCACTATGTTATTTTTTCCTTTGACATACTCAATGTCAAAGTTGTAAGCTTGAAGCGTACTCACCCACTTCTGTTGCCTTTCATTCAAGTCCTTTTGATGCATGAAATTCTTGAGACTTTTATAATTAGTATTCACTAGAAACTTGCTCCCAACCAAGTATTGTCTAAACTTGGCTAATGTGTGCATGATTGCAAGCATCTCCTCATCATAAATTGAATATGGTCTTTCAGCTCCTCTTAGTTTTCTGCTCTCAAAGATAATAGGGTGTTTGTCTTGCATTTGAACAGCCCCAAATCCTTCACCTGAAGCATCACACTACAATTCAAATGTCTTGGTGAAGTCGGTTAGAGGCAACACTGGACAAAAAATCATGATTTTCTTGAATTTTTCAAACACAACTTGTGCCTTATCTATCCATAAGAAAGCTCCCTTCTTGGTAAGATCAGTGAGGGGGAGACCATCTGAGAATACCCCTTCATGAACCTTCTGTAGTAGCCACACAACCCCAAAAACCCCTTCAAATGTGACACATTCTTTGGAGGTAGCCAATCTAGGATTGCCTTGATATTTTTTGGGTCAACTCTAACACCCTTAGAGCTGATAATGTGGCCAAGGTAGAGCAACTTCATCATGTTGGGGATACAGAGTCAGTTTTGTCATCATAGATCAGCATCTAAGATAGCAGTGCCTTAGTGATTTCATTTAAATCACAACAAAGACACAAACAACTATGCCATAAAGCGGGAGCAGGCAAAGTTGATCCCCCATTGATCCTTTGAGAGAAGTAAATGCATAACTAAAAATAGATTCAACACAAGCATAAATTCAAGAACATGAATCAGACAACCATGAAAGACAAAAATATGAACACACAGATATACATGGGGAAAACCTTTTCAGGTAAAAAACCCCACCTCCAAAACATTCAACTCACTTGTATTATTCAGTAACTAGAACGGTTACAATACAAACACAGAGTTGTGCTCTTCAGGATATTACATCTTGTTTATCAAGAGAAAGAATACAGGCAACACAAAATAGAATCTTCACACAGTTACAATGTCCTCCATGACATACTGTGTAGATTCCCTTCAGCTCCTCACAAATGATTGTCATACCTAGCCTCAAGGCCAGCCTAGCCCCTTGGCCTATTAGGTTCACATCTTAACAGATCCGAGAGTCTAAGTGTTCATGGTTGAACCGCTCCAACACACTCGGCCTCTCTCTATTATCGCTCATCATTTGTATCAATTTGCACAATACATATACTATGTGCCAACCTGTTCAGCCCATCCCTGCTAGCAACAGTCATCAGGATAATAAATTATCCACTTGCAAGCTTTCCATTTTTGATAATGTGCACCGCTTAATCCGCAAGCATCGAGCCGCGCAGCATTAAATCCAATCTCAAACATGTCCGTCAACCTTGCTATAATAATACAGCTTAGTCCCACATCAGAAAATAAAGCTTCGGCCAATGGGATCTCAAAGAACTTTCCACGTGTTGCCAAACAATTCGTTCGTAGCTTTTGACAGTCGATCAAACCGGTCCAACTTGGTCAACCAAGTCCTGAGCTCCTACCGCGTTACCGCTGAGCCCACATGACCCAGCCGCGGTATAGCGTTGAGCTCGCCCGAGCTCACCCTGCCATCTACCTCGCTACCGCTGCCCTAATCATCTTGCCTTGTTGTATGGTGGTAAGCCATCCAGGCTCGCACCCTAGCTCCACCACACTACTGCACCCATGTCTGAGTCACCTCGTTGTATGGCGGTGAGCTCACCCAAGCTCACCCAGCCATCTACCTCACTACCGCTGCCCTGTTTGTGTTGCCTTGCAGTATGGCAGTGAGCTCGAGTGAGCTCACCCAAGTCATCACCGAGCCCAAACTCTGCCTACACCATGCTACCATCGAGCTCAACTGGCCACCCCATGGTATGGCGGTAATGTCCTATGCTGACCACCATCTCCACCGCAATAAGGTTGACCTTCCCGAGCCTCCCAGTGGTGTGGCAGTAACTACGAGGCCAACCATTGGCGGTCTCACTGCGGTGAGAGGACCCACCACCCATGGTATGGTGGTAACCACCGAGACCACTGTTGGCGGTCTCACCACGGCCACCGTGGTGAGAGGGACTGTTGCCAGTGGTATGGCGGTAACCATTGAGCCAGGCTGCTAGCGGCCTTACAGCACCACCGTGGTGAGAGAACTCACCACGTGCGGTAAGGCGATAACTGCCAGCATAGGCTACAAGCGGCCTTACCACGCCACCATGGTGAGTGTACTCATCGCTCGTAGTAAGGCGGTAACCGCCAGATAGAAAACCACCAAGACCAAGCCAGACCATCATGGTAAAGGCTAGAACATGGAGGAAAATGCCAAGTCTTCAAGGGAAAATCCAGAAATGTTGAGGCATAATTTCCCAACAATCTCCCATTTGCCGAATACTTTCAGGCTTCCTTCAAACACCCGAACAAGGACCAAAACCATGCTTCCACGCTCCAACCAAGACCCCTGCAATGACATCAAAAATGTCCACCATCTCAGGCAACAGCTCCAAACACAGGAACACACCAAGATGAAAAAACACCAATCTTAGGAACGCAAAAATTTGATCCTTCGGGCGGCATAGGCACCAAAACAATAGCAACAAATGAAGCACAACGCAAACACAGAAAACTATTCTCCAGAACAAGAAACCAACTAGCTAGAACAGCAACCATAAAACTGATTGCCCTCCATCCAATTGATCAAACCCACACGACTGAAAACCAGCACCCACAACTCATGTTGAATCATCCAACCACCCATACCTCAGAGGTATGAACATTAGTGAACTCATGCCATCACATAACCAACCCATCAACAACTAAGAAAAAAGCACCATGTGTCAACCAATCGAAAGACTAAACACATCCAAGTACTCCCACTGTAAGGGTACTATCCAGATGAATGTAAACAAAGCACCATCACAAGTGATCTAGGCATACCAAGTCCACCAAACCTCTGCACAAAGAAATGTAACCATGTAGTTCCAAGGAACATCCACATTGATCTGCACCTCCTGCAACCACCTACTGCAAGAAACTTTTCTCTCAACTATCTTCCACAATTCTTCCAAGATCCTCCATATCTGACTAAAGAAAGAGGTCACATGAACCTACGCATCATCACCGAAGTGACAGCACATGACCACAAAAGACCACCATGGCTCCACAAATACATCTTACATCTTAAGTCAAGAACATTCGGGAAGAAAAGACCAGATTAGAGAGTAACAGCAAATCAAAACATGCCCTTCTACAAACACTTCTATATGCCATTTGTGACAAGAATGATCTTCTTCACATCCCAAGGGAAATACAACATCCAACAGATGTAAGCAACTCAAAGAAGATCAGACTAACCCATATAACCATCTCCTATTAATCCTCAAAAGCACAAGGAGATACACAATGTTGTCCCCCTTTCATTATGAATCCTCCAGAATCTCAAAACAATTCAAGATTCATAACATGAAAGCAAGCATAGCACACATCTGAAAGATACAATGGGTGAATACCTTTCAAATAAACTTTACTACCGAGCAGACCAAGAAGGAAAGAAAAGATGTCCTCCAAAATATACAAGTCACTATGACTTACCCAAGAGCAATTTCCTTCATGGTCTTTGTTGAACTCACGTTCAACCAAGGTGTAGGCTACTAGAACTTTTAGCTGTAACAACAACATTCTCAAAAGAATTCCAGCCTCACCTTATTCTCTATGCATCCATGAGCACCATCAACCTGTCATCTCATGCTAACTCCAAACTATATTGCTGCACTAAACATGAAGTCCTCCAGCATATGACCAATGTACTCAAAACAAAGAGAAACCCCACACCATTGTTAAAGCTCCAAACGAGATGAACAAGAACTTATCATGACACCATGATCTTACACATCCCCTTAGGAGATACCATGCTTCAAGTGAACTATCCATGGTCTCAAGAGCAAAGCAACATGCCAAAACTCTAATGCACAAGAAAGAGTACACATGACATAAAGCAAATAAACTCTAAACCAATATCACCTGTCAAGCACCACCAGCATATCAACCAAAGACTACCAAAGTCCTCCATGGCTCCAAGATGTTGCACATCTTCAAATAGTGACCATGCAGATGCGAAAGAACTCTTCTGCAGCAACAAGATCTAAGAATCCTCATGAAGCATCTACAACACCAAAGAAGACCATTCACCACCAAATGATGAATCCATAGCCACTGAGAAAGCTCCCACTAAAATGTGACACCGAGCTCTCCAAGCATCATGACCGACCATCTGTTGATCCAAGAATCTCCATGTACAAAACAACAACATGTTCATTGGACAACAACGCCGAACAACACCAAGATTACCAGATCACATAAACCACCCCATCACTGTCAAAATCTTACACAAGCTAGTGTATCCAGCTCTCCATGACATCGTGATTCACATGCTACTGGTCCATAACTGACTATTCAAGTACTCAAACGCCATTCCTCCTCTTATCTCAAAACAACCACGCCAATGCACAAGTGACCATAGACAAGGCCAGCTAATAGATTTGTAACAACACAAAAGCAACCTTGTGGATATGGACAGTCCACTTCCGAGTTGACTCACAACAAACATGTAGGTAGAGATAGCCTACAACATTGCACAACTTGTAGATCCACTTCAATGAAAAACCTGCAAATCTATCATCACACTGGAAACTGTAAAACTGCGATAATCAAAGAGAACAACCCACGTAGACAACATGACTCAAACACCAAATCAGCAACAGATCCGATTCACCAATAACGTCCACAAGTCAAACACCATAGTCTAGGAAACCAGCAAACACACCACAAGAATGCTGAAAGAGAAACTCATACCAACACTCCCATGTAGAGAAGACATCACACCTCCTCAAACCATGTTGAACTATAGTTATCTCATTCAGTCACACCCTAGAAGCCAGGGTCTAGAAAATAGTTGAACAACAGCTCCACAAACTACAAGTTTTACTTGACCATGCAAAACCTGCAAAACCACAGTGTTTCCAAAACACCCACGCATCTTCATATTCACTGCTCATCTAGACAACTCAAGAGTCTGCACACAACCCTCACGGTTAACCAGAACAATGAAAAGAAACATGAAAAAGCATGATAGACTTTTTAGGAAAATCTATAGAAAACCTCCAGAGCCAAAGACATGAGTCTGAACCATGCGAATGCAAGACACGGGTAAGAACAAGTTAGCAGGTCCATTTCAGACCAGTTCTAAAAACCACTGTCATGCACAAGAATACAAGAGAGCCAGGATATTCAAAAGTTGCAGACCACCAGGATCAACTTCATAGCCTCCATACAGAGCAATAGAGAAACCGCCTTTAGTGCTAAGTCAAAACACCCAGCACAAGTGCACAGCTTCATGGTTGAACAACAACACAAGCAACTCCATACCACCAGGGATTCTCTCACACAGACACCCATTATGAAACCATGGTTCGTTGCAACACAACCACAAGCACATCTCACGCCCTTTGCATCAGGAACATCTGCTGTGAGCCAAGAGCCTCAGACCATATTGCAACAATATGATCAACTCCAGTCATCTCCAGTGTCTTTCAAAACTGTGTGTTGAATCAAAGGAGCAACAACTTCCACTCATTAAAGGATCAATCACCAACCAATTTCTCCAAAATTCCTCAAGCTTGTCAGGCTAAGAAATCAGCATAGGAGAAAACCCAAAACTTCAGCAACTAGGAGAAGACTTTGATACCACTGGTTGGTATCATCAAGCCTCGACCTCCTTCAACCAGCTCTGATACCACTTGTTGGTATCAAGAGCAACAAGCTACTAGCTCTAATACCACTTGTTGGGGATATGGAGTTGGTTCTATTATCATAGATCAACATCTAAGACAACTTAGTGATTTCATTTAAATCACAACAAAGACACAAACAACTATGCCATAAAGTGGAAGCAGGCACAATTGATCCCCCATTGATCCTCTGAGAGAAGTAAATGCATAACTAAAAATAGATTCAACACAAGCATAGATTCAAGAACATGAATCAGACAACCATGAAAGACAAAACTATGAACACACAGATATACGTGGGGAAAACCTTTTCAGGTAAAAAACCCCACCTCCAAAACATTCAACTCACTTGTATTATTCAGTAACTAGAATGATTACAATACAAACATAGAGTTGTGCTCTTTAGGATATTACATCTTGTTCATTAGGAGAAAGAATACAGGCAACACAAAATATAATCTTCACAACATAGTTACAATGTCCTCCATGATACTATGTAGATTACCTTCAGCTCCTCACAAATGACTGTCACAACTAGCCTCATGGCCAGCCCATCCCCTTGGCCTATCAGGTTCACATCTTAACAGATTTGAGAGTCTAAGTGTTCATGGTTGAACCACTCAAACACACTCAACCTCTCTTTGTTATCGCTCATCATCTGTATCGATCTGCACACCAGAATACATATACTGTTTGCCAACCTATTCAGCCCATCCCTGCCAGCAACGGTCATCAGGATAATAAATTATCCACCTGCAAGCTTTCCATTTCTGATAACATGCACTACTTATTCTGCAAGAATCAAGTCGCGCAGCATTAAATCCAGTCTTAGACATGTCCGTCAACCTTTCTATAATAATGCAGCTCAGTCGCACATCAAAAAATAAAGCTTCGCCCAATGGGATCTCAAAGAACTCTCCATGTGTTGCCAAACAATTCGCTCGCAGCTTCTGACAATCGATCAAACCGATCCAAATCAGTTAGCTGAGATCCAAGCTCATTCGAGCTCCTATCGCATTACCGCCGAGCCCACATGACCCAGCCACAGTACAACAATGAGCTCACCCGAGTTCACCCTGGCATCTACCTCGCTACCGCTACCCCAACCGACTCACCTCGCGGTATGGTAGGAAGCCATCCGGGCTCACACCCTAACTCCACCACACTATCGCACCCCTGTTTGAGTCGCCTCATGGTATGGCGGTGAGCTCACCCGAGCTCACCCATCCATCTACCTCGCTACCGCTTCCCTCTCCATCCCGCCTCGCTGTATGGCGGTGAGCTCGACCGAGCTCACCCAAGTCATCACCGAGCCCAAACTCTGACTACACCATGCTACTGCCGAGCTCAACTAGCCAGCCTACGGTATGGCGGCCTACATTGACCACCATCTCCACCATGCTACCACTGACCTTCCTGAGCCTCTCTATGGTGTGGCAGTAACCGTCGGGCCAACCATTGGCGGTCTCACCAAAGGCCACCACGGTGAGAGGACCCACCACCCGCAGTATGGAGGTAACCATCGAGACCACCGCTGGCGGTCTCACCACGGCCATCGTGGTGAGAGGGACCACTGCCAGCGATATGGTAGTAATCGTCGAGCCAGGCAATTGGTGGCCTTACCATGCCACTTCAGTGAGAGAACTCACCGCATGCGGTAAGGTGGTAACCACCAATGCAGGCTGCAGGCGGCCTTACTGTGCACGATAAGGCGATAACCGCCAGACAGAAAACCACCAAGACCAAGCCAGACCGTCACGGTAAAGGCCAGAACATGGAGGAAAATGCCAAGTCTTCAAGGGAAAAGCCAGAAACGTTGAGGCATAATTTCCCAACACGTCATTCCAAATTCACATTTGGATTCCTTTGCAAATAAACACTTAGCTTCCAAAATTCTTAGCACTTCCTCCAAGTGCTTGAGGTGCTCTTCCCAAGACTTAATGAATATGGGAATATCATTGAATAAGATGAGCATGAACTT
This sequence comes from Sequoiadendron giganteum, assembly GCA_007115665.2. Taxonomy (NCBI): domain Eukaryota; kingdom Viridiplantae; phylum Streptophyta; class Pinopsida; order Cupressales; family Cupressaceae; genus Sequoiadendron; species Sequoiadendron giganteum. The sequence continues at coordinate 646,008,262 of CM021100.1, forward strand.
CCTCAACTTATTTCTAAAGATCTTATTCATGCAAGACTGGAAGGTTGCAAGTGCATTAGTCAATCAGAATGGCATGACTAGGAATTCATAATCCCCAAAATGACATCTGAAGGTAGTTTTCTCAATGTATAATTCCCTCATCCTTATCTGATGGTATCTTGATCTAAGATCAATCTTAGAGAAATACATGGCTCCATGTAACTCATCAATGAGCTCATCTATCCTGAGAATAGGATATCGATTCTTGATAGTCTGATGATTTAGTGCATGGTAATCAACACACATACACATTGGGTCATCTTTATTTTTGACCAGCAACACCGCTGAAGCAAAGGATCTCTTGCTTGGGTGAATGTGACCCATATCCAAGAGCTATTTGATACCATTCTCAATTTCATCCTTCTGCTTCTTGGGGTAACAGTAAGGAGTTGGTTGTGATAACCGAATTTGCACCCTCTGCAAGTTCTATCACGTGCTCACAACCTCTTTCAAGAGGTCTCCTAGGAGGTATACTACCAAATACTTTACTCTTCTTAGTGATAAAAGATTGAATATCAGGATGGTAGTGCCTCTTATCTTCAACTGGATCAGTTGGTAAAATCATGCACTCTACTACCTATTCTACTTGATCATGATGAATCATCGTTTCCATTCTCTTAAATGAAAGAATGTGAGGGCCTCCATTTGACATCCCTGTTAACACCACTTTTTTCCATCAGACTGAAACTTCAACTCCATAGTTTTCAAATTCAAGGTGATATCTCCAAGAGATCAGAGCCACTGTATACCAAGCACTACATCAGTATCTCCAATGCCTACAACACAAAAATCATCTTTCACCTCATAGTTTCCCAACTACATAGATAGGTTGGGAATCCTTTTGTTCCAAGACAATGTGAACCCATCAGCCACCATCACTTGGAAGCCTTCAAACTCCTCCATCTTGAGGCCTCTATTTGCTACTAATCCTTCATCAATGAAGTTATGGGTTGCTCTAGTGTTGATTAGAGTAACAATTCGTTGTGATCCAATCACTCCACACACTCAAAAAGATTCATTATTTTGAAAGCTCGAGAGTTGTGCCAAAGCACTCCCTCCTCCATGGTCCTTTGTTCCCTCTTCTAGAGCATTTTCTTCATCACTACCTCTTGATTCATATTGTTGATCAGACATATCAGATTCTAATCTAGAATCAAAATAAGCCTCCATATGATGTGATTGGCCTTTTCCATAGCATTTGTGGCCTTTTGACTAAGGCTCTCAGAATGTGTAACAAACTCCATCTTTTCTCAACTTCTCACAAAGTTCTTCTATCATCTTCTAAGGAAACTTCTTAGGCTGATTCAAAGAATGCTTCTTATCCTTTTTGTGACTAAAGGATTTGGACTGAAATTTTGGATTTGGGGCAGCCAACTCCATGCTTCTCGATTTATTGATTGCTTCATCAAGAGTTGGTGGATCAGAGGCTTTGACCCAACCCTTCAATGGTTTCATCAAACCTTCAATAAACACTACTAGCCTCATTTATGTGATGTTGGGAACCATCACGGAAAGCCTTTGAAAATCAACAACATATGAGTCAAGCGAGCCATGTTGCTCCAACTGCACCAACTCACAGAATCTAACTATGATGTACTTTGTTTCAAATATTTCTATCAACTTGTTGTGAACTCCTCATAGGTATGAATAAGGTTATGGCCAAGAGTGACCAAACCATGATACCACCATTCATGTGTAACTCCCTTCAAATGCAAGGTGGAGAACTTGATAGCATCTTCTTCAAGCATCAGTCTGAGCAAGAGGTAGTTGTCTAGCTTTTGCACCATGACCTTCCCTAAAAATTATCACTTCCATCAAAGTGATCCAAGGTAACTTTACCAAGGGCTTGTTGATAATTTGTCCTAGGAGCCATAGGAGCACGATTTTCATTTCTTCTTCCTCTTCTCTTCTTTTGGTTCATATATTGATCCAATGACAAAATGTCACGAATCTCTACTGGTAGAGAAGCATACTCCATGTAGCTATTCCTTACCTCATTTTCCAATGATATTTTGACTTCAACTGGTGGTTTTTCCCTTGGAATAAAGTTAGAAATGAGAGGTCTAGAGGTTGATCCTCTAGTAGTTGCAAAATGTTGGCAAATAGTTCTCTCTCTTCCATTTTTCTCTGAAGAATTGTTCTCTCCAACATGATTCTACTGAGGCTAGGAGTGATTTTGAGTCACTTGTTGATCCATCTTGGCTAGCAATCATGACATCATGTCCAACATGGTGTCAAACTTTCTTTCATCTCTAGCTTATATATCCTCAACTGAACCCCTATCTCTATCTGCCATGGTCTCAACTGCTTTACCACTGTTTCTCAAAACCTCTGAAAAAGTCTTTGCATCTAGAACTAGTGGATTATGATATACTAAACTCTTGCATGTCCTCTGGTGTAGTATATGACTTCTCTATCACTCATCTAACATCTGAAACTTTGTTTTCACAGGATGGCAGGAAAATAGGCTCTGATACCACTAAAATATCCCCCTTAATTTTTATTGAAATTTTCACATACAAATATGCACCTCTTAAGGTTAGCCCAATAATCCAAACCAGCTGAAATGGAACCCTTCACTTTCTGATCACCAAGATCCTAATGTGGGCGAGGTGAGAGCATATGGTGCGAGGGGATCATTAGTTATAAACTGTAAATGAAATCTACAATGTTGTAGGCAACTAATCGGCTATTTTGGAAAGTAAATGCTGAAATAAAAGTGGGAAAATAACCAACCATGAAAGGCTGACTACTTATTCAGTGAGAGCGATAATTAAAAATAAATACTGAAAAGTAAACACTCAACCACTTATTCAGCAGGAGTGGGAGATACAAAATATTAAATGCTGAAAATAAAAGGCTGATCAGTACTACTGAAATCAGTCTTATAATATGCCATCTCATACAATGATTTTTTGATGAAATTTTAATATAATCAAACTCATATGCTTTACAATATTCCTTGCTACATTTATAAATGATATCGCTAAGGAAATAAAGCAAATGATTACAATAACCAGGTCTAATATAAGAACACAAAAATATGAAAATCAAACTAGCAAACTATGAGATCACAAGAAATCTCATACCTTCATCAATACAGCTTTGTTCACTGCCAAACTAAAAGCTAACAATCATTAGAAACAAGGCAACCAAGATGCAAATGATAAACCCCACCAATCATCTCACAAAAGATAGACACGAATCCCAATGCTTGCCACAAAATAGGGCGACCTCTAGAGGAGGTCAACCTAGCTTAATAAATCAGCCTCTTCATTATAAAATCTGCAAACTTGCAATAGGAGGCACCTAAGGTAAGGGAACAAAAGGAGCCAATACCCAGAATGAAATAAAAATCACACAAAGATATGTAAACAAAAACATGCTTCAGCCAAGCACAACCTACAACATCAAAATTAGAATATAACATCAAACTAAATCTCTATGAAGCTCAATCTACAACCTTTGGATGAAGATGTAATCTCAATCAGCTAGGTGTTATCTTTCAAACACGAAACCGATAATTTGCTAGGAAGTTGGCATTCCTCGAAGCCAAGGGTCTGAAATCATTTCAGAAACACTTCATCGTCAATAACAATGGATACCAAATGATGGAGCAAATGCTTGTATTTATAGCACTTTTGAGGTGACTCTTTGAATTCCTCCTTTTTCCCTCCAAGAATGGACACCCAAACATATTTTAAATATTTAATTTAAAAATATACTTTATTCTCCCTCATTCCTAGGCATCAAAGGCATATGGGCACATAATAAACATTATAAAATATTAAAACACCTCTCATGAGGCGTCCACCCTGAAAGTCCACCTTTTAAGACAATATTAAGTCATTAATCTAGGCCATGGCACCCAAAATGAAATAGAATATTAAAATGACTTAAGTTACTCAATTTTCTCAACAAGCCCAAAAGTGTTGGAAACCAATAATACCAAAACTGGTCTGCCTAAAATAGAAACTACACTGAACTACTGAATTATTTCCAAATATAGCACTAACAAAAATAGCACTTACTAAAAATAGCATATTGTTAAAAATAGTAAGTGGTCCCAAACTCATTTTAACCACAACTCGAGTAGCCATCGTAACCTACTAAAAATAGTAAGTTCAAAAAATTCCTCAGATACAGATGCATGCCACATTATTCTAAATCTCTCTGAAAACCCAGAAAGACCCATAAACCATTATGCAAAGCAACTGCATGCAAACCCCTGAAATCACCAAAGAAACCTCCAAGCACTGGAAACCCTAATTTTACCATCGACAGGCCTACGAGCATCTGGAATAGGTTGATGGGCAGCTGCACTGACTACTGCTAAGAAGGGAACATTACATGTGTCCCCTAAAGCGGCAATATTTTTGAGAGCAACGGATTGTGAAGCAGAAGTGAAGGATGGTGTTTTTATTGCTAGCATTCTTTGTCAAGCTATTAATGAAGTGGGCCCTCGAAATGTTGTGCAATTTATAACAGAAAATGCAAAAAATTGTAGGTTTTTTGGGTTATTGGTTGAGTAGAGATATCCACACATTTTTTCGACACCTTGTGTTGTCCACTCCCTCACCCTAATGCTACAAAAAATTAGCACCAAAATTGATTGGATCAAATAGGTGTATGTTGAAGCCGAAGACATCCAAATGTTCATCACCAACCACCATATCGCAGACGGCATATTCAAAATATTCTCCAAATTTGAGTTGTTGAAGGTAAGTTAAATAATAAAAATGTTTCACTTTAGTAATCTTTTTAATTTATTTTTATTTTAATTTTTGTAAATTCAATTTTTTTTATTTATTTTTTTTTTTTCAAAAAAGTTGTTGAGACCTGTTTTGCCTCCAACACAATTGTGTAGAGACAAGTACATGGTCGAAGCTCATAGTTGGTGGTACTTCCATGGCCAAGCATACACGTACCTACAACCTCTTGCAATCAAAATTTGATCCCAAGTTTTATAGTCAAAATCTTTTATCTTTTTTATGTTTTATAATTTTATTTATATTTTAATTTTAAATTTATTTTTTAAAATTTGTAACTCTTAACTATCTAATTTGGTCTTAATAGGTTGCTAGTTCATATTCATCTAAGAAGAACTGGATCACATACTCCTTCATCCACTCAATAAAGCACAATAGACTACATCAGAAAAAGGCAAAGGGCTCGATGTATGTGCATTCAAACTTGTGGTTCCTTACACACAAATAAAGTGCCTACAAAGAAGGGGACACAAGGAATTGGGATATCATCCAAATCATATTAACTTGGATGCTTCCACTACCCACTTTGTTGCACTTGATGTTGATGATGAATATGAGCCAACTAGTGAGCATGATAGTTCTAGTGCTAGTGCTAGTGCTAGTGGTAGTACCAATGCCAGTGCTAGTGGCACTATTTGTGGTTCTAATTTACCACTACATACATCATCTAATATAGATGGTGGTGATGATATTTTTGATGACCCATATGATATTTGATCAATGATGGTTGATTGTTGACATTTGACATTATTATTTTTTAACTTTAATCTATATCATGACATTCGAGTTTGATTAATATTTGACTATTAATGTGGTGGTGTATTTTGCTATTCTATTTAACTATTAATATGGTGGTGTATTTCGAACTTATTTATTGTTGCAAATATGCACATATTTCTATTTTTTATATGTTTTATGAACCCAAAACGAACCCAACCCAAAAAATAAATTGACCAAACTCGTGAACCAAACCCTCAAACCTGAACATGAACATGTCATGTATAGATTTTATTTGATTAATTAAATGCAAGTTATTAATCATGATATTGTAATTTAAATTGAAGTTAATTGATTATTTAAATCAAAGTTAAATTGAAGTGAAATTGAAATTGAAATACAATTACAAATGATTTGAAATGTATTTTTATTTAATTTGGGGTTTGTCATTATTGATGAAAATCGAGTGCAAGTGAAAGCAGGAATAGGTGAACATGATTGAAGGCGAGAACAACGATCAGGTAGAGTCATTTAGTCGTTAGACGTTTATGAGTAGATGGAATCACACACACTCACTTAGTTAATATTTTAATGCATTTTGTGATTCTGTGTTTGCAAATTTAAAATTTGAGTTTAAATGATTTCTCCAAATTTGTGAAAAGAATATGTTGATTTAAAATGACGATTTGGTTAAATTTGAGGAAATTGATTCAAATTAAATGATTGGATTCCTTGTTTAGATATTTTATCATTTTTTGAAAATAAGATGCTTGTATTTCGAAATTTAAATCGAATTGGCTTTTTATTTTGGAGTTTAATAAAATTTAAATGAATAAAATGTTTTATAAATTAAATTGTTTTTAATTGAAAATTTGAAAGAGGAAAAGATTTAAAATTTAGAAATTGAACAAAAATCTTAAAATTGAGTTATTGAAAAACAAAATTAAAAAGAAATAGGAAAACAATTCAAGTCAAAATTGAACTTGGAATTCAAATGAAACTTCAGTTAACAAATTGAAGAAATATATCTCCAATTAATTGGAGAAGCAATCAAAAATTGGAAACGTGGAGTTCAAAAATTGATCTGGAGATCAATCTAAAATAGGGGATCTCATTTCTTGTTAAAATCAATGCATGGAAGAAGAGATCTCCCTGGAGAATTTCAAAATGGAAGAGAGACAAAAAAATCCATTTTTAGGATTGGAACAAAAAAAATAAAGGGGTGTTGTTGATATTTTGGGGGATTTACTAAAAATTGATATTATTCTGAGAAGCAGCAGTAGGGAGGAGAGTTAATTTCCTTGTTCTCCATTTATTTTGCTGTATACCCGTGAATATCTTCCTTCACATCCCACATGCACATGGAATGGAAGACTAGGTGGCCAGGAAGAGAGGTACAAAGCAATAAGTATGAGTTCTAATTTCAAATTGGAATCTATCACCCCCACTCTCCACGCACAGGACATAGAAGGACGCTTGAGGCAAGGAAGAGGCGTAGGCAGGGAGGCTCATATCCTATGAAGCCACCCAGTTCCCTACTCCCACGCATGTAAGGGAAGGTTGGTAAGAGGGGAGCGCAAGAGAGGGGCAGGAGAAGGCGAGGCCAAGGGACTAGCTCCCCACATCACTCCACTTACCACACATCCAAGAGAAGAGGCTTGGTGCATAGCAAGGTAGAAGGTTGTTGTCTGCAGCCAAAAGACCTCTATACACCCCACATACAAGGAGAAGATAGGTGCACAAGAGGAGAGAAGAAACACCAGAAGGATAGCCAACATAAATATATATCTCCATTTCACACAAGCAGCACAAAAAAATAAGGTAGCAGGAAGAATACAGAAAGGAAATTAAGAGAAAAGAAGAAAAAGATTGGACAGAGCAGTAATAGAAAGATATGACAGAGGAAGCATTAAACAACTTCTAGAATTACTAGGTAAGATTTTCTTTGAAATTTTTAAACACAACAATAAACATGAACATAGTGAATTCAATGAAATAGTATTCTCTTTTCTAATTGTTAAAATTATTAAAAGTATTTATGTGTTTCTTAGAATTCTAATTAAATTCTTGAAACATCTAACTGTGAATTAATGGGAAAACGAAACTCCATTGAACAAGTTCAAAACAGAAAAGATTGTAGGAAAAATTGAATGAAAAAATAATGAGAAGCAATTGTTTTACAAACTTAGGAAAAACTCAAAATGATTTGAAAAGAATTTTATTTTCTTTGACAAAAAACTTTATTTACTTTTTGTTTTGACAGAAAACTTATTTGAAATTGGAATTGAAAAGAATTCAAACTAGAAATAATTTGATAAAATATCTCCTAAATTTTAATATGTTTTCGAAATAGAAGTGTTTAAACAGTGAATTTAGCCTTTGAAACTCAAAATATCCAGAAACTGAAATTGAAACGATTTATTTTAAAAACTGTTTTTGAAAAGTATTAAGTTATTTATTTATTTTCTGAAAGTATGAAAACAGAGAATAAATCATTTAAAACTAAAGTATGATTTTTACTGAAAACAAAACAAATAAATTGGGTAAATAGAACAAAAGAACGTGTGCTCTTTTATGACTGTTTTTATATGTATTTAATTTGCATACTGGAGATACACCTTATTTTTGATTAATTAATTATTCGATTTTTATATGTGAATTTAATATCTATGGTCAAAAATGATGAAAGAACAATATTTTAAACTGTTTTTGATTGAATCATGACTTTCGATAAATTGTTTGTGAAAGATTGTATTTGACTGTTTAGACCATGCATGCTTGATATATGACTGGGCATGTTATGTTTTTGGGAAAGCTACCTTCTGGGATGGGTGTCGAATATGGGTTATTAGAGAGTGAAGTTTTGCTTTTCCAAAACTGCTTTATTTGTCGTGCATGACATTTTACTTGGCCAAGTAACTTAAGGACCATTGAAATAGATGGAATTATTGAACTCTCTACCATATCCTAGTATTGAACTTGATTATTTCTTAAATGATTTAGAAAAATGAAAATGCTTGTGGTTTTACTAGTTATATTAGGCACGCACCAGATTCCATCTTGCTCATAGACTTCTTTTTTCTAAGAGATTTGTGCAAGGTCGAGTATTTCTTGAATGACTAAGGAATTTCACGGAAGCGTAAGCTTCGAGGTTGGGCGGAAAAAGCACCTGATCCTTGTTCTTGTCTTCTTTATTGAAGATTAGATATTGGATTGAAGATCAAAGGATGTCATCTTCTTTTATGTTTTATTTATTCTTGAAATATGTAATGAAGAGCTTAAGGCGAATGAATGCCTAAATCTTGAATTGTAATGGATATTATTATCTTCTATTGTATTTATAATCGAAATGGTGTAATATGACACATGTATGTATTTAGAGTGGAATTGTTTATGAATCTATCTTATTGACCTTATGTCATTTTTCAATCAACTAGTTTCTTCGATATCTAAATGAATGAGATGACAACTTTATTTTGAATATAAATGATTTTATTTAAAGTATTATCGAAGTTTTGAATTTAAGAATTTTTGAACTTTACATTTGATATCAGAGCAACCAGGTTCTGCACTGCAACCTATGAGCTCATTATGCAATAATGTATAAACCTTATCAGAAGATAAAGGTTGAAAAGCTCTTGTACCAGAATGGCAAGAGAAAAGAACTTAAGGAAGTGAAAAAGGAAGATGTAAGTCTTAGTAACTTGGGTAAATTGGGGCTAGTTAAAGATTCGTCCTTGGAATCAGAATTCCTAAATCATCAACTTATGATAAAACCTAGGATTCTGGAAGATTATGCAATCAGGGTATGTAGGAAGGTTAGGAAGAATAACTTGTACATACATGGCTCTAAGAAAAAGAGAATGAGTAGTAATGATATAAATTGGATTGTAGCAACCTAAAATTGTAAAAGAGACGGGAACTCTTGGATTATTGTAAACACTACGGATCTACATATGCAAAGTCAACATAATTTTAGATTGTTCAAAAGTAGGATACGAACGAATGAAGTATCCTCAAGTGTTGGGGAACTCGTGACTTAAACTTTTGTGTTAAGATAAAGGCCTTGTTAGAAAAGAGTCAGTGTTGAGGAATTGAAAAAACTAGAATGGTCAGAAGAAACATTCAATGATATGAGCAAGGTTCCTCCAACCGAAATCATTTAGGTTATTGAAGTTTTTGGAATCAAACAACTTATAAATAATGGTCCCAAAAGGGAAAAAGGAATGCAACATGGCTTTATGTGTCAGGACCCTAGAAGTTGCAAGGAAAGAAACACTGTGAGTTAAGAAGTACATCAAAAAAAGAGGTTAGTAAGTATGGATATTCCTTCATTAAAGAAAAATATATTAAAAAGAAGATGGCAATGAAAGCTTAACAATAAGGAATGACAAACCTTTTTCCAAGGAAGCAAGTAAATTACTAAAAAGTTCAACATATGAAGAATGAAAGTTGCAGAAACACTAAGCGGGTGGAAGAAAGAGAGTGAATTGACTCAAGCTGAGTACCCCACCCAACGAAACTTGGTTATGACTTCTTTGCAAGTCACACTTGTGCAATTAAGTCATACATTTTATGACCATAAGGGAAAAAGGACAAATGGAAAGGTTAAGAACTATGATCTGTATACATTATGATTATTTGATCTAAAGATCAAGGATATTATTATTAATGTCGTAGAAAAGGATAGGCAGATAACTTGATCATGATAAGGAAGATCATTGTCTATGGGTTGACAAGGAAGGATCTAAGAGACTCGTGATTGGAAGAAAGTGTCTCGTTACCCCTATATACATTATATAGAGAATTTAATAACGATGTTATTTTGATATGAAATATATCCATGTCGTGAAACAACTTGACTTAGAAGTTCACTATGCTAAGAAACCTATGGACAAGAAAAACAAAAAAAGGGTTGGCTATTTAAGCCATTGAGATGAAGTGAAAAATAAAGTAAGATGTGACGTTAGGTGAACCCCACCAAAATCTCTTAATCAGAATGATTAAATCACTTAATCACTACCTTAATTTTTAATGGAACATTGGGTTAAAGATAACCTATGTGGGACAAGAAGTTTATTCAATAAAGAGAAATATATTATGATGAGACTAAAACCTATTAAGTTGGATTATTCTTTAAATACCTATAAGTAGGAATTAAACTTGAATTATTTGTACAATGGGTCTTGACTATAGCCATATAAAGAAGAGAAATCTATAAACAATCGGACTTGTCAACAATTAAGGATTTCATCGTGAGAATTGGAAGGGAATATTGGGTTAAGATTTGTCATGTGATTGAATATCATTGGAGATAATGGAACTCTATAAGGATAGAAGTATAGGAGGGATGCCTAGTAAGTTAAAGGAAGTCGTATTATTGACAAGACTTTATTTTAAGTAGCTCTTTTTTTAAAAGAGAAACACTTTCAAAAGGAAGCATCTATTGTCATGATAGAACATCATAGAATTTTCACTTAGCCAGAAATGCTGAAAATCTTACAGAGAAGAACATCTAAATTGTTACTTGTGCTCAAAATGAAATATGGAAGTTAAGACTCTCTTATGGTTAAAAAAATCATAGAGTTGACTGCTTATGCTTGATGATTAGGTATGCAATTAAATTGGTTATTATCTGAAGATCAACGTGTTTGAATGAGGATTAATACTCAAAAAGTAGTACCAAATTAAATCAAGAAATTAGATTGAGTTAAAGGATGAATTCCAATTTTTGAAAATAATCCAAGGACAAAAGAAAAGCCAAGGAATGGATGTCCTGAGATAAATGGGAATTACCTCTCCAAAACCTATAACCATTTACAAGAAGAATAATAATGGTGAAAGATCAAAATAGGTTATCACTTAGTTAAAGGATAGACTATTGCTGGATATAAAAGAACCTATGTGTCCAAAATTTGGAAGATCCGAGAACAGAGTGAGGAAAATAATGTCAAAGTTAGAACATCAGATTGACAAAGGGAATTGTCGGATAAGGATTCACTATCATCCAAAAGAAGATAGAATAAGAAGTTGCACGGAATGTAGCAAGGTAATATCTCGTATGCCAGGAAAAGAAGACCAGAAGACATCATTTGTAGGACATGTAACTCTCTTGAGATATTGAAGGAAAATGGTAGAACACAAGACAAATTGATATGTCGATGTTAGTAGAATTAACATAATGTTCTAGTGGATAGACTCATCGGGAAACATACATTTTTTGGAAACTCGACTTATAGGATTATGGTCCTAATTAATATATTGTGGGAATTAGTTGCTTAGTAAACTTGAAAGGTTATTTCAGTTTAGCAAATGATGATAGGGTTGTGAAAAAAACAAAATCATACCATGAGACATTCATTTGAATAAATGTGCTTTATATTATTTTAGTCAAATAAGCAATGGTGGACTAAATCTTGAATAAATTGTAAACTCTAAAATTGATGTTTGGACTATTATATGGAAAGAAAGGAAACTCTATTAAAGCCAAAAAGGCTTGGATATAATCATAGAATTGATAAAATGTTAAAAAGGAAATAATAGATAGAAGTGATCAATTAAACTTAATTGATAACGAAGCTTAAGTGTGGAACAGTATTAAAACTGATAAGTGTCTAGGAGCAAGGTTATGCTTGAGATAGACAAGTAATTAAGGTAAAGTACTTTATGGTAAGGATAATGAATGTGTAAGTGGTGGATGGACTCGGGTTATGAGTTGTCTAACAGTGTAAATTCAAAGGAAAGGATTGGACCCACAATGTAGTGTACAATACATCGACATCCCCTCTTCCATTTGGGTTATACAAAGGATAAATTCACAGACCAATGAATTTCGATCACTAACTATAGTTATTATTATATATAGGATGTAATTATGGAATAAAGCTCTTGGGAGAGTATGTGTGAAGCGTATGAAATTTCCCTATGTGATAGTAAGGACACTTGAAGCAAAGTCTAGAAAGGACAAGATTACTGTATAGGATGACTATTTTGTAAATCTTACGTAATTTAGGAAATCATCAAAGTTGGCTCCGAGATTGGTGGGACCCTTTGATGTAATGGAAGTCATTAATCCAGTTGCTGATAGACTAGCGTTAACAGAGATAGTACTCAGTACAAGGTCCAGTGGGACCAGTATACTGAGGATAGTGCTACTTGGGAGGATTCTGAGACAATAGACCATCATTTTCCTCAATCGCTTTCATAGATTAGTATTTTTTTTATGCAAAAATACATGATACTCTGGTTTTTGATTCACATGTTGTGAACTTTGATAGCATGGATGCTACTATTATTTTTTTATGCTTATGTTGAGAACTATGTTGTTAGTTACTATTTCATTATGATTGAGATACTATGTTTACCTCTTGAGATATTATGTTTTACTGATTGAGATAGTGTGTTTTATTGATGGTGATGTTATGCTTATTGAATGGTTAATAAGACATCGGGGCGATGTCTCTTCCAAGAGGGGAAGGATGTCACGTATATATTTTATTTGATTAATTAAATGCAAGTTATTAAACATGATATTGTAATTTAAATTGAAGTTAATTGAATATTTAAGTCAAAGTTAAATTGAAGTGAAATTGAAATTGAAATACAATTACAAATTATTCAAAATGTATTTTTATTTAATTCGGGGTTTGTCATTACTGATGAAAATCGAGTGCAAGTGAATGCAGGAACAGGTGAACGTGATATAAGGCAAGAACAATGATCAAGTAGAGTCGTTTAGCAGTTAGACGTTTATGAGTAGATGGAATCACACACACTCAGTTAGTTAATATTTTAATGCATTTTGTGATTCTATGTTTGCAAATTGAAAATTTGAGTTTAAATGATTTCTCCAAATTTGTGAAAAGAATATGTTGATTTAAAATGACGATTTGGTTAAATTTGAGGAAATTGATTTAAATTAAATGATTGGATTCCTTGTTTAGATATTTTATCATTTTTTGAAAATAAGATGCTTGTATTTCGAAATTTAAATCGAATTGGCTTTTTTTTTCGAAATTTAATAAAATTTAAATGAATAAAATGTTTTATAAATTAAATTGTTTTTAATTGAAAAATTGAAAGAGGAAAAGATTTAAAATTTAGAAATTGAACAAAAATCTTAAAATTGAGTTATTGAAAAACAAAATTAAAAAGAAATAGGAAAACAATTCACGTCAAAATTGAACTTGGCATTCAAATGAAACTTCAGTTAACAAATTGAAGAAATATCTTCAATTAATTGGAGAAGCTGTCAAAAATTGGAAACTTGGAGTTCAAAAATTGATCTAGAGATCAATCTAAAATAGGGGATCTCATTTCTTGTTAAAATCAATGCATGGAAGAAGAGATCTCCCTAGAGAATTTCGAAATGGAAGAGAGACAAAAAAATCCATTTTTAGGATTGGAACAAAAAAAATAAAGGGGTGTTGTTGATATTTTGGGGAATTTACTGAAAATTGATATTATTCTGAGAAGCGGCCAGTAGGGACGAGAGTTAATTTCCTTGTTCTCTATTTATTTTGCTGTATACCAATGAATATCTTCCTTCACATCCCACATATGCGCATGGAATGGAAGACTAGACGGCCAAGAAGAGAGGTACACAACAATAAGTATGAGTTCTAATTTCAGATTGGAGTCTATCACCCCCACTCTCCACGCGCAGGATAGGGAAGGATGCTTGAGGCAAGGAAGAGGCACAGGTAGGGAGGCTCATATCCTATGCAACCACCCAGCTCCCTACTTCCACGCATGTAAGGGAAGGCTGATAAGAGGGGTGCGCAAGAGAGGGGCAGGAGAAGGCACAGCCAAGGGACTAGCTCCCCACATCACTCCACTTACCATGTAGCCAAGAGGAGAGGCTTGGCGCATAGCAAGGTAGAAGGTTTTTGTCTACATCCAAAAGACCTCTATACACCCCACGTACAGGGAGAAGATAGGTGCACAAGAGGAGAGAAGAGACACCAGAAGGATAGCCAAAATAAATATATATCTCCATTTCACACAAGCAGCACAAAAAATAAGGTAGCAGCAAGAATACATAAAGGAAATTAAGAAAAAAGAAGAAAAAGATTGGACAAAGCAATAACAGAAAGATCTGACAGAGGAAGCATTAAACAACTTCTAGAATTACTAGGTAAGATTTTCTTTGAAATTTTTAAACACAATAGTAAACATGAACATAGTGAATTCAATGAAATGGTATTCTCTTGTTCTGATTGTTAAAATTATTAAAAGTATTTCTATGTTTCTTAGAATTCTGATTAAATTCTTGAAACATCAAACTGTGAATTACTGGGAAACCAAAACTCCATTGAACAAGTTCAAAACAAAAAAGATTGTAGGAAAAATTGAATGAGAAAATAATGAGAAGCAGTTGTTTTACAAACTTAGGAAAAACTCAAAATGATTTGAAAAGAATTTTTTGCTTTAATAGAAAACTTTATTTACTTTTGTTTTGACAGAAAACTTATTTGAAATTGGAATTGAAAAGAATTCAAACTAGAAATAATTTGATAAAATATCTCCTAAATTTTAACATGTTTTCGAAACAGAAGTGTTTAAACAATAAATTTAGCCTTTGAAACTCAAAATATCCAGAAACTGAAATTGAAACGATTTATTTTAAAAACTATTTTTGAAAATTATTAAGTTATTTATTTATTTTCTGAAAGTATGAAAACAGAGAATAAATCATTTAAAACTAAAGTATGATTTTTATTGAAAATGAAACAAATAAATTGAGCAAATAGAACAAAAGAACATGTGCTCTTTTATGACTTTTTTATATGTATTTAATTTGCATACTAGAGATACACCTTCTTATTTTTGATTAATTAATTATTCAATTTTTATATGTGAATTTAATATCTATGGTCAAAAATGATGAAAGAACAATATTTTAAACTGTTTTTGATTGAATCATGACTTTCGATAAATTGTTTGTGAAAGATTGTATTTGACTGTTTAGACCATGCATGCTTGATATATGACTGGGCATGTTATGATTTTGGGAAAGTTACCTTTCGGGATGGGTGTCAAATATGGGTTATTACAGAGTGTAGTTTTGCTTTTCCAAAACTGCTTTATTTGTCATGCATGACATTTTACTTGGCCAAGTAGCTTAGGGACCATTGAAATAGATGGAATTATTGAACTCTCTACCATATCCTAGTATTGAACTTGTTTATTTCTTAAACGATTTAGAAAAATTAAAATGCTTGTGGTTTTACTAGTTATACTAGGCACGCACTAGATTCCATCTTGCTCATAGATTGCGTTTTGCTAAGCGATTCATGTAGGGTCGGGTATTTCTTGAATGACTAAAGAATTTTGGGGAAGCGTAAGCTTCGAGGTTGGGCGGAAAAAGTGCCTAATCCTTGTTCTCATCTTATTTATTGAAGATTACCTATTGGATTGAAGATCAAAGGATGTCATCTTATTTTATGTTTTATTTATTCTTGAAATATGTAATGAAGATCTTAAGGCGACTGAATGCCTAAGTCTTGAATTGTAATGGATATTATTATCTTCTATTGTATTTATAATCGAAATGGTGTAATATGACATATTTGTGTATTTAGACTGGAATTGTTTATGAATCCATCTTATCGACCTTATGTCATTGTTTTTCAATCGGCTAGTTTCTTCAATGTCTAAATGAATGAGATGACTTTATTTTGAGTATAAATGATTTTATTTAAAGTATTGTCAATGTTTTGAATTTAATAATTTTTGAACTTTACAGAACATGAACCCGAATGAGTAACTGAGTATGAAACTATTCATTGATACTTGCAAGGAGGGATGGGTTATAATTTATAGAGCTCCATATCGCAATTAGAACTTTATCATTGAATATAAAGACTTTCATAAATTGATTATAAAGGGTTGCTTGCACATATTAAAGCTTTGTGAATACCTCTAGCCTTTTATGAATTTTAGCAAAATGGATAAATTTGGGAACAACAATGACACTAATTGTCTCAAAATCTCAAATACATAAACCACATGATTTCAAATCTAAAAGGACTCTTAGACCTAGGGATATAAAATTTTGTTGATACCATGAGTGATTGGCTGGTGGTTTGAGTGTGTTGCATCATGAACTCTTCCTTTTCTTAGGGCTTGTTGAGTGATCAATGGAATAGAGATCAAAATCTTGTTAAGCTTCTCACTCCTATAGCTATTTCCCTTCCTACTATTTAGTCCAAGTAAATAGACCATCAAAGCAATCAATTTCTATCATATATGAGTTATCTATAAGTCTTGTTAATGCCTTTGACATTCTTTTGTTGAATCTATTTCCCCTTTTCTTTTCTTCTTGGCTTTTTTATATTGTTAAAATTGCCCCTTTCCTATTGTAGGAGTGAAGAGGGAAGCAACTCACCAAATTTAGTAGAATGGAAAATGGAAGGAAACCTTTGTAGATTCCACTAGATCGTAAGTTTGTGTTAGGACAAAAATGAAATTGTTAGCAGCCCCAAGTGTCTTTGTACTTTTTATTTGAGATGCTTCATATCATAGTTTCCTGGGGAAGGACTAATTCTATCTAATGATCCTTGATTTTCTTGTGAAATAGTTGGTTTATGTTGGGAGCACATATTCCCCTTATGTTCTATAATAAGATATGCATTATGAGGATGAATCTAAGTCTGATACCTCAAATTCCTTGTCTGTGGTAGTTGATCTAGTACTCTTTTGTGTCAAAATTTGAATTGCCTTTGTGTGGGTGTTAATATCATGTAACGGTGTGACCTTTCATGATAAATGAAAATAGGAGAAGACTTTTATCTTTTTCTTTCCCACCCATCTAGAATTTATCTCACCAAGTTCCCAACAATGGTAGTTCATTGGGATTGGGATGAGATTCAAGAGTAAACTGATAGATATGATTCTTATTCTCCATGCGCAAGGTTTTATTGTTGGATGTGTTTTGAAATAGTTATAAGGATTTGCTAGCAAGATTTGTATCCTTTGTAGCTTTGTCTAAATATTATAGAGCGCACTCAACCTCCTCCATGAGAGGAAGAGCGTCAAAAATAGGTTGTTGTGTCAAATTCTTCATTTTCCTTGTGTACACTTTATTGTTTTTTTTCTATAGAACACTAGCTTGCTCTACCATAGCCTTTTGATTTATTCTCTACCATCCAACATAATTGTTCAAAATATATCATGTTATTGTAGCAAACATTGTCATCATGATCTCCTAGTCCACACCATCTACAAACCACAATGTGTCAATGTTGAAAAGGTTGGGACAACATCTCACAAAACAAAACCATTAATTTCATACTCAACATTATGCATATGATAATCATCAGTATCTATTTTGATTCCTTCACTACCTCAACCTTGCTCAATATGGGTATGTCATCAATAATCTCAAGGTTTACTTAACCAGTTGCTTGTTGTTTCATTAGATATTTATTCTTGCTATGGCATCACTTGCTAGTGTTTATCAATCTTCAAATCCAATGGACAATCTTTACAAGAATGCATGATAAACATGCAACTAGTTATCTTGGCAACTCAAACTTGTGTAGAATTTTGTGTGGCAATTCACACTCATGTGAAATTTTGTGTTCCAAATTTCACACTATGCACTATACCTCTTTCTTTTTCCTCCTTGGTCTTTCTCTTCAAATCTTTGAACATTATCAAAAAAATCTTTCCTCCAAGAATTTAGCAATGTTGGATACTCGAATAATCCTCACCTGTGTTGCAAAACTCACAAGTACTTGTGAGCCAAATGGGCGAGTGAGTTACTCGCCAATGAGGTTTTGAAAAACTCGCAATGATTTCTCTACAAAAAAACTCATACGTCAAAGGAAAAAAATGCAATATTTTTGTCAATAACTCATCCAAATTTATATAATTGTTCTTTTGCTTGTAATTTAAAAAAAATGTGATTTTTATTTCATTTTCACTTGTGGTTGGTGACTTAGGGCATGTGATGACATGGCGACTAGCAATGAAGGTTTGTGTGGTTTACCCCAAACCCCCACAAGGGGGAGTTGCCCCTTGACCTCATTGGGGGTGTTTCCCCCAAACTCCCACAAGGTGTGTTGCCCCTTGACCCTATTGGAGGTGTTGCACCTGAATCCCCAGTGGGACGCTACCACTTGATCTCACTGGGGGTGTTGCCCCCAAATCCCCATGAGGGGAACTACCCCTCAACCCCATTCGTATCTCCATTCCCAAATCCCCATTAGTTATTAGGATCTCTTGTCAAAAAAAAAAAATTTGATTACAATGATAGGGTGATGAGGACTTGAAAATTTTAAATATAACTCTTGAGTGTGCTAACTTAGATGTTATTATCACACAACTGACCAAAAATCTCTTTACATGACGCAACTTCTACATATGGCATTGCTAGTGGAAGTGGCATTGTACCTCATTTAGAGATTGAACCTAGTTTTAGGTCTATGATATGTATTAAACTCTAATTTTGATTTATATATGATGGAAATCAACAATATCCACTACAAAATTAGTAATATGTGTTTTTGAAGAATATTTTTTAAAAAAAATTGTATTTTAACGTTTGATAAAATTGTCAATTTATTGCCGAGTTTTTGCTAAGTCTCGAGTTTTTAAAAATTTTGGGGCTTGTTGAGTTATTGTCGAGTCCAAGTTTTTCAACTACAATCCTCACTATAGTCAATATATTCACTAAAGCATTTGCTTTCTATTTGCTCTTAGGGTTCATTGAATGTTGTAGGAAGCACTATCTCTAACCTGGAGATCAATTCCTTCATTTGGTTATTCTATGATCCAACCAAGTCCCCTTGTTTTTTATTGTAGGGATCTTGAAAATGGTCTCATTATTTTCCCATAATGGCTTGAACTCTTTCTCAAAGGCCCTCCTTAGCTTACCACAACTATTAAACTCTCTCTTGTTTTATTTTATATACCAATCATTAGCAACTCCTCTCAAGAAGGCTAGAAATAGCCTTATATGTGACTAACTATTGGCATTCCATCTTGTAATGCAAGTATTGCACTATCAAACATGGTCTTGATTTATGTCCCTCATAAGCTTCGATTATATTTTTCATGTCTCTTGATGGTTTCACACTAGCATGGTGGATGGTACCAATTACCTAGGCAATATTCCCCTTCTCTAGTTCAACTAGCTCTACTTAGTTTCCCTTTATATTTCAACATCCAATTCCAACCTAGACTCTATTATATTCACATGGTTCCTACCCATATTCATCCCCTATCCACATCATCACTCTTGTTAACACTCCATAATGTAAATCCACTATGTTTCATATTAGTACTTTTTTTCCTTCAATCTCAATTCTCCCCCCAATATAGTGACTTCTCACCATTAGGTTCTTGTACCCTTTTATTTTCAATGGCATCCCTTCCACTGTCAAGCATAACCACACTATTATCAATAGTTCTCGCATTAAAGTCTTCAAAAACACTGGCAGTCTTTTCTCCTTGAAATTGTTCTTCGTTGTTGTGCCAATGATTCTCGATTCATTAATGATCCATTCATTGTTGACATTCCTTTCCTCATCAAAAATCATGTCATCTAGCTTAAACAATCATAGTACTAAAGGTTGTGAAATCTTATTTCTTTTCCTCTAGTTTAAAATACACTAAAGTCATTACTCCTTGGTTTTTACCCTCTTTCATAATCTTTTTCCTATGTTGTTGAGTATTGCAAATGCCTTGTCATACTTAAACTATTTTGGTATAGTCCATATTTGATCTAACCTCTTGACAATCATAGTACTAAATGTCATGAACTCTTATTTCCCTTTATCTAGTTTTAAAAAGATAAATTCAGCAAGTCCTTAGGTTTTACCATCTTTCATAATCCTTATCCTATGTTCTCGATTAGTGCAAGTGCTTCATCATACTTAAGACAATTTGATCCAATCCAAGCTCAAATTCACCAAGACATATCTTGGACCTATCAATTAGGCTAAGATGTGCCCAATCCGAATGCATGGAGTTGAGTATATTCTTATCGTGAACCAAGGAGTACTTAGTGATTTTTATTATAAAAATTAAAAAAAGTTTTAAAAACCTAAATAACCCTATCTACCATAATAAGTGATGGCTTTTTCTTTTAATCACATCCTCCACGCATTATCAGACCCCGTCTTCTTCTAACAAAGACGACTAATAAAAACATTACAAGGAAGAATATGGGATGAGATTTTTAATCAGCGGTAATAACTAATTCATAACATTGAATATATCTGCACCCACGAACACGATTTCCTTTTAGCAGCCCACGCCTGAGCACATCCGCAAACTTCATAAAATGGCATGACATGCTCATTAATATGACGTTTACAGTAAAACCAAAGAGCACGTCTTTTTCAACCAACGTCGAAACCGATTCCAAATATGCCTTGTGTCTGAGTATAAGCTTTTCAAAAATCGTTGCCATGCACACACATTCCGCATCACGTCAGGCCAAATTAATTCTCACGGCAAAAGCTGAAATCTCCGCACCTCACACACCCGTGTCTTAGAATGATGCCAATAAATATTCACGTCCCTACTCAAAGATGGCTCCCAACGAATGCAAGAAAATGTTACCGATATGAATACCCTATTCCATATCACAGTAAATCCACGATCACAGCCATGATACTCATGCATTGGCGACATGAATAATATGCTACAAAAATAGACTTCCACAGAGCATGCAATAGAAATTCGGCATAGAATATGTCAGAGACATTTGAATCAAGCCGCCAACACTAATTCAGACAAGGCATTACAAAGAGAAGAATCACTTCAGGACCGTGCACAGGCTCACAAAATTACATAACACTTTATAGTTTAAAACAAAAGGTTGAGTTTATATATATTTCATTTGCATTCCAATTTCATAAGCGACACAACAAGTCTACCACCATACGTGCCCAACGTCAATCTGAACCTGTAATCAAGCTTGCATACCAAAATCGTAAGTAGCATCATCACCCATGAATTTACACTTTGACATCAATGAAAAAATGTTCAACAAAAACAAGTTGCAATCTCCTCAACTAAGTAGAATTGAAGTACATATTCTTTTATCCACTCAATTAACCTCTTTGATTGGCTGTAAAAAGACAAACGAGTTGTTGTATGTTGCATTCCAACTTGTGCCTCCTCTCATATAGGCAAGTTGAGTATAAGGGAGTGATGAAGCATTGAGACACAGCATGTAGGTATGTTGATTTGAATGCTTCTATTCCACAAATTTGCTTAGTCCCAATTAAGGATGAGGGTCACATTACTACACCAGACTTGCATGGTGAAGCTAGTGGGATTGGCACTGTGGCTGTTTGTGGTTTCGGGAACCAACTGTTAGACATGCTCTCAATGAAGAACAATATGATGGCATTCGACATTTGACAATTATCAATTTCCACTATTAGCTATGTTCTCAATTATGTATATTTTTTCTACAAATTTTGGTTTTATATAAATATATATTATGGTTTCATGCTGCTGGCTCAAGATTTAGGTTCAATACATCTGATCCCAGGGATACTAAACCAACAAAAAAAAATGGTGAACCGTTGAACCTAAACCCTGAATCAGCAACATAATATTTATCGTATTTGCTATGCGTCTATAATCCTTGTGGACATCCTAACAACAATTGTGCTCTCTAAACTTCTCGCAATAGAAATGAGTTAATTTGAATACGATCTAAACTCAAAATGTATATATTAGTGATTCTCTATCACTCTTCTTCCCACTCTTTCTTCATGCAGTCTTCATAAAATGGATAAATACACTCTCTCTGAGCTTCTTGCTATCACTTGTTAGAGCCCATTTAAATCTATTAAAACTTTTAAATGCACAAAACAAAACATAGAGCTGCTACTCTGATTTCCAGTAAAACTAGAAATATCAAAATTTCAAAATGTAGAATAACAAACAAGAGAAGACATGCAATATTTTCTTCTATTAACTGACTAGAAATGAGAATACATAAAGCATAAAACTTTAAACAAACTAAAGACTACCTATTACAACTTTCTGGGAGCGATCAACTATAGAACATAAACAATCAGGAGCTACTCAAAGATCTCTATTTCTATTCGAATGGAACTATCTACTATTCTTCGAAAACTCAGAGCAATCAGGAGCAATCAACTACTCATTGCAAACACTCTACAACAATTCTGAGCAATCCAGAGCTATCAGAAACTCCTTGCACATAATTTTTTTTGTTGCTGCTGCAACTTCATTTCTTTCTGCAAATCACTTGCTGCTGCAAAAACTGACTTCTTCCAACTTACTGACTGGGAAAAACATTCCCTCTATTTGTCTCATTAAAAAAAAACCTCTATCAAATTCGAAATTACCTACCAGCATTAATTAAGAATTCAAAAAAATTTACTTCATTCAATTCTGAGCAGTCAGGAGCAGCAAGGATGAAGATCCCAAAAACTTGCATTGGACTAATAGCTCCTGATAGGTAGGTGAAGCAACGACAGGCTCAAGGGCAATTAATATTTCCAACACTCCTTCTTGGTCCTGAGCCAACAAAACAAGATCAATCCTAATCCAAAACAACTACTCCCAATCTACTTCTTAGGCGCTCAAAACTATCCTTGCTCTTGAAGGCTTGGTGAATATGTATGTTAGTTGCTGCTCAGGCCTGTAAAACTCCATTTTGATTTCACCATTTTCAACCAATTCACGAATGAAATGATACCTTATTTCAATGTGCTTGCTTCTTCCATGAAACACACAAGGCTATCGATGAAATATTGTCACAAAAGATCATTGTTTCATCCTCTTGTACTTCTCTCAAACCAGCCAAGATTTTTCTCAGCCAAATAGCCTAACATGTTGCTGCATTTGTTGCTATACACTCAACTTCAGCTATTGATAGGGTAACAAGAGGTTGCTTCTTGGAAGTCCATGAGATAGCACCCAAACCCAAATGAAACACATAACCCGAAGTGCTTTTCCTATCATCCAAACTTCTTGCCCAATCACTGTCAATGTATCCAACCAACCCATACTCTTTTGTTGTTGTATACAACATGCCATATCCTTTGGTGCTATTCACATACCTCAGGATTCTCTTACCCACTTTCCAATGGGTGTCTCTTGGAGTCTCCATAATCTAGAAATCAGACTCACTCCATGCATTATATCCGGCCTAGTTTCCATCAAATACATCAAACTTCCAACCAAACTTTTATACATTGTCAGATCCACATTGATGTTGCAATCTTTCTTGCTCAACTTTAGACCTATGGCTGTTGGTGTTGGGGCAGACTTACTTTCAAGCATCCTAAATCTCTTCAAGATCTCATTTGCATATTTTTCTTCAGATATAAAAATACAATCATGCATTTGTTTTACTTATATGCCTAGAAAATAACTCAAGAGACCTAAATCTGTCATTTCAAACTCTCTTTCCATGGCCTCTTTAAAATCAACATCCCCAGTAAAAACTAAATCATCAACATACAAGACAACATACAAGACAACAATTAAAATATTACCATTTGTTGCCTTGATGTAAAGAGTGGGTTCACCATCACTTTTGCTAAAGCCATTGCTCATCAAATATGAGTCAATCATACTGTACCATGCCCATGGAGCTTGCTTCATCCCATAAAGAGTCATCTTCAGCCTATACACCTTTTGTTTTTCACCTAGAACTTCATATCCAAATGGTTTCTCCACATAAACTTCCTCTTTCAACACTCCATTAAGGAAGGTGGACTTCACATCCATTTGAAACACCTTCCATTTGTGTTGGGCTACAATTGCTATGACTTCTCGCACGGTCTCCATCCTTACAATAGGGGAATACGTCTCATCATAGTCTCTCCCAAACTGTTATTTATACCCCTTGACCACCAAACATGTTTTGTGCCTCTCTATCCTTCCTTCGGCATTGCACTTGGTCTTGTAGACCCATTTCACCCCAATAACTTGCTTGCTGGGAGGAAAATCAGTTAACTCCCATGTGTTGTTGCTTTCTATTGCATCTATCTCCTCATTCATGGCCTCACACCATTTATCCTCTTTAACAGTTTCTTCAAAATAAATCGGATCACTATGAGAAAATAATAAAAAATTCATGTTTTCATCAAATTCTTCAGCATACCTTTCATCTTGGTAGATCTCCCTTAGACTCTTGGTCTTTCTTGGCATTAGGGAGGTGAGAGTGGGGTCTGAAATTTCATTATTGTTGTTGTTCTACTGAATAGACTAGTTCTAGAGTGATCAGAGCGATTGGGAGTTATCGGGAGCTCTTTGCAACCCATTCTCTGGTTGTCTGTGGCCGCTTGTCTTTCTATCTGTTCTGATCAGGAGCGATTAGGCACAATCAAGAGCTCATCCAGAATTATCAAGAGCTATTGTTGGCTCCACTGAAACATCATTTTGTACTTCTTGTTCCTTTTCTTCAACATCAAGAATGATCAGGAGCGATTTGGAGAGATCAGGAGCATTCGTGCCATCCCATGACTGATTTTTTAGAAAATCCACATCTCTATTGATAACAATTTCTTGCCGACTAGGTTATACAGCTTGTAGGTTTTTTATTCTGAAAAATAACCCATGAAGATGCACTTCTCACCCTTGCCATCCAATTTCTGCCTCTTTGCTTTAGGCACGTGAGATATGCCACACAACCGAACACTCTTAAGTGCTCAATCATCCATCTACATTTTGTCCATGCCTCTTGAGGTACTTTTTCATAGACTGCCTTTGTTGGACTTCTATTAATCAAATAAACAGTTGTTGCTACAGCCTCTCCCCAATATTCAGCTAGGAGTCTCTTTTCTTTCATCATGCTCCTTGTCATCTCCACAATGGTCATGTTCTTCCTTTCAGCCACTCTATTTTTTTGCAGAGTATAGCTGGCTGTAAGCTCCTTCTTAATGCCATTTTTTCTACAAAAATTCACAAATTGATTGGAGGTATACTCTCCTCCATGATTTGACCTAAGACCTTAATGAAGTGTCCACTCTCTTTTTCAGTTTGGGCCTTCAACAATATAAATTTATCAAATGCATGGAATTATGCCGCAAAAAATAGACCCATGTCCTATGGCTAAAATCATCAATAAAGGTCATAAAAAATCTGATATTACCAATGGATGTGATTTGTATAGGGCCTACCAAATCCATGTGCACCAACTCCAATGGTGCCCTTGCCCTTGTAGAGTTGCCCGATTGAAAGGGCTACCTATGTTGCTTGCCCAAAATGCAAACCTCACATCTAACATTAGGCTCTACTATACTTGGCAAACCATCAATCATTTTTCTCTTAGACAAAAGACTCAAACCAGCATAGCCTAAGTGCCCATACCTAAGATTTCATAGCTCATAGGGGTCTTCAATGGTGCTCTTGAGGACTGCTTGTTGTATTGTTGTACATTTTCCATCCATGAGAGGTGTTGCAATGGAATGAGATGAGAAGCACGTTTCAATCTTCAACGCAAACATCCAGTTCTTTTTCATTGCAACTGCTGCAAACACCTTTGTCCTCTCATTGTCATAAATGACACATTTTCCCTTCTCCAACAACACTTTGTATCTATTTTGGATCAGTTGTCCAACAATCATGAGGTTATGCTTTAACCCCAGTGCAAAAACACATTTTGAACCTCCTTCTCACCTTGCTTGGTTTGGATCATGATAGATCTTTTGCTTTTGACTGGAACTATTCCATTTTTCCCCATTCTAATTTCAGACTTAACATTTTTATCAATGAAAGAAAATAAAATTTCATTACCACTCATGTGGTTGTTGCAACCGTTGTCCAAATACCAGACTTCAGGGTTGCCTTCTTCACCAACGTTGCACATGATGAAAGCTATGGACTGATTGTCTTCAGCCACATTTTAATCAGTTACATTAGCATTCTATTTTTGCTGATTATAGTGTTTTTTCCAACACTCACTAGCATAATGCCCAAACTTATGACAATAGTAGCACTCAACATTGCTCTTGTCACTTCTTCCACTCAAACTGTTGTTCTTCATGCCTCTTCAGGAGTTGTTTCTGAGAGCTACTCGCTCCTTCTTGGCTGCTTACGCGTCCCGAGCTTTCACCACCAACATTTTCTTGTATAGATCTGCCTCTACCTCTTCAGGAGCCATTTCTACCTCTCCCCTTGCCTCTTGCATTTGACTAAGCTTTCAAATTTTGCTCTTGGTAAGAAGTAGCAGACCTTTTTAGGCGTTGTTCATGGGTTTGAAGAGAACCCATCAACTCATCCATCGTCAAAGTAGAGAGGTTTTTTTCCCCTTCAATAGCAATGATGAGTGCATCATACCTTGTGGGTAGACATCTAAGGATTTTTCAACAATCTTCTACTCCTCCATCATTTCTCCATCTGTTCTTAGCTGATTTAACAAGCTTAAGAACCTTGTGTGAAACTCAGAGATGGTCTCACTTTCCTTCATTTCAATGATCTTGAACTCTCTTTGAAGAAACTGGAGCTTCATCAATCTAACTTTTTCAGTCCCTTTGTAGCTGGTTTGGAGAATTTCCCAAGCTTCCTTTGCATACTCAGCTACTGCTATTCTAGAAAACTGGCCTCTGTCAAAGTTGCTTCAATCAAACTTAATGCCTTAGCATCCTTCTTTCTCTGCTCCTTCAATTGGGTCTTCTGGTTATTTGTGAGAGCTGCAAATGCAGCTGGGTTAGTGACATCCATGAACCCATTTAACAGAAAATCCTACAAATCATTTGCAACCATAATGGTCTTCATTTTCTTGGCCCAAACATCATAGTTCTATCTATTAAAGGATGGTGACTACTACCAACTATTTTCATCATCTCCAGCCATGTCTCCTATAGAAAAAACTTAAATACCCAGACAAAATAACTGCCCTAACTCACAAGGAAATGGGGCCTATAGCTCTGTACCATGTTAAAAAATTTAAATACACAAAACAAAACACATAGGTGCTGCTCTGATTTCTAGCAAAACTGGAAATACCTAAATCTTAAAAAGCAAAATAACAAACAAGAGGAGACATGCAGTACTTTCTTCTTTTATTAACTGACTGGAAATGAGAATACATAATGCATAAAACTTTAAACAAACTAAAGACTACCTATTACAACTTTCTAGAGCAATTAACTGCTCAACCAAATCATAAACAATCAGGAGCTACTCAGAGCTCTCTATTTCTATTCAACTGGAACTATCTACTATTCCTGGAAAACTCAAAGTGATTAGGAGCAATCAGATGCTCACTGCAAACACTTTGCAACAACTCTGATCAATCTGGAGCTATCAAAAACTCCTTGCACATAATGTTTTTTGTTGCTGCTACAACTTCACTTCTTTCTACAAATCACATGATACTGCAAAAACTGACTTCTTCCAACTTATTGACTGGGAAAAATATTCCCTCTATTTGTCTCATTCAAAAAAAATCCCTCTCAAATTCAAAATTACCTACCAGCATTAATTGGGAATTCAAAAATTCCTACTTCATTCTATTTTGATCAATCAAGAGCAGCAGGGATGAAGATCCCAAAAACTAGCATTGGATTAATAGCTCCTGACAGGTAGGTGAAGCAACGACAGGCTCAGGGGCAATTAATATTTCCAACAAAATCTAAGTAGTGACAAGCTAGGTACAACGGCAATGGGTTAGCATATACTTTGCAACTCAAATAAAAATTCCTCAAGGAAAAAATCAAGTAAGGTCCCAAACCAAACTAACAAGTATTGAAAAAGCATTTATTATTTATAAGTTTTTTCACATTCCCTTCACAATCTTTGAAATTTCCATTATATTCTTCAATTTTATTTTTTCAAGTTTTTTGGCTACAAAAACAATTTACTGAAAACTGCATTGCAGAAAATTATGGATTGATGACGTGAATGGGTGTTGGCAAAATTATTGATTCACAAAGACCAGATGGGATTTGTACCATCATCAACACAAAAATTGTAAAAATAGAAAAAAAAATTATACTTAACAATATGATACATCATTATAGAACAAAAAAAATAAACACACAGAACATTGTGCACAGTCTAGTATAAGCATCATGATGAGCCAAGTTTTTGGCACATTTAGATCATACTTTTACAAACACTTTTCTGCTTTTTGTTATGCTAAAACAAACATTTAGTGTTGATTATGGGACAAGACATGAACTCTTTATGCTTAATATAAAAAGTATATTATGCTAAATCTTTCCATAATTATCACCTTAAAATATTTTATTAGTCTGATGAATGCCTTATGACTTTGTGTGATGACAAACCCTTCCTGCAGCCTCTGTTGTTGAACTTCCTGCAGTCATGTCTGAAATAATGTTTGCCTTAGTTTAATATTTAATGAATGTATAAATGAAGTGATGGATTGTCTTAAAGGTTGAACGTGTTGAGCTAACTTTCTGCCTCAGGAATAGCTGGCAAGATATTTTGCAGGTACCACGATTGGAGGAAGGAATTCAATTCCCACTTGAAGGATAGAAGACCAAATCAAAGAAGACTGGTTCAGCAGCAAAAGAATAGGGAGGCAGTTTCAACTCATCTGCCATGCAAGAGGAGTGTTTCAAAAATCTAGTTCAGGCATCTTGATGGCACATAAATCTAGGATGATGGCACTATAAGATTGATGAATTGATTTGACTTAGTTCTTTCATTTCCATCCACCTCTTTACTAAGTTAGTTAAATGTAATAAAGACCTCCTATTTTATAAGGGAAGGTTAGTTAGTAGTTGGATTTAGTTTTCAATAAATAGCCCATTCTCCTTCAGAGAATGGGTTGAAAGATTGTTGTTGTAACACATTTTCAGTTTCAAAAATAAAGTCAAGAGATTGTGTGCTATGTACTTGTCTATCTTGAATCAATAAAGTTTATGAATTTTTTCGCCTAATCTGTTGTCTACTTTTGGCATTACCTAAGGGAGCCCACTTAATAAATTGTCCATACTTTCATTCTGCAAGTTAGAATAGATGCACTTCCTTTCATAGAGATTAATGTGACTGTTCCTGCAACTGGTAGAAACACAGAGTTGTCAATTGTTCATGCAGCCACTAGATGCAGAATAGTTTTATCTTTCAGTTTTCATTTCCAAGCAAGTTATCCAGTAAATTTGTTTTCAGTAATTCAAATTCCAGTATAAAGCATCTTCGGAAATCATGCATGTCTGGGAAAGGTGATTAATGCATATATTGTGCTGACCCATTTCAAGTTTGCGTCCCTGGGTTGATGATTAAATGAGGTTCTTTAGCAGATTATGACTGCTGGTTGTGATGTTCAATCTCTAAGTAGAGGAATTCATGTTCCTAATTATTAAGTTGATTAAAGAACACTATATTTTTGGCGCCATTGTCGAGGATGGTGTCAAACTAAGGACCTATTATAGGCATGCTAGTAGAGAGTTCAAAATTTCATTCCAAGTATTTAGATTAGAATTTTGCATTCTAGCATTTTCGTAGTTAGTTCACTTTTTGCTGTATGCGTAGAAGAAGAGACCAATTTGGAAGATTTCTTCCTAGAAGAATAGATATTGAAGAGATTGAACTAGACCTTTTGCAAGAAGATCCATATCAGAATGTTGGCCAAGACTTAGTTACCTCATCTTCTTCCTCAGAGCTAAGCTTTAACCTGTTTGAAGAGCCAGATGACCTTAACCCACTTGTTCAGCATTTGAATAATCTGCAAACTTCTAACAACCAGGCCCCATCAAATAATCCACTTGCTCTTGTAGTTCATCAGTCAGGAGCTAATCCAGGGACACAACCAAGGATGGCTACTCCTACTTTTCCATTTCCAATTCCTGACCTGCATGACAATAATAACCTCAAGAACATCCCTGCTTCATTACTTCCAAAGTTCTATGGACTTATTACTGAGGACCCTCATACCTTCTTGTTTGAATTTGACATCCTTTGTAGAAGCTATGACTATACAACCTCAACACACAAGCTGAAGTTGTTTCCCTCCACTCTAAAAGAGTCAGCCTTGAGGTGGTTCATGGGATTGGGAAGTGATATAGCTACCACTTGGGATGAAATGAAGAATCTATTCTTGAGTAAATATAAAGAATATTGTAGAGGAAATGATATGATAGGAGATGACATCTCCAAAATGTCACAAAAGGAGGATGAAACCTTGGAGGATTATGTGTCAAGGTTCTTGTTTAGTGTGCAGAAGAATACTCAACATGAGCTGAATAAGGAATCTCAAAAACTTCTCTTCCTAAGAGGAGTTAATGATACTTGCATGGAGGCCCTTGACCTCATGGCAGGAGGAGATGTCACCCAAAGCGATTGGGATGATATCAAGAAAATCTATCCCAATTACTCCAGAGCAGTTGTAAAGAAGTGGAGGGAGTTTAGACCCTCTGCTATAAAAGGAAGTGGCTCTGGAGTATCTAAGGGGGGATTACTAATCTCTTATCTGACTTCAAACAAGATATCATCAATGATGTAGCTACTCAACTGGACACTATGCAAGCTAGAAGGAAGAAAGAGGAAGTTGAGGCAATGTTAGCTGAATATTGCCCTCACTGCAGACAAAGAAAGAGAGACTGTAGATGCAAAGCAGTGGCCAATTTGGAGGTGCAGCATCTTCCTATTGAGTTCAAAACCATTGAAGGAGAGGAAGAAGTGTTCTTTGTTGCTCAGCACAGGCCATGGGCCCCAAGACAAGGTATGCCTCAAGACCATTTGCAAAATTTTGGTTCATATAATAGTCAGTGGTAGAACCAGTACCCTCCAAACTATGGGCCATACTCTCAACCTCAGTGGAACAATCCTTGGCCAAATGCCCAGCAAAACCATTGGCAATCCCCACAAGGGAATTGATAGTCACCATAGCAAAATCAGTGGCACCCTCCACAAGGGAATTGGCAGCATTCTAACTAATGGATGGGAGGCCAGCAATGGTCAAATCCACCCACTGGTTTCCTACAGCAACCCCAGGAGCAATCAATTATGCCACCTCCTGCAGCTAATCAAAGCTAGAATCCAAAGCCAACCCAACTGCCTGCTCAAGCAACACCCAATCCAAATAACCAATAGCAGCAACAAGTCTATTTTACTGACCCTAATCATCAGCCTGCCTATGCTCTCAACCTGAATAATATCAACTTACGTTCAGGAACTGTGTTACCCACACCATCTCCTCCCATAATCTCAGAATTGCCATCTGAGGTGATTCAGCAAGAAGAAGATACCAATGACCTAGTCCAACCCAATGAGCCAATTCAGACTCCATCATTACCTAAGGTATCCAATAAACTGTCACCTCCTTTCCCACAAAGGTTGGAAGGTGAAAATGTGAAAAAATAAGAAGAGCCTACCTTTGACATCCTTGATCAACTAAAGCATATATGTGTGAAAATTCTCTTGTTCCAAGCAATCAAAGAAGTACCTATCTATAGAAAAGCTATCAAGGAGGCATGTTTGAAGAAACCGGGGAAGAAAAAGAAAGACCCTCAAACTGTCCATGTCTTAGGTCAACTCTCCGACTTAATGCTAGGGAAACTTACCATCCCAAAATATTCAGACCTAGGCAGCCTTGTTGTGGAGATCAATATTAATAGGGTACAAATTAAGAATGTTTTAATAGATCTTAGTGCAGCTATCAATGTCATGACCAAGGACCTGGTGGTAAAACTTAGTATTTCAGACCTAAGGGCTACACCTACAATACTGCAGCTCGGTGATAGCTCAACTGTCAAACCTGATGGGGTAGTAGAAGACCTGGTAGTCACCTTGGATTCCTGGGAGTATCCTGTTGAATTTATGGTTTTGTCTCCAAAATCATCATTAGGGGGATACCCTGTTATACTAGGAAGACCTTGGTTGGCCACTATTGATGCTTACATTGGCTATAGGTCAGGTAACATGACAATATCTGATGGGTATAACATAAAGAAGCTTACCCTCTATTCTCCAGCCCAACCCCAACTTGAGTCTGGAGAGGCTGTTTGGCCAGATTTGGGAGAAGAGGAGGGAGTGAACTCTATGGCCAATTTAATGATGATTACCAGAAAGCCTTTCATTGCACAATAAAAAGAGAAAGATATACTGTCCAATATCCTACTGAATAAATATGGTACCGAAAACCCTCATTGTGAAAAAAATTCATGCTCCTTGCAGCCCATTCTTCCTCCACCTACATCAACTCATTATCCTACAGGAACTGACTGCTTACACACATTATTACCCCATGAGGTAGAAATTTCATTTCTACCTGAAGTATCTATGGTTGAGTTAACCTCACAAGTGGAGGTAGCAACAGGAAAAACCTTGAGTATCAACAAAAACCTCACCAGTGAGCAACAAGAATCTATGGTCAAAATGCTTACTAGTCATAAGTCAGCTTTTGCTTGGAAATATGGCGATATGAAGGGCTTAGACCCAAAACTCTTCACACATTGCATATTCATTAATAGTGAGTTCAGACCTGTCAGGCAACCTCAAAGAAGAATCAACCCAGCCTTGATAGAAATTGTTAAAGAAGAGGAAGAAAATGTTAACAGCTGGCTTTATCTACCCAATCTCGGATAGTCAGTGGGTCTCCCCACTGGTTATTGTTCCTAATAAAGGAGGAAAATAGAGAGTATGTGTTGATTACAGATAGCTCAACTTCGCAACAAAGAAAGATTACTTTCCTCTTCCCTTTATTGATCAAGTTCTAGATAATTTGTCTAGGAAAAAGTACTTCTCATTCTTGGATGGCTTCAGTGGATACAATCGAATCAAGATTGCTCCAAAGGATTAGGAAAAGACTAATTTTACATGCCCTTAGGGAATGTTTTCCTACTCAGTTTTTCCTTTTGGTCCCTGCAATGCACTTGCAAGTTTTCAGGGAGCAGTAATAAGTATTTTCTCAGACATCTCATATGATTGCATGGAGATATACATGGATGACTTTACTGTTTATGGTGCAACATTTGAGGAAACTCAAGCCAACTTGAAGAAGGTACTACAGAGATGTGAAGATCATAACTTATCACTAAATAGTCAAAAGTGTTTCATGATGATGCAAGAGGGAATAGTGCTTGGTCACTATATTTCTTCTGTAGGAATACAAGTTGACCCTTCTAAGATTGAAGTCATCTCTAATCTACCCTTTCCTACCAAGCAAAAGGAACTAAGAAGTTTTCTAGGACATGTTGGATATTATAGAAGATTTATCAAAGACTTCAGCCAAATAGTAGGCCCTCTATACAGTTTGCTAAAGAAATATGCAGATTTTGCCTGGACAGAGGAATGTGAAAAAGCATTCCTTGATTTAAAAATTTCCCTTACACAAGCACCTATTTTAAAGGGACCTGATTGGTCACTTCCATTCCATATTCATATTGATGCATTAGATTATGCCATTGGTGTTGTATTAGGACAAAAGGGTGGTTCAACAGAACATGCACTCTACTACATAAGCAAAAATTTGCAGGGGGTTGAACTAAACTACACTGTTACAGAGAAAGAAATGTTGGCAATCAAATATGCCCTCAATAAATTTAGGCATTACATCACAAGGTATCAAATATTTGGCCACACTGATCATGTAGCAATTAGATATCTCATGAACAAAAGCTCAATAGTAGGAAGACTGGCAAGATGGTTGCTGCTAATGCAGGAATTTGACATTACAATTGTGGACAAGCCAGGTAAGGCCAATGTGATTGCTAATTTCCTATCTAGGATTCAAAGACAAGATGACTTTGCACTTATTGAGGATTCCTTTCTTGATGAGCATCTATTTGCAATCAAATTCATTCACCCATGGTATGCAGATATAGCAAATTATCTGACTGCAGGAATAACTCCTCCTCAATTCTCCCCTAAAGAAAAAAGATTATTGGTAGAGAAAAGTTTTAACTTTTCTTGGATTGCAAATTGCATGTTTTATACAGGGCCAGATCAGGTTATGAGGAGATGTGTACGAGAGGAAGATACTCATGATAGACTGCATGCAAGCCATGATGAACCGTGTGGTGGACATTTTGCTGCAAAAAGGACAACAATGAAAATCTTAAATATTGGCTACTATTGGCTAGCTCTGCATAGAGATGCAGCCAAATACACCAGAAGATGTGACAGATGCCAAAAGATGGGAAGACCAACCAGATCAGATGAGATGCCTCTATTTCCACAAGTTATTGTTACACCCTTCAACAAATGGGGACTGGATTTTGTAGGACCAATTGATCCGCCTTCAAATGGTAAGTCCTACATCCCCTTATGCACAAATTATGTGACAAAATGGGTAGAAGCTAGGCCTATGAAGCATGCTAGGGATAATAAAGTAGCAGAATTCCTCTATGAGGAAATATTCACCAGATTTGGTGTCCCTAGGGAAATAGTGACAAATCAAGGAGCACAGTTTACCTCTACACTTATAACAACCTTAGTAAATGAATACAACATAAGGCACGGGAAATCAACTCCTTATCATCTGCAGGCTAATGGCCAGGTAGAGATCACCAACAGGGACATAGAGGCAATTTTGACTAAAACTATAGATTTACATAGAAAGGACTGGGCTGCAAGGTTACCAGAAGCTATATGGTCCTACCGAACTACATGGAAGACTACTACAGGATATACACATTTTGAAATGGTGTATTGTAAAACAGCTATGATGCCAATAGAGTTTGAACATAAGACTCTCAGAACGGCATTGGAGATGGACATGGACTTAACAACTGCACAAAAGGAAAGAGTTATGCAGCTCAATGCCTTGGATGAACTCTGAAAGAATGTCCTACAACACACTTAGATAATACAAAATCAGTGAATAAGGTGGCATGATAAGTACATCAAGGAGAAGAAATTCAAAGCAAGAGATTGGGCTCTGCTTTATGACTCATGGTATAAGGACAGTCAAGGAAAACTGCAAACTAGATGGTTGGGTCCATATGAGATAGAAGAAGTATTCACAAATGGTATTGTACAATTGAGGACCATTAATGAGGTCAGATTCAAGCTATTAGTCAATGGGCATCACCTGAAGCTCTACTATAAGCCCATTGACAGTGAAGAATTTTAAAGCCAGTTTGAATTAGTGCAGGAGGCCATTGATCCTGTAGCCAAAGGAATTGAGTCTCGACTCAATTCCCTAGGCCATGCATAAAAGTACATGCAACTATCATAATAAAGGGGTCATCCATCGGATCCCCAATCCATTCAATCACTTCATCCGCAATCCATACACTCACACTCTTTCTGCCACCTCATCCACCTGCCATTTTTCATATCATCCATGTTTCTCCGTGTCACATATTACAATGAAGAGGGAGGTCACATCAGGTAATTACAGCGATTCTATCCAGGCAAGCTCCACTTCACTTTAAGATTTCTTAAGTTGCTTTATTTATTACATTTAATTTAGTATTAATTAGCACAAACAAATTTCCTATATGGTTGCCATTTCCTT
This sequence comes from Sequoiadendron giganteum, assembly GCA_007115665.2. Lineage (NCBI taxonomy): Eukaryota > Viridiplantae > Streptophyta > Pinopsida > Cupressales > Cupressaceae > Sequoiadendron > Sequoiadendron giganteum. The sequence continues at coordinate 646,044,166 of CM021100.1, forward strand.
CTGCTTCTTCACACGATTGAGCACATTTCTCTATGTCATAACTATCTGCCATGTCATTATTGTCGCTGCCACAAGCTTTGTCATAACAGTTTTCACGAGCCCCAGATATTTGAAATCTGTACTTTATGATCAAAGAATATTTACTTCCTGCAATAATAAACCTAAATGTATTCCGTTTATCCATATTACTCTCTCCTTCAATAAGATTGCATGATTGAATTGTTTTCCCTATTTTTCTGCAACTTTTGAAGAGTGGTTCAAAAGTTTAGGTTGAGGGGAGAGGCAGAGTGCTGAAGAATTGGGTTGCAGGAAGTTCATTGGTTGGGTTACGAGAAGTTCAGTTGGAAAAGCCTGGTGAGCATTGCTTAAAGCATTTAATTACAGAGAACTAAAGAGATGGGAGGTCAGCTGATTCAGTAGGAGCCTACAGACCATAACATCCTGTCGCAGGATGTGCTGCATGTGCCACCATTCAGGCAATATGGGTGGCTCAATTAATTCCTGAAGCTTAGAGCTTTTGATGTAGACATCGTAGAGGAGTTCACAAGAACATTTCAAGAAGGGGAAGCAAAAGTTAGAGGTATAATGGTGAATGCATCAATTGAAATAATTACAGAAGTAATGGGATTACCTCAAGTCGGAGAGCCATTTCCTAGAGGAAGGGATGCAAAAAGCGCCAGGGCAAAGTTTACTCGGCCAAATGATCCTCCTCTATGAGTAGATAAGCAAGTTGCACAAAGGATGAGTTTTCCACAGGACTAGGTGTCACGGGCAAGATATATAATCAAATACATAACCTATGAAGGTAGATTTTCAGTCCTACATTCTCATCACTTCAAACTTTTGTCTCATTTATGCTATGGATTGTTGATGAATATTCTCGACTTCCTTTACAATTTTCTATCCAATAGTGCTTCTGAATTTAAAAAGGGTAGGATTAACTCCGTATCCCACCACTGCCTTATTAAATTACTTGTTGAAAAATCTATTCAAGATGCATCAGGAATGACCTGGGAGGAATTCATTGTCAATTTAAACCCTAAAATTCAAAATGCTGGACCTAGAGGTGAACCTCTTACCTTCAAGCAACGAACCTCCCAGTCCATAGGCCAGACCTTTGCTGCTATGTCCCCTACTCAGGAATCATCCGATTCATAGGATGGCATTCCTCTTTCTGAAAAAACTTCCAAGCAACCGGCACAAACCCCTATCAAAAATCCTGAGCCTTCTTCCAAGGATAAGAAAGGGAAATCACCCATTGTGGCAACCCTTAAACCTGTAAAAAGAAAGCAAAAGGAATGGGATGTGTTGAAAAGGAGGAGGTAATAGTTGTGTTTGCGTCAGAAAAAGAGGGTGAAAGCATTGGTATGACTAATGAGATTCCTGCTGCTTAGGAAGAACAAGAAGGTTGGCAACAGGATGGTAATTCAAGACAGGAAAACTCTAAACAATCAAATAATACAGAGGTAATTGGAGAAGAAGAACAAGGAAAAGTGGATGTAACTGAAGAAATACAGGGGTCATCTGCAATAAGCTATAATCATAGACCTTCGTTCCATGTCACAAACTTTGCTGTAGGAATGACATGTTTTGAAGAACTTCGGCATCAACAAACTACTTCTGCACTTGAAATTGAGAGATTACAAAGAATAATCCAAAACAAGAATCTGGAAATTGCTAACTTAACTGACACTCTCAACCAGGTGGTAGAGCTTATTCCACGGCTGATGCAATGTTGAGCACCTTCACCTATCTATGCAATGTACCTCAAAGAGTTGTATTTGAACTTCCAACTGATTAGAATCTGGAAAGGTAAAAACCCTTCTTTAGATACCCCCGAAGAATTTTATGAAGCATAGAGAGATTCACCTCTGCACATCAGGAACCTCCTGTGTGAATTTTATCTGCACAATTTGGCTGTACCCTGGGATAAAGAATGGAACCCCTTATGTTATGTCGGTGATATTCATATCAACGCTCTGATCTCATGGATCACCAATGAGATAAGCAAGGGGGAACAATTTGATAGTCATAAGCATGATGAAGTCAATATGCCATTATCTGTGAGGAATGAATCTAGAAATGGAATGGGCATTTACTTTGATTGGAAGAAATTGTGGAGAGATGAAAGAGCCAGGCCACTGATTGAGCCTTTGAGACAAGAGGTATTCTCTCAGTATTCCCAAATTATAAACAGTGATTTTAATGTTGCAACCCTGCACATTCAAACTAGATGGGAGCATCTTTCATTTCAATTAAAAAGGGCAGAACCACACACTCCCAATACCTTGTATGCAGCAACCAGAAGGGCAGAAAGGTATATGAGGAATGCCAGGACAAAAGGGGAGAATTGGTTGCCCTTGGTTATGCAACCGCCTATTCTCCTATGGCCATTATTGGTTATACAGGGGGACAACAACATACATAATAGGAGTTCTGAGGATAACAAATGGCAAAGGTTGGAGGCAATGTGAGCTCACTTTTAGAGTTTCCAACATAGAGCATGTGGACAACAGCAGAATGTTGATTTGAGTGAATTTGCCAAAAGAAGAAATGCTAGACTTGTTGAAGGGTCTAGCAAGTAGATGGTTGAGGGGAATGATGAGCCAAGTTCTTGGCACATTTAGATCATACTTTTACAAACTCTTTTCTGATTTTTGTTATGCTAAAACAAACATTTAGTGTTGATTATGGGACAAGACATGAACTCTTTATGCTTAGTATAAAAAGTATATTATGCTAAATCTTTCCATAATTATCACCTTAAAATGTTTTATTAGTCTGATGAATGCCTTATGACTTTGTGTGATGACAAACCCTTCTTGCAGCTTCCTGCAGCCATGTCTGAAATAATGTTTTCCTTAGTTTAATGCTTAATGAATGTATAAATGAAGTGATGGATTGTCTTAAAGGTTAAACGTGTTGAGCTAACTTTCTGCCTTAGGAATAGCTGGCAAGATATTTTGTAGGTACCACAATTGGAGGAAGGAATTCAATTCCCACTTGAAGGATAGAAGACCAAATCAAAGAAGACCGGTTTAGTAGCAAAAGAATAGGGAGGCAGTTTCAACTCATCTGCCATGCAAGAGGAGTGTTTCAGAAATCTAGCTCAGGCGTCTTGATGGCACATAAATCTAGGATGATGGCACTTTAAGACTGATGAACTGATTTGACTTAGTTCTTTCATTTCCATCCAGCTCTTTACTAAGTTAGTTAAATGTAATAAAGACCTCTCGTTTTATAAGGGAAGGTTAGTTAGTAGTTGGATTCAGTTTTTAATAAATAGCCCATTCTCGTTCAGAGAATGCGCTGAAAGATTGTTGTTGTAACACATTTTCAGTTTCAGAAATACAATCAAGAGATTGTGTGCTATGTACTTGTCTATTTTGAATCAATAAAGTTTTTGAAGTTTTTCGCCTAATCTGTTGTCTACTTTTGGCATTACCTAAAGGGGCCCACTTAGGGAACTGTCCATACTTTCATTCTGCAAGTTAGAATAGTTGCACTTCCTTTCATAGAGGTTAATGTGACTATTCCTGCGGCTGGAAAAAACACAGAGCTATCAACTGTTCCTGCAGCCACTAGATGCAGAATAGTTTTATCTTTCAGTTTTCATTTCCAAGCAAGTTATCTAGTAAAGTTGTTTCCAGTAATTCAAATTCCAGTATAAAGCGTCTTAAGAAATCATGCATGTCTAGGAAAGGTGATTAGTGCATATATTGTGCTGGCCCATTTCAAGTTTACGTCCTTGGGTTGATGATTAAATGAGGTTCTTTAGCAGATTATAACTACTGGTTGTGATGTTCAATCCCTGAGTAGAGAAATTCATGTTCCTAGTTATTAACCTGATTAAAGAACACTACATATCACATCAAACACAAATTATGAAATAGAATATCTTTACTATAATAATATCATCTCCTATCCCCAATACCAAATCCAACTATTCACAATGATATACAACGGAAAATACATGTAGCTCCTCAATACACCGTGAGCAACTGTAACATCATCAAGTTTTGACACAAAAAAATGTAAATTTGGAAATAGTAAATACTTATTAATATACAACATAATGGAATTAACAAAAATGAATATACACAGAACATTATGCATAGCCAGGTATAAGCATCACATTGAACACAATATATGAAATAGAGTATCTTTACTACAAGAATATTCAACTTTCAACTGTTCACAATAGTATACAATGGACAATGCATGGAGATCCTCAATATAGTAGGAACAACCCATACATATACAATTGTTAGGGAGAAGGCACAACAATTTTACCCAAACAGTCTTGTTGGAAACACCTCTTGCAAAACTTTACAGCTAGCTATAATTCTCATACATCATGATGTAGGATATTAAACTTTCACTCTTTTAGCCAAACTTCAAGGAGTTTACTATGGCTGTGTACAATGAAGACATAATGTATGTGTAAAAACAATATATTTTATCCATGTGTTCTTATTGTTAGTTTGGAAAAGAAAATCATTCACAATCATCTAATATATAAAACTAGCATATTAGATCTATGGCATTCATTTAACATGTTAGGTTCTGAGGTTGGATACCTTTACTTCCAATCCTTTCACAAGACAAAATTCTTCCCTTCATCAGTTTATTAAAATGAATTCTTCAGACCAAGGGATGGTATCCTATTCTTGTTCAATGTTAATGCATTACAAATTTACAACGGTTGTAGTAATATACATATAATGCTTGACTGGCATCCAATCTATACAAAATTTACCAAATTTCAGTGTGTAAATCTAAATTAGTTATTAAAGGTAGAATTTATTACTTGTTGCACAAATAATAGATAAGTTTATCCATATTTAAGTGTATAAATATTAGAGGTAGAAATTGTTATGCATTGTGAAAATAATAGTCTAAAGCTACCATTAAAAAAAATGAACATGAACATGATTGACATATCATGTTTAATATATACTCAAGAAAATACAAACTTACTGTGCCATTCCAGTCTGCATGATAAACTTCACCATAAGAACCTACAATACCGGAGAAAGAACATATTATAGGCAGAACACACACATAATTCTATGGTCTAATTCCACCCAATCAACAAAAGACCTAATTACTTTTGTATTTGTTGTTTTCTTCTAAGTATATAAACTGTTTCCAAAACCAGATTTATACCTAAAACAAAAAGAATGTATTATTAAACCAAAATTCCACACTTACGAGAGACTCCTCATCTTTAAAACCAAAATACTTAAAAGTAACGTAAATCTGGAAGCTACAAAACTTTGCACCTTCTGTCAATAATAAAGAAGAAACAATTCCTCACACACTACATCTTCTTTCTCAAATTAATAATACATAACTGGGCAGGTCTTTACAGGCATGTTCCACAAGTTACACACTCGACACAGATTGACAAGGAAAAAATGAATGTAGAATAGTTTTAAATTCTTGAAATACCACACAACATAATCTTATTTATTTAAAATTTCAGCTTATACCTAACAAAATTTTGTAAATGGAGGATAACACTCCTTGCCTTGCCTCCTAAATTATGTGAGTATGCTTCTTTTGTTTCTACTTCTAATTGAATTGGGGATAAAATTGTAAGTTGAGCAAGGTGAAAGAATGACCTTTAACACCACAGTTGGCATGTCTTTTGGAAGATTACCAAAAGATTATATTTTGGAAAGTGCAAAGTACTGCTCTGTTGATCTGATTCATAAGATAAAAAATATACAATAGTGTTTTAAGGAAGAGTATTGGATGGCCTTCAATGTGCAGTTGTGATCTTCACATGCCTTCTTCTGTTATATGTTGAATTTGTTTCCTTTCTTTTGTTTTTCCTGTAACTGGAAGAAGGCCATAGCCTTCTCACTTTAAGATCTACTTTCCTAACATTTCACAGTTTTGACTTAACCTTTTCAGCCCTGCAGATAAGAGTTATTGCAGTTTTCAAAGTAGCACATTCACATAACAGTGGTAAAGCCATCGGGGGACCATAATTCTAATTGATTTCTTTTGCCGGTTGTGGGAGGGGCCATAGTTCCAACTGCTTCCTGTGGCCAGTTGTGGGTGGAAGCAAATAAATATACTATTTTCAGAGAGAAGCATGGTTAATGAACTTAAAGAACTTTTCATCAAAATCTTAGCTTTTAATCCAACAAAAGATATCCCCACTATTGTTCAAATTTGGGTTGTCTCTTTCCAAAGCACTCTAGCAAGAGGCCTCTTTAAAAAGAATGTAGGAGGTTATTGACAAAATTTGTGGCAACCTCATTTCTCATTCTGAAGTAATCTGTATTAATTATGCTCATATTTGTATTAACTTGGATCTCAAAGAACACTTGCAGGCATGATTTTCATGTTTTTTTAGTCCAATTTGAGCAGCCAATTCCTTATGGAAAGATTCCCTTGCAATGTGAGCATCATCATTAATTGGTCTCTTGATCCAAGCACAAGGGGAGTAGCTGAAAAGCACACCCTCGTAACAATACCCTTGTCATCACTTGGATACACAGGAAGTCTCCTACAAAATGTTTTCTCATAAAGCCAACCCATGCAACTAAGCACCAAGCAACATGACATCAAAACTTCACACCAAACCTCCAATAGTTCAGCACTTTCTCAGTCAAGAACATTAACACTGTTTGAATTAAGGTGTCTCAATCTTGGCAATTTTTCCTAAGCTTTATATTTATTATTATTTTATATTTTTTCATGGTTATTTGGCATTTATATTATTAAATTTGTGCTCCATCAAAAGTGACATATTGAGTTGGCAATTTTGCCCCATTTTAGTGCCTTGAAAAATAAATTATTAGTTGTCAAAAGATGCACATTTAGTGGTCTAACATAGAAATCCTATTTTTTAGGATATTATGATAGATTATATGACAACTTTAATAGCTAAAAATAGAAGAGATCATTATGGATGTTAGAATCAATTATGACACACATATGAGAATCTTTGTATAAGTTATTGATAGTCTATGACGTGTTGGAAATGTTGTCATTGATGTCAAGTAGCAATATCATTGTATGCAAGTAATTGTCATCTATCAGTGGCATATCTAAGACATGTTGGATAAATTGTTTGGAGGATCACATCGGAGTTTCTATATTGGGATGATCTCTATCATGGCCAACTACTCGTGTAGATAGTGCTAAGAGAATGTTTAAATTAAAGATTCAAACATTAGTTATTTATGGTCTGACGTTATGAAGACGAAGACATTTACATGGAATCATATATAAGAAAGTATGAGAGATCAGTTTTGAGAATGATAAGAAAGCAGCAATCTAGATGAAGATGGTAGAGCAATGATGAGGCCGATCAAGGAACCAATAAAAGATATGGAGATGTGGAGCAATCAGACAAATAAAAGGAAGAGTGATAATATTCTAATTAAGGTCAATCATCATGGAAGGACCTTAAAGCAAATTAATGCTGGCCAACTTTCATATAGAACTGTTCTTGGGCATTAATTTAAATTAAAGACTTAAATTAATGAAGATTCAAAATGGCTGGCATGTATGCAGCTCTATGTATAAAGTCTCAAGTTTTATATATATATGAAAACAAAAATGTTACACTAAAAGCCAAAAAATGTGTCTTATATAATGTTTGAGGAAATAATAGCGATTAGTATTAATAAAGGAAATCTAAAAAGCAAAAAAATTAATTACCAAAAAGGTACGATGGATTTATAAGGCAAAGTCATATGAGACAAATGCTATATGAGACAGATCAGATAAGACAAAAAACAGATAAAATGAAAAATGAAAAAGACAAAAAGAAAAAGGAACAACAATTAGCATATACAAAGCAAAACTTAATACAACTAGCTATGGCACCTTGTGCAATGGGTACGCCGAAGAGGTGTGGAAGGTCAATTAGGAAAAAATTGGTTTATTTTTTGCACACATTTGTATAGTAAATGAGATCAATTGATAGATCATTTAGAAAATGATTTGAATTTTATTATTAATTTTCTTAAATTTTTTTAATTATTTTTTAATTTTTATGTATTAACTATTATATAAATATGTATTATTTGTCATTATTATATTAATCTATTATATTTATTATTTATGTATTAACTATTATATTGTTATATAATATAGGATTATATATTATAAATCAAATTATTTATTATATAAAACCAATTAATTATGTCATAATGTTAAAACCTAAATGTGCTTGTTATTAGGGTTGTAATTTATGCTAGTTTATACTTAACTACGTAGAATAAAAAATGTTGAAATTTTTAAATCTAATATATATGTAATTTATTTGAAAACCTAAATGTGCTCATTATTAGGATCTAAGCCCTAATTTTCATTTTATTATTATTAAACTTAAATATATATTAATTGTTAAACTTATTATAGATTAATTTAAATTTTATATATATATATATATGTTATTTTATAATATATAATAGTATTATTATTATTTTTAATTTCTATAATATATAATATAATTAATATATATTATAACAAGATATATTATATATTTTTCCATTTATTAAGTATATAATATTAATAGTGTATTTTTAAATTTCTATATAATTAATATTTTTATTATTTAATAGCTATAATTATTATATATGTTACTGTATAATATATAATATTAATATTGTGCTTTTTAATTTTTATAATATATACAATATACTTATATGATATGAATAATAATAATATATATTGTTAATAATTATAAGCAATATATTATATTAATAAATATAATAGATAATATAATATCAATTTAATATTTAATTTTAAAATTAAATACATTAATTAATACATTTTAAAATTTATTTTATAGATAAATATAAAATCATAAATAAAACAAAGTAAAATAAAAATAATATATTACAATCTATACAAATAAAACTTTTGATTTAAATATAATATTGAATTACCAAATTTTAAAAAACTTCAAAATCAACAAATGTCTCAACTCGAATCTTCAATAATATTATGAAACTCTACTACGAAACCTTTTGTGGCGTAAAATAGTAAAATATTAAGAAACCTCACACGAAATACAGGCAAAACATTTAACATGGGAGGTACGGGTGACTGGTACCGGTACCGGTACACCTTTTTTTTAAAAAAATGGAGACAGGGGTACTTGGAGACGTCATTTTTTTTAATATAAATAAAAAATAAAAAATTAATAATTTATAGAAAATCTGAAAATAAATTTAGTAATTTATAGAAAATCTGAAAATATGATGACATTGAACTTTCAAAACAATAATTTAATCACTCTTAGATGCGTCAAATACATTATGGTACTGGTCTTCGAGACGTGTCTCTGAGGGAGGGAGACACGTCTCTCGGCAACTATGGATAAAACATTAAAAAGCATCAAACAAACGAAAATATTTCAATTGTCTCTAAAACCCTCATCAAAGTCTTATTTTCAGCTGCAGCTCACAAAATTGGAGATGGAGGAGCGGCGGGGAAAGCGGCAAAAAAGTGGCAGGGAAAGCAGTGAAAAAGCGGCAGGGAAAGCAGCAAAAATCGATGGCAAACAGTCGAAAAAATGGCAAAAAATGATGAACGGTTGAGATTCGCCCAAAAAAATGGTAGCGGCGGGAAATAATAGACGGAAACGGCAAAAAAACAGTCGAAAAATGGCGAAAAATGATGGATGGTTGAGATTTGCTTCACTATCAATCAAGACTTCTTGTTATGTTTCAACCGTTGAAAGAGAAAATGAACTTGGAAATTTCATATAAGAACACGCCTTGGGCGTAATTAAAAAACGCCGATATCAAATTATGAAAGGCTTTGAATTAATGAAAAAAGAAACAGTGATTGCTATGAAGTATGATCCATAAAAGATAAATTTTATTTTGTCTTATTCAAAGAAAAGTGCAGTGATTAAGAGTATCAAAAGCAGCGATGAAAATAATCAATAGTTAAAACAGTCGATTTCAAGAGTTGTAAATAAATAACTAAAGCTGCGATTTCATATTCCCAAATGGTGTGATTTACATAGAAGTGGCGATTTATTTGTGCAGTGAATAAATTTGAAATGGTGTGACTTTAGGGATGCGATTTGCATATTAAACATAATTATTGTCTTAACAAAAAATTTAAGTGACTTGTTTTCTAAAAAAGGTTGTCTCTCTTGGAGGAGGCACTTCATATGTGAAAAGGTATATCTATTCAAGAACAATACATCTCTTAGAAGGTATAAATGAAGGTGGTGAAAGATGGAGAAGAGTGAGTGTGCAAGAAAAAAAGGACTTTATCATATATATACCAAGAAATTTGTATACGAATAGAATATAATAGATCATTCAAAAAGAAATTATAGCAGATTTTTGGAAAATTTGATGGCAGAATGATAAGAAGACTTATGAGAGTTTATGTGCAAATCTACTAAAAGAATTATGGCCAGATATAATGCAAATTTGTGAAGTATTTATGGCAGATTTATAAAGAAGAGTTTATGCAAATTTGTGAAGCATTAATGAAGAGGAGTTTATGCAGATTTGTGAAGCATTTATGAAGAGTGTATTCAAATTTGGTGAAGGAATCATAATGTCCATCATCCATTGAGGAAGCAACATATTAAGGGTGGAATCTTGTTTTGTTGTGGAAGTTGGGCTTCCTAAATGAGAGATTGGTGTCTCTAGCCAAGTTGATGCTTAGTTGTGGGGCTTGGTGCCTCCACTAGGTTGGTGCCTACAAACTGAGGAATTGGTGCCTCTAGTAGGCTAGTGCCTACAAATTCAAAGGTGGGAGTTGGTGCTTCCAATGGGTTGGTGTTCACAAATTGAAGGTGGGAGTTGGTGCTTCCAGTGAGTTGGTGCTCACAAATTGAATGAGGGGTTGGTGCCTACAAAGTTTGTAAAACGATTTATATAGAAGAAAATATTTTGTCATGGTTTTCTCCCATAAGGGTTTCCACGTAAATCACGTGTTCTACTTGAATTGTGTAATTGTTGCATCTTATATTGTTGTTAGTGTGCAATTAATATACTTGTGGTAATATGTTTGAAAAAGCAAAGATTGTTGTTATACTGATTCACCCCCCTACCCTCTTAGTATAACTATGTGCTCATCATGACGCATGTAAAAGCATCTCCTATTTTCTAGGAATTTTTATGACAACCTATAAGAAGATGTAAAGTCATGTAAGAGACTATGTTTAGCATAAGGGTCGTATGGATTTTTACCATAGTATTTTGTAACATGGTGGTATTTTGAGCCCCCATGAGTCTATAATTGAGGGCTTGAGATGAAGACATTATGAGATGTTTTACAGGTACAAAGATTTTGTTGGATTGGATGCAAGATTGAGGAAACTTTATGTATTGTAATCCATTTGAAGAATAATACAAATTTTCCCTCTTTTATTGGTGGAGATTTTTACCCGAAAGGGTTTTTATCCATGTAAATCTTTGAGTTATGTGTATGGCTCTTGAGTTGTGTTAATTTCTTTGTTGTTAAATCATTTCTCCATTGATATTCTACAATTTAGATTTCAAATTTGCAAGTTAAATCAGATTTCCATATTGTAGGATTGCCTTCATTTCTAACAAATACTAGTGTTATCCAATTGGCTTCTCTAGATCAATGCCAAAACAGTTGATTACCTCAATGTTATTGCATAGCTTGATTTGAATTCCCCAAGTTGACACAACGTTCAAAAGGCTTCCAAGCTCAAGTAAGCTTTAGCCCCAAACCTTTATGTCACATTGTATCATCTAGGTTTGCACAAAACCTTATGTGGTCTTCATCAACTTTGTCCACATCCTACACACCTATAGGCCAAACTTTTAAGGCCCACAAGTGATGCACATTTTAAGCTAACAATATTCTAGACTCCATTCTAAAGCGGTAAATCTCCCCATATGACTCAAGGGTTTCCTTCTACAAGGTCAAAGAGTAGCACCCCCATCCACAAGCCAGAATGGGTTGTCACATTGTGGCACCTAACCTCAATGATGTATTTTAGTGCCAAAAGATCAATACCAAGTAGAACATCACTACATTATGTACTCAATATTTGGAACATCCAGTGTTGGCATACAATAATAATTTTCTCTACATGACTAATGCACCAAATAGGATCTTTGTGCCATGACAAATTGCACTTCCAAGGCTTCACCAAGTCAACGTACCTATGTCCATGACATCTACTTGGGAAACAAAGCATCACACCTACATTAAGGAAACCCATTAGCAATTACTTAAACTAATCTCTCAAAATCATTAATGATTCTAACTATCTTTTTGTAATTGTACTTAAAAATTGTAACCAACTCCATAAGAGTAAGGGGAAAATTGTTGCATGTGCATTTATCCAATCAGACACATTAACTACAATGCATTTCTCAGTCTTTTATCATACACTCATTCCTAGGTGTCTATTTCTTGTCTAGACAAAAAAGTTATGAAATAAATTTGTTCCACAATTGAAAATGATGAAATATTTAATCAAAATTTAAAGTCGAAGATGAAAACTATGAAAAAAAATAGACCTAAATTTCATGTTTCAACTTTAATAAACATCTTTAACTAGTCTGCTTCTTGTTCCAAATTAGTTGCCCACTCCTCCAATAAGGCAATGCTTTTGACTTTTTTTATTTTCTTGTGATTGCACTCCCTCCTTCAAAGCAACACCTCAAGAGGCTCTACAAGTGTTTCAAGTTTTCTTTGTTCTCAGGAATGGACACAAGATGCAGGTTGCTTCTATAGATCTCATTCAAACTCAAACCACCTACCAAAGATTTTAGTTTCTACGCATTCCCTTACTCCTTATTCAGCACCTAATTTTCATTTTTAAAAATTGAAAAATCAAAAAATGACATAAGGATTTTTAAAGGAATTAAAGCTTTTTATTTGCTCCATCTGCATTCCTTTCCAATTTGTTTCTCTATCATATTTCTCTCTACCATTCCTTGGAATAGAAGCAAGTTGTGTGTGTGAAGGAAATATGAGAAAAGGTATACATGCAATTTATACTAAAATATCAAGGATACACATGCAAAATACTAGTCGTTTTTGGCATTTTTTACAGTCATATTTGGCATGTCACACATGGGAAGAGTATCAATTCTAGTTGTGGGAAAAAGGAATGGCTTTTGCAATCAATTTTTTAGGGTTTTCTACACTCATAGATGACCAATCACAAAGGGAGTTACAAACATGGAAATTGGATATAGGAGACATGCAAAAGGTTTTGTTTTTGCTTAAGGAGGTTTTGATTGCAAAAGGTCATGTTTTTGTTAAATGCTTAGGGCACACAATTGGAAAGATAAGTCTTTGTAGATTGAAGTGCATGGAAGCAATCTAATACAAAGAGGGCCCAAACGATCAAAGTATTGGTCGTAAATGATTATTGGTGGGCTCGTGTGGAATATGTGTTAAATTTCATTAAGCCCGTTATGGAAATGATTAGGTTTGCTAATATGAAAGATCCATGTTTGAGTCATATATATTACAACATTGTCTCCATGACAAAAAAAAAAAGAGGCATGATAGCAACTCAAAAGAAAGATTCCTCAAAAACATATTTTAAATAGGTGCAAAAAATTGTAGTTGAACGCTAGAACAAGAGGCCCACCCTATTGCATCGCCTAGCATTTGGTTTGACCCCTAAGTATAATAGCATAGAGATACGTTTTCTTCCTAAAAGAGTGCTAACATACAAAGATGTTGAAGTTGGTGAAGGTCCACCCTATTGCACATCTCCTAGCACTTGCTTTGACCCCTAAGTATAATAGCATAGAGATACTTTTTTTGCCCAAAAGAGTGCCAGCATACAAAGATTTTGAAGTTGGTGAAGGGTACAAGGTGCATTCGCTAGACTCTGCCTTAATCCAAGTATAGAGGTGTTGGTGTAGATAAGCATTTACTACGCATTTTTATGTATTGATTACACCTTAGGCTAAGCTTACTTATGCAAAGGTAACAAACACAGAGCAGACAATCTTTGTACACATATGGAAATGCACTTATTATAGTTTCATCTATATTCATTATGCTTATGTGTATGAGCATAAGCATATACCCAAATGAGAGGTATTTAAGGAAATGTATCAATGATGCACAAGTAGATGTAGCCATTATGTTCATTCTTATGATCTTATTTTCTAACCATGATAATGTAGCTTAAATATAAGATTCAACACCAAACAAATCTAAATGTAGTCATAGGAGTGAATTCCTTAAATTATTATCATATTTGTATTCCCACAATAGTTTATGCAACAAGGCCAGTTAAAATATAGTTAATGAGTCTAGCAACACCAATAGTCAGATTAGCAATATCGGTTTCTTATATTCACAATATGCTAAATATTATTGCTAAGTGAATACATCACCTGATCAGCTGTGTCTTCCCATGTCTTTGTATTCCTTAATCGTCTTCCTTCAACCTTACATTTAATCATATGATAAAAATATATATAAATAAATATTAATCTATTGATTTTTATATTAAGATCATAATTACTTATAAGGCTTAATAATTGTTGTGAACATGATCATATATAATATATCTATATATCCTATATAAAACATATACATATTTGTATTCCTAGTTGGTTCCTATTTACACTAATTACTTTAACACACACACACACACATATATATTTCTCTAATGATACATTAATATATTTGTTGTTTAGAAATATCCATTTTATTTTTGTCTTCATTTTCTATTCAGATTTCTACTTTTATATCTCCTTTTACTAAAAAATATATTTCGATCTATTTTTTTTTCCCCATTCTATCATTCAATGCCTTCCTCTTATTTCTTATTTTACTTATACCTTTATGAAGGAAGACATCACTTCACAAAATCCCTTGCCAAAGGGATGCCTCCTTTCAACCATGTCTTTATAAACCATCCCCTACTATGTTTGTTGTATTACTAATCGTTGCTTTTCAAATCATAATTGCAGGCAATAAATTGCAGCATGTTTAGTCATCTCTAGCATGTGTGATTTGATTAATTTATTTAAGTTTCTTTAGTAAAGAAACGTCGGTTGTTGCTAGGTGTATATTTATATTAATTGTTTCTTGTTAGAATTTATTTATTATTATTAAGGATCATAATAGTAATGTCTAGTATTTACAATGTGATAGCTATGATAATATTATTTTATGTTTTGTGTTTTATATCAATGTTTTCTTATTTTGATGTATACATTTAATATTCATAAAGTTATATTGTTATAATTATAATAATTTTATATTATTAATTTTTATATTTTATATTTGACTATTATAATAATAATATTATCGGTGATAATTATAATTATAAAGATTTTTAAATTGCATTTCTTTGTATTTATATTTGTTTATATTGATTTAGTATCCCAATTCTTCTTATTTTGGTGTTACAATTTTTGGGGACATGACATATTCCTTGGGAGTTAACACTTCTTGGAGATTCCTTATATTTTGTACACATAAAATTTCATTTCATTTATTAGAACAAATCTAAGCTTGTCATTGTGTCCCAAGTATCTCAGAAAGTTGGTTCAGCCTTTTGTCCAAAATAAACACCTAGAGGCCAAGATAACAAGGTTTGAAAATTGTTATATATATTATTTTTGGAGGAAGCTTCTTTTGGGAGCATGCTAGAGAAAATTTAAGCTCACCTTTTCATCTAAAGTGACCAAAAACTTAAGGATCACCGATCAAATTGTCCAAATTGGAAAATATTTCCAATACCTCTATTTTTTCCTCTAGATCAATTCTATAGATGACATACAATTCGAGGAGGGAAAAACTAAGAATATTTTTTTAAAGAAACACTCAGCACTTCCTACACAAAACCTATGCTTTTATTGTCACTCTGGTCGATTTCCACCACTATCAATCACTGTAACAAAGGAAATGAAATATTAGTATTACACTATCTAAAGAAATATTCTTTGTGCATTCAATACAACACCATTTTCCCAATCAAGGCCCCATTGTCTATGTAGTCAATGTCACACCATTCGCATGGTCAATGTCATGTCATCACCATGTAATAAAAATCAACGTACCATTCACATGGTCAATGTCATGTCATCACCATGCAATAAAAATCAATGTATCGCATGATGCCTAGTCAATATGAAATCATCACCTTCTTGAGGCACTCCTTGCCTACAAAGACTCACTTGTCGATTTGAAACCTAATCTTCAAAGGGCTTTTTCTCACACATCTCGACTCTAATTATGGTCAAAAAAACTTGATTTGCTATTTTTCCAACAACTATGCAATGGTATGTTTTAATTAATTGTGCCTCCTATTTCTAGAATTAGCAATTTTATCAAACATTTGTTATGTCTTTTAAGGTTTAATAACCTTTATCTTTTTTTTGATTCACAAACTAATATCCAATATATAACCATTCTATTACTATAAGCAGTTAATTCGATAACACACTATTCTATAAAGTGCCAAAAAAAATTATTTAGTTTTTTAGGAGTTGGGGGCCTCATCGGGTTGTTGCTTGTTTTGGAGGCTCCTTTTTCTATATTCATTTGTTCTTTGTGATAGATTTACTACAAATCGATGCTCAAATACTCGAGGATGCCTTGGAAACGTACCCCTCTCGTCCCCCATCAGTGAAAAAAAGGGGGACATCCTCAAAACGTCCCAAAAAAGGCAGGGGACGACTAACTGTCCCCTATGTCTCAACAACATTTCACTTTAATTTTTGTAAAATACACATTTTTAAATAAATAAAAAAGGGATAGGCAGGCCCACAAGGACCCCCCCACTCCTTTAAACAAAACCTAAACCTAGTTCACTTATCAAAACAACCAAAAAGGAAAAAACATTCTCATTTTGACATTTGCAAACTTGAGGTGAAGAGAAGCAAGTGACAGAGGAGAGAACAACAATTGAAAGAGGAGACTAGGGCATCAAATCTACTCCATTAGAGGTAGGTTCTTTATCTTACATTTACTTTTTCAATTTGTTTTCCATTTTTTCAAGTTTTCTTAAATTCTTTTGCCATATAGGAAAGGCATTGTGAGTTTATTTTTTCTTTTATTTGAACTTGCAACTCTCTTTTCAATTCTTAACCAAAAAAATCATGAGCAGCAGTGAGAGTAATAGTAATGATAGTGAGGAGGTTGAGGTTCAAATACATGAAAGAAGTAGACCTAGAAGTAGAACTCATAGAAGTATGGCAGCCACTAGGGGTTCTTCAAGGAGTGGGTGTGTAGTAGGGCCAACAACTTCAAACCCATTTGAATGTCCTTCTGTAGTCCTCAAAACCTATGCAAAAGGCCAATTTAACTTGGATCCATATATTTTCTATGTTTTTGCTTTTTGTAGTTGAAACTTGGTGCCTTTGGGCATTTTGTTATAATTCTTATATAATATATGTTATCACAAAATCTAGCAGCGTTCGTTCCATGGATAACCCCCTAAGTTACCGGAATCGTGGCCTTACCCTACCGATTTCGAGTACAGGACATATCAAAATCGAATACTTATTGGAATCTTTGTGGAATCTAGCAGGATTCATGATTTAGGAGGTTGCAACATTTTAGTCTTCAACTTCACGAATTTGAGCGATTTCCAATAGTGATGTGTTGTCTTTCAGTGATTCTAATGCAACTAGTGCGGGGTTCATAAACTTTTTTGCATGATAAATGAAACACGAAACCCTAACTTAGATTTCATTTGTCATTTTTGTTTGTTTTTCCTTGCGAAAAAACAATAGTTTAAACACGGTTTTGCAGGAACAACACAGTTGCGGGTGATTAGAGGCACGACGAAGTTGCAGGCACAAAGCGGTTTGACAAGTTGGAGTCACGTCTGACTTAAATTCCCAATTCTGATAAGTCTTCATTTATTTTTTTAATTTTTCTTGGTTTACAAAGAATAAATTTAGAACTTTAAACTTTAAACTTATATGATTTACATTAAAAAAATAAAAATTTATTATTATATTATAGTTATAAATTTATAATTTATAAATTATAATTTAAATCTATAATATATGTATTACTATTAATTTATTTATTAACATAATAATAAAATAACTAGTATTATATAATATACACATATTTAAAAATCCAAAATAAATAATTATTTCATACATTCATAATATATTTTAAATATATAATATAATAATTTAATTTGTATATTGAATATATATATTTAATTTATAATATAATAATTTAATATATATAATACAATAATTTTTATTTTTTTTGATCGGTAATATAGTAAGTTTTATTAAATATAAAGAAGTAAGGATTTACATAGAAAACAGCCAGCCAAAACAAATGACCAGGCTGAAGACCACCAAGCTTATCCGAGCCCCAACCACCCAAGTCATTACAAAGGCCCAAAACAGACCCACCATTGGGTCAAACCCAAGCCAAAATCCCATACCCAACGAACCCACCACACAAAGCACAAAAAAACCTCCACCACACCTAGCCACCAAACTGCCAATCGAGCCAGTTCAACATTGAAACCCAAAAAATGAAGGGCCAGCACCGGCCACCCAGGAACCCAGCACACCGCAAAAAACCAGATGAAACTCCCCACCACCCAACAACACATGCCTCGCCACTCGCACACAGAGAAAAACCACCCCGCCACCCCACAACATCAGACCTAACATCCAGGTGGGACCCGACGGGTACCACCCCTGCTCGTCGAACGCTTCTTCCTCGGAACGGAAGTAGGGACTCTAGCCACTACATGGTCCAATTCAAACTCATGTCTTCTCAAGACAAATTTCAAGTTCTCCCAGGCAACTAGCATCTCCATCCTATAGGCATCTTTGTCCAGCCTCCTACGCCACCTCACAAATGGAACCACACCAAGCTCTTCAGCATCCTCCATATCCTCGAAACCTTCAGATATGTCATACCCCACTCCTGGGATCGCCCACTCCAGAAAGGAGTCCAAACCCAGAAGCAGCTCCATGTCAAAGAGAGATACCATTACCCACCTAAGAACCTTAACATCTTCACTTAATTCCATCCCCCACGAGAATATCATCAAAGCAATGTCCACATTTATTCTTCCCCTGTGCGTTGCTTCCATGAATAGCCTACCCAACGCTTCCAACACAGCTTCCACAACATCATCATACGGTCACTTCAAAACAAATTTGAGGCGAAACTTAGAAACCGGTCCAAAAAATGCCTTCTGTTGCAGTGTAGTTTTAAAGGAATACATTACCTCCATCTCTAACTGCATCAATCCCCAAGCACCAACTACGCAGCAAATAATGAAAATACAAGCCAAACCACCATAAAAAGACCAACCATACATGCCAAGTACCATCGGCCAACCACACCCATTAGTGAACATTAATGCAAATCTAACACCGCCGTCAGCAAACAAATTGCCCACACATGAAGCAAAATCGAAAAGACATTCCCACAAACCCAAGGACAACCACTTCATCCTTGAAAATTGGGCATCTGAAATCATACCAAATTGCTGACAAAAAACACGGAAGCCTGCACCCAACCGATATGTCCATGATTCACAAGGAATCATGAGCTGAAACAACACACCTCCACATTAACCAGCACTGAAAGATGATAGCGCCACCCTTCGTCATCATTATCACTCACCCTCCACCTCAACTAAAAACCATCTAACTCCACACATCGAAGGTCTTCGTAATGCGAATCACCTTCGCCAATAAAAGAGATAGCCCAATTGGAAAGGCTGTCAACTTCACAATTCCCCATTCGTCGGATATGACTTAACTTAAAATCTTCAAACCCTTCTAACTCCTTTAAAATGGCCCTAATAAGGCCCTGCAGATGTCATGCCTTTGCGCCCCCATTTGCAATGGTTTGGATGATTACCATTGAATCACCTTCAAGATGCAAATTGTGAACACCCATTGATCTCGCTAACCCCACTCCAATCAAGGCAGCCTGAGCTTCAACAACATTATTAGTCCCACAGGCTAGCTTCTTAGCCCCGAAAGCCACTACATTGCCCTGCCAATCTCTAATTAAGGCTCTTGCCCTTGAGGGCCCAGGATTGCCTTT
This sequence comes from Sequoiadendron giganteum, assembly GCA_007115665.2. Lineage (NCBI taxonomy): Eukaryota > Viridiplantae > Streptophyta > Pinopsida > Cupressales > Cupressaceae > Sequoiadendron > Sequoiadendron giganteum. Next base: position 646,064,173 of record CM021100.1, read on the forward strand.
AGAGGCCCCATCAAAATTCACTTTATGCCAACCCGCACTCAAACATTCCCAACAAACATCCACACCAGTAGGTTTCTCCTTCAAACTTCCACTACTTTGGCCAGCTCTAATCTTAATTCTTGGCCATTCCTTCTGCAAAAATTGGTCACTCACGGTAAATGAGATTCTCGCCCCCAAAGCCTCTGAAACCGCATTTCCAACAACCTCCTCAATAGTAGTATCAATTCTACTTAGTAACCTCTTAAGAACGTCCTTTTTTCCAAGAAAAATTCTTCTATTTCTCTCCTTCCAAATCTCCCACACCAAAATAGATGGGCTACATAGCCAAATACTTGACAAGATAGACTTCTTCTAGACAGACGGCCAACTCTTGAAAATACCTTTAAGAGTCCACTGGAGAGGGCCATGCCAGCCAAGTTTCCTTCACAAGTAATCCCAACATTCAGAAGCCACCTCATAGTGACAAAGTAAATGGTCCACTGACTCTTCAACTTTTTCACACATCATGTGTAGGTCCTTCAAAACCAAGCCTTTTCCTTCTCTCCCCTGACAGAATCCTACCTTTGATAGAAAGCCAAGCAAAGGTGCCCACTTTCTGTAAGAAAACCTTGCTCCACCAGAGATTCTTGGCCCAAAATATTTCACCCTCATGCTGATCCAAAAGCTAATACCCTACTTTAACCGAATAACTGCCATTAGAAGACCCACACCACACCACTTTGTCTTCATCCTCAATCAGTAGAACTTTTCTATTATGGAAAATGTCCTTCAATCTTGTCCTTTGCTCAATAGACAGCCCTTCATCATCCACATTCTTCCACACCCATTCCCTTCCAAAAATGCCCATCTTTGGCTCCACATAATCTCTCACCTTAGCACCCCAATTTTGAATCATGGTGGCTCTAATATCCTACAAGTACAAATTGTCCTTCAAAGCAGGTTGCCCATCCCAGGAATCATCCCAGAAATTAGCCTTCATTCCATTCCCAAGTTGCCAAGAAATATGATTTGAAATGACAGGCCTACAGGAAATTATGAAGTTCCAAATAGTCGAACCCTTTGGTGGGTTCCGAACGGTGAAGATTCTATGATTCTCAGCAGAATCCAAATATTTGGCTTTGAGGATTTAAACCCAAAGAAGATCTGGCCTTGCATACATGTTCCACACTAGTTTGGCTCCAAGAGCTTCATTCATCCCTTGCCACTGCCTCAAACCAGCACCGCCTTTTTCTTTTGATTGGAAAATCTTATCCCATGCTAAGAGAGGAATTTTGTCCTATTCATTTGCACCATTCTAGAAAAATTTCCTCATACGCTGGCCAACAACATTGACCACTTTCTTGGGGATTTTTAGGCACATCATGGAGTACATCGAGATTGCTAAAACAACAGATTTCAGCATTAGAATTCTTCCTGTCACAGTAAACCACTTGCTCTTCCACCTGTCCAACCTTTTCAAACAAGCATCCACTAAATCTCTCTAGATGTGTGGCTTGCTAGCCCCCCCAAACAAGGATATTCCAACAAACTTGTTGGGGAGGGACCCTGGCTTCATTCCAAGAATCCTACAAGCCTCCAATTGCTTATGAATTGGGGTGTTAAAAAAGAAAATTTCAGATTTACACCAACTGATACACTATCCAGACACTTTGCCATAGATATCTAGAGTTTCCTTCATCACTCTAGCTTCATGCAAGGAAGCTTCACCCATCAAAAAGGTGTCATCAGAAAATTGCAAGTGCGAAAGAGGATGAAGACCCTTAGCGATTTTGATCCATTTCCAGTGCCCCGAGCTACAATTCTTCGAAATTAGCCTACCTAACACCTCGGCCAAAATAATAAAAAGAAAGGGAGACAAAGGGTCCCCTGGTCTTATTCCTTTACTTGAATCAAATAAACCTTGGGGGCTACCATTTACAAGAACAAAAAAATGAGGCAAACATATGCAACTCTTGATCCAGGCCACCCAACTTAAAGCAAAATCAAACTTTTCCAGGACCTTCAACAAGAAGTCACGGTTAACCTCATCATAAGCTCTTTTTATGTCTAACTTGACCATCATTCTTTCAAACTTCGCCAACCGAACAGAGTGAATAGCTTCATGGGCAACAATAGTACCTTCGAAAATAGATCTGTTAGGGGAAAAGCCACTCTACTCCACAGAAATGACTGACTCCAAGACCCTTTTAAGTTTGTTTGCAGCAACTTTTGAAATGATTTTATAAATTGTGTTACACAGCGAAATTGGTCTAAAATCTTCAAAGGACTCAGTCACCTATTTTTTAGGAATTAATGCTATGAAGGTGTTGTTGAAATCTTTGAGCACAAATCCATCTCTACGCGATTCCTCCACCACCTCCCTAATTTCAGAAGCAAAAATGTCCCACAATTTTTGAAAAAATAATGTCGAAAACCCATCGGGCCTTGGGGCCTTATCACTCCCCAGTCCAAAAACCGCCTTCTTCACTTCACTGATAGAGACCTCCCCCATTAGCATTTCATTCTGAGCCTCCGACACACAAGTTGGAATGATATCTAAGATGTTGGAATGCTCCTTCAACCCAACCTGGTCAGCAGAAAAAGCCTCCATAAAGTATTGAACCGCAGCCTTGTTGACCTCCCCCAAGTTATTTCTCACATTACTAGTAGCATCCTTTATAGAAAAAATCTTGTTGCAAGACCTTCGCATCTTAGCCGAATTATTAAAAATTTGTGTTTCGATCCCCATCTTTAAGCCAAGTCTCCCTAGATTTCTACCGCCAAAAAACCTCTTCCCTAGCTAAGGCTTCAGCATATTCTTTATTTAAGCTTTTCTCCAACACAAAGTCTTCCTCATTCATCCCTAACTCAATAACTTTGGAGTGCAACGTTTTCAATTTCTCCTCCAACTTGAACTTTTCAGCAAAAATGTTTCTAAAAGACTCCCTGTTCCATCTTTTAAGCTATTCCTTTAGGAATTGTAGTTTTTTAAAAAAGATGAACGCCTTGTTGCCTATTTAGTCAAGAGCCAAATTCCACCAGTTCACCACCAAATCCTTAAAACCAGCATCATGAAACCACATTGCTTCAAACTTAAAGAGGCAACGATCTGGAGTTGTCTCTTCTTGGATTCACAAGCAAATTGGATAATGATCCAAGCTAGAGACTGGAGCAATCTCCACCTTGCAAGTCCAATTTTGAGAAGCCCAATTACCAGCCAGGAAGAAGTTATCTAACTTCTCAGCAATATTAAGAAAGCCACTCCTATGATTGGTCCAGGTGAAATCCCCACTTCTGAAAGGAAGTTCAAACAGACCATTCTCAATGACAAAATCACTAAAATTTTGTTGTTTCAAGCTCACCAAACACACCCCTCCCCTTTTATCAGTGGGTCTTAGTACCGCATTGAAATCACCACCCAACACAAACATCCTATCCTCACCATTACCCAAGATTTCCGAAAGGTCTCGCCAGAGAGTAGCTTTCAGATTATTTTTAATTGGGCCATACACATTTAAGACAGAAAATGTATACCCGAACTGTTTGGAGTGAACATTCAACCATTGCCAATATCTATCTTGTTGAATGAGTTGAACCTCAATAACATATTCATTCCATAATACCCCAATTCCCCCTAAAGCCCCTATTGCTCCAGAAAGAATACATTTCCATTTGTTAAAATGACTCTTAAACCAATCAAAATCTTCTTCCTTGATTTTAGTTTCCTGAAAAAGCACCAGATCCGGTCTCATTTGATCAAAGCATATTTTAATCAAATGAATCTTGTCAGAGGCATTGTAGCCTCTGACATTCCCTGAAAGGATTTTCATGGCTGTCGGGAAAAGGCATAGCCTTTTCCCGATCTCAATTTTCTCTGTCCAACAGCATTGCTAGCCAACTCCAATCTCATGCGATTGGTTTTAGGTCCACGTCGCTTTTTTCCCCCAATTTTCACCCTTGAGTTGGAAGCATCAGTCTGTTCGATTATCCTCTTTTCCACAATCCCCAGACACCCATTCAGCCCTAGCAAATCCTCTATTTCCTCCTCATCATCTGAGATTAAATCTGATTCCGAGTCTTCCAAATTACCTCCACTCTCCCTAACTTCATCAAACTGGCTTTCAAGGTTTTGAATTGGTGAAATTTGAATATCTTTAAAACATTCCTCTTCACCCACTAGAATTTCCTTCTACGTAATTTCACTGACCAGGCCCTCACATCCCATACACGATGGGTCCCCATTGCTCACAAAGTCATCTGGTTTCTCGCCACGGTTACAGATACCACCAATATTACTATCATTTAAGGGGAGGATGGACAAGGGTGCCATATTATTCTCGTCATTAAACCCTTCAACTTGTGAACTGGGGTTCAAGATTGGAGCCGATATTGAGGAGATTTGAATACCTTACACGATGATCCCAACATCATTGATATCATTCAACCCCTGGTCCATAGTCTCTGTCGCTAAGAATTCATTATCTAGTGACCTTGACACCTTCGTATCCAGAGCCTCATCCAATTTAAATATTGTCACCTTTTCCACAACATCTTTTCGGACCTCCTCCACAACTGCCACACCCCATGTTTTCTTCGTCTAGAAGCGGTTTAGTTGTTCATCCAAACAGCCCCAAATCAATTGATTCCATTGGGATTCTTCATCTACTAGATCAGAGAGCCTAACCACCTCCTTTCCCAAGAGATTTTGGATTGCATCTTTCCCCTTAGCCAAGAGCGAAATTGGCCCCTCACTGAAATTGTTCCCTGGTTGCCTAGTGCAACCACCTGGAGTCTCATCCACCTCCACCAACTAGAGCCATTCTCCTTCACCTGTTTTCAATTCCAGGGTCTCTGGTAAAGAGTGACTTGCTTGCCTCATGATACAAATCCTTGGATACATGCTAAAATCAGACTTATCCACCATTTCCTCAGCCTTCACAAACACTCCTATCTTATTACCTATTTGTTTCAGAGTGTCTTGACCCCAATATTCCTATGGTAAGTTCTTTAGCTTAACCCAAATAGGCACATCATTTGTAATGGCAGTATTAGGGTTGAAGTTCGGGGTCCAATCCAGAATAGAGAAACCCCATCTGTCTAACATGAAGGGACCACTGTTCATTATCCACTCCTTATCCCTCGCAGTTTGACAAGTTACCAAGTAAAACTCATTCTCTAGCGTTTTGAGATTGCATGTTTTCCCCCACTGGGTGTCACACCAAGCCCTAATTTTTGAAAAAGACGGCCATTTCCCGCCCCCATTTCATAAAAAAGGCGTGTGCTTTCAAAAAACTAACACATTCGTTCCACTCTCTATCACTAACTAATAACGACACCACCGAGGAAATTTTAGGGTTTACCTTGCTTGAGCTCGCCATGCCTGCTTGGTTTTTGGGTTGCCAAAACTTAGCCTGTATCTGGGGAATGTTCACCTTCCCAGGTAAAGTCGTTGATCTGAATCTCTCGATGTTTCGAAAACCACTCTGACCATTTCCTTGCCCCTTCTCTGGGTGTCCAACATTTTCATTAAGGATGCCCGGAGCCTTCCATGCCCCAACGAGACCTCTCTTTTTGTGTTGTTGCCCAATTCTGCCCATGCGGTTGTTGAAAGGCCATCGGTAATGAGCCTCTCTGCCATGCTGAAGACCTTGGTGTCATCTGAAACCCCAAGGGTTCCACGGGTCCCATCGTTGCTCCTTCCGCTACTCCATATCAATTAAATGTAATACAATAATTTAATTTATATATTTAATTTAATTATAATTATTAATATATATAATATAATAATTTAATTTATTTAGCAAATTTAATTCTTATTTTTATTTTTTAGGCTACAAATATGTATATATCTATGATTTTTTTATATCTTTTTGTACGGATGTACCTAAACGTACCCAACCCCCAAAAAAAAATTTGGCCATATCGACGTACCGTACGCACACACCCGATTCGGTAACTTAGATAACCCCCTACAAAACTTGTTTGTTTCCTAGGTTCATGATGTTCAAGCATGCAAAATGAGGTGATTTTCAATCCACCTCGAAGTGCTTTCTGAAGTCTCAAACAATCTGTTTGAGCGTCCCTCTGTGTTTGTCTAGCGAAGACCTTTGAAACGAGTATCTTCGCGAACTCTCATCGTTTATACTTAGTGAAACTGTGAAAAGTGCAAAAGCTCCAGAAAAAAAAAGCGCTCTAAGATTTTGAAGAAAAATGGCTAAGTATAAAAAGTGGAATGGCGGACTTTTTCAGTGCCTATGCACTTAAGTGAAAATTCAGCTTGGTGCAAGGGCACTAATTTTTAGCGCCCTTACACCAAGTTCCATACTTAACCATGATTTTTTACTCGATTGCATCTTTTCAAGTTTTTCCTTTTTATGCACCATAATTAATGCTCTCTCTCTTTGTTCACTTCAAATCACTATTAAGTGACTTTAGGTTCCTTTTGACTCATTTTATTTTGCCTCTTCTCTCTCTTCAACGTGTTGGGCGTTCACCATCCCTCAAACATGTTTTCTTTTCAAGATCTCTTCAAGAGATTTTGAGTTAGGTTTTCATTTTTTATTTCTAGTATGACATTTTTCCTTCTTCACCGTGTTTTTTCATTTTTCTTTTTTCAATTGCGGAGATAAAAAACATTGTTAATGCTTCATGGTCTTCATCACATTTTTGTTTTAGGGGTTTTATGTCTTTTTAAGTATGAAATCTTGGCATAGGGTCTAGTCTTCTTGTCGTGCACGTCTTCTTTACTTATTTGCGTGCTCTTTCCTCAGATGATGCCTTGAGTTTTAATAGTTAGTCATTTTTTCTCTTCTTCCCCTCACCGTTTTCTTTCCCTTACATGTGCTTTTTGAAACTCGCCAAACTTACCTTTCCAAAGTGTTGATTCATCATCTTTACATCTACTAAAAATGTTGATGTTCTCATCGTTTCTTATTTCCTCAGACTAAAGCGTTGTTTTCAACACATCTACACTTAACATTTTTGAAAAAAAAAATCCGAGTCTAAGTGTAGGAGCGTTGAAAATCAATGCTCCTACATGGAGTTTATTTTTTACAAATTTCAAGGCGTTGAAAATATCTGCCACTGCACTTCATACAAAATTTTGTCTGAAGCAAAAGTGTCAAGGCATTGATTTTCAACGCCCTGACATGTTTCACTGAACTTCCATGTTAACATGCAAGGGCGCTGAAAATCAGCACCCTTACACCTAAAGTAATCTCCCTAAGTGCAAGGGAGCTGATTTTCAGCGCCCTTACACTTTTGATAGTTTTTCCTTGAAACTCTCTGAAATTATTCTATCTTCTCTCCTAAGCCCTTTTCTCCACTCTTGCATCTTTTTCCATGCCTTGTCACTCGTATCACACTTACTCAACAACATTGCTCACTTCACCCATCCCAATGCTGCTTTTTTGACTAACATTTGTTGATTCACCATCTTTGTAGTTACTTTCAGATCTGGTCAAGGGATCCTCAAAGATTAGATCTTTTGATCCAGTTGCTCTTAGATGAAAACTAAGAAGCCTCCATCATCTTCAAAGGCTAAAGGCAAAATGAAAAGGTGTTTATCCATAGATAATAGTAATTTCAAAGGTGGATGAGATAAAAGACACTGAGGTTGGTCATCAAGACCTCATTGATTTTGTAAAGAGAGCTGAACAAAAGCCTCTTGAACACTCCCCGAGAGCCATTGTGCATAGTAATCTACACCTGGTGTCTACTTTCCCTACTTCTACACACCATACAAAGTTCATCCTCGAAGTTGCATCCCATTACATCAAGGAAAGCAAAAGTGTGATTGACTCTTCTGGGTAGGAGATATTGAGACTGGACCCTGATTTCTTTGAAATTGTTTTCAGAGTCCCCCAGATGGAAAAAATACACTGAGATTTCAATACAACAAGTGTAGGAAGTCTATGACTCATATCCAAATAAGGCTAAGTGCTTGATCAATAGCCAATGATTGAAAGAACCCCACACATACTATCTCAAGATGGTCGAAGGGACTTCCGCGAAGTGACTTCAAAGAAGATGTCAGGGACATGATAACACTCTTGAGCAAAGTTAAAGGATTTCCTAAAACATCTCATTTTTAGGATTGGATGTATGAGTACATCCGGATCAGAAGAAGACAAAAGGCTCATATTGATTGGGGCAAACAAATCAGCGATGCAATCTATGAATAATCAATAAATGTACCAACCACCTTGAAGTTCTATATGACTTCTTACCTGGTGTATGCTGCAGTCGTGATGAGGTGATTCCCGAGTTTATCTACAAAAGGGAAATGACTTTTTGTACCTCTGTACAAATATTTCTATTAGCTAAACCTGAAGGAAATCCTTCACCATTTTAGGAGGGTCATCGATGCTTTCTTTGTGCCTCTGCTTTTTAGCTTTGACCCGTCTCTCGAGAAGAAGAGATTGTCCGATGAGGCCTACAAAGTGGTGAGTAAAGTTGGATGCATATTCTTATAATTCCCAAATTTTACTTACATAAGGGTGGGATGCTACACTGGGTTCCCTTACATGTTGCCCAGATACCCTTTAGACAAGTGGATACTCATTGAGTTATGCAGACATCTGATTTAAGTTTCCACTGACAATCGGTAGGTATACCATCAAAAGTGTACAAAAATCCAAATCAGTCTATGCAGAGATGCAGGTCATGACAATCAGGACCTATAGATACATACTTGATTTTGATTACCAGAATGTAAAGAAGAAGCTGAAAAAGGGTCACAAGCGCATGGGTACCACTTTGAGGATATCTAGGCTGATTGCAAAGATGAAGAGGCTATCTGTAAGATGGATTTTTGTAGACTAATTGTACAATAGATTAGAGATCTTGGTATTTATGATCTACTAGAGGATTTCACATATCCTAGTGACATCATGAATGCTGCTTACGATGAACAAGAAATCTCCTAGAGATTTTTTCCTGCAATCCGATGGTTCGAGAAGGAAAAAGTTTTCATCAGAGAGAGGTTGGCACCAATATTGGCTAACACTACAAAATGGTTACAAAAACATGGCTTTGAGATGAAAACTTTCAGGACATAATCTGAAGGAGAAGAATCTGGAGTAGAAGCCAGTCAGCAACAAGAACCCTGCATGAAAGATAAACCTGCGGCTATTCCCACTTCTTCCCAAAGAGGCCCCAGGATTAAGTTCACTATTGGAAAAAAGGATACTCGAGCCATCCGAGAAGAAGAAACAACGAAATCTGAACCATCTTGCTCAAAAGGAAAGGGGTATGTTTCCCAAGAGATAGATTCTGATGAAGAAGAAAATTCAAGTGACCAATTTGTTGAAGAAGAAGATTCTGAAGAAACAGACTCTGATTAGGAAGAATATTTTGAAGGTGAACAAGAGTTAGAAGATCAAGAGGGTGATCAACAAGAACTCGGGCATGATGAAGAATGAACTATGTCTCCACCTAAGAATGTAGTTGAAGATTTTCCCTAAACATATCGCTCGTAGCTTTAAAAGTTCCTCGCACACCTCCTAATCCAAATACTCCTCCACCACCTTTTCCTACGTTGCCTTTTCCTACATCTACCATACCCACAGTGGATATTGCACCATCCCCTACAACATCATCCACATTTCATACTCCTTCAGTGACAAGTATACAAGCGATTGACATTTTGTCGAGCCCTCCATCATCCATTCCTAGCTTGTCATCTCCATCCTATGATCTCACTTCAGAATCCAAGTTAAACAATTTCATGAATGAATCCATGCATAATCAGCTCAATGTGCAAGTTACCGGAGCAGTAATGACAGACACTATGCCAATTATCACTATACCAGTCATTCCTTTAGAAGTGGCAGTGACAAGAGAGTTGATGGTCAACCAAGAAGCTCATATCTCCACTCTTCCCCCTGGTTGGTATCTCAAGTATCAAATAGGAAAAATCAAATGATCTCTCTAGAAGAGCTCGATCTTGAAGAGATAGCCCCTCCAAAAGCCAAGGGGAAGAAAAAGGAAAAATTGTATTCATGACTTCATGTTGACAAAGCCGGTCAAAAGTATGCAGAGATTGGCATACCACCTCAAGAGGAAGGAGATGTCAATATGGAGGACTACACAATGACAAGATTCCAGCTTGGCAAGGTCACAAATTAAAGTGCCAAGGTAGATGCACAAGTAACCTTGAAATCTTGGATATACTGGTGGGAAGACTAGACAAAATGGAGCAAGCTCAGAACTTGTACAAATAGAAGGCAGAGCATTATGCCACTATTGTAAGGAAACTTGCAGGATCTTCAAGTAATGCACAACTGTTGGCAATGGTAAGCACTGAGGACCTAATTGTCAAGAAGGCTGAGAATTTTTCCTCCAAAGGCATAGTGTTATATAATTTTATTAATAAGATTATAGAACATGGCTCTTAGATTATAGTTGCTATGGATGAAAAAGCTACTCAGATAGCCCAGCTCAAATTAGAGTTGGATAAGGAGGAAGGTGTTCTTTCCCAAGAGCTCAAAGAAATGGAAAAATACCTGTTGTTGTGGTCACAAATGAAACAGGTAAAGCTCAGCAAATTGGTGGAAGCCAAGGTGATCCCCGACAAGAAGAAATACATTGAAGTAAGAGAATAACTGAAGCATCATATTCAAACAATCAAATCTCTTACAGAATATCTCCACCAAGTACAGGAAAATATCGAAGTGCATCATGCTATCCCTGAAAAAAGAATCAAGGAGTTTCCAGGCAAGCTTCTTGAAGAGAACCGTATCTTCCTTCCGGCCACAAAACTTTTTGAGACCTTCAAAGAAGCCATCATGAATCAAGTAGAGAGTGCAGACTTTCCAGAAGCCTCTATGCATCTTCTTTGTGATACAAGGCTCACTCTTGACAACCTTAAGACGCATCTTGACAGGTGCAAAAGGGTTCACTCGTCCGCTAAGAAATCAATCATGAGGATTCACACCATTATGGATTACACCGTTGGTCCAGATGAAAAGTTCATGCAAGAGACCAGGAAGAAGTATGAAGACTTCTGCACCCAAGCAAGGAACCATGAAGATTCCTGATCTCCCAGTGTTGAACATTTTGACGCTTCCCTTTATGCATCTTGTAAATAGTTTGTGACATCTTAAATGTCTTTTGGTCAAATGTAATTGCACCGAAAATATGAGATGTAATTTCGTAGAGATGAATTACATGTTGACTTAGTCAAAGTTAGGATTTCCTATTTTTGCTTACCTAATTTCCTAGATTAGCTCTCCCCTCTCTTCTATAAATATGAGGTATCTCTATTGTAATCTTTACCTTTAGTAATTTGGAACGAAGTGCTGCCCTTTTTGAAGCAAATTTGTGAAACTTTGTGTTCATACTTTGTGAATGAAATCTGATCAATAAAGAAGAGAATTGCAAACTAGACTTTGTGTTGGATTCGATAATCTTATGAATTGATCTTATTGGTGGTGATTAGTAAATGATATATGAAGGGATTCAAGTAATTTATGTAGACTTTGTGTTACATTACTTATTTGGATTTATGTTTATGTTTGGATACTTTTGTTGAAAGATCTACAAGACTTTGTGCTTGTAATCATTCATGTTGTTTGAGGAATTGATGCATCTAAGAAGACTTTGTGCTTCTAATGCAACAAATGGTACATCTTTCGTAGATCCATCAATGAAAAATTTATAGAACGACTTTTTGCCTTCGTGAGCTTTCCCTTTTCTTTTATTTTTTTATTATTAATCATATCTGGTATCTCTACACTTTACTTTGACAAGATAGAGGTATTGGCATTACTACTCGTTGTTAGTTTAAATTTATCTTGAATTAGGACTTCCAACTGTGAAGCATTGTAAAACATCTTCTCTGGAAAAAGAGAGAAGCGTGAATGTGACACACCCCCCCATTTCATAAGTATAGTGTACATTGTGTAAATACTTTATTCATTTACCATAGCTTCTAAAAGCAGTAAGAAGGGCGTCTCCCCTTTCTGAGAGGAGAGATTATATCTCACATAGTTGTGGTTGAAATCTAGGTTGTGTAATCTATTGAAAATTTGATTACATAATTTTCACCCAACAATATATATGCACATTCACAATGAAAGCATTTGAATTTCTTTAATTTGTTTGTTAATTCTCATGTGAAAACTCAATTCAAGTCTAGTGTTATGTATTAATCTTTTACAATGTCTATGATGAATGCTTTATCAATGTTATGATATGAATATTCTCTATATTTTAAAAAAATTCCCTAATTTTTAATAGTCGTCCCTTGTCATCCCCTAAAAATGGCCCAAAAGTACCCCTGTACCGAAAGCACGTCCCTTGTCATCCCCATCCTCAAAACTTGGGGGAGCATAGCTACAAATCTTTATACTCACACCTTCAAACTATTTTACATGGAAAAGAAAAATAGCTATACTATTGTAAACCAAGAGATCATTTAGTGTAACTCAAGGTAAAAGAACAAACCTTTCATGGTTGCAAACAAAATCAAGCAATTTAACATATTAGATTAAAGTACACGGTTCTTATGTCTAGGTGTATCTCCTAATTTTTTCTTTCCCATTAATATTTTAGATACTTTAGGGCTAGGAACATGTCAATTTGAGAGGGAATTGATCAACTCATCAATAAAATGTGCATGATTTAAGTTCTATTGTTGAGAGTGGCTATTAAATTATACTATTAAGAAACTATTAAGAAATACATCTATATGAGAAACTATTTCATTTATATATTATTTAAATATATAATAAACTAATTAATATGAATATTATAAACGTTATTTATTAGATTAATTCTCTGTTACCGGGTTCGTCTACTAAACCTGCAGGTTCGGGTCCGGTCTGGCCTAGATTCAAACCCAGGTTTTGTTCACAGGAGGGTTTTTCTCTTCTTTTTTGAAATCGTTTCGTGTTTTTATTTTCATGGGTTCCTTTTTTTTTGACAATCTCAAAAAAAATGGCAATGGAAAAGACGTTAATAAATTGAATACACTCTCAAGAAATGGTTACACCATCGTATATGGTTTACATATGTTATTCCTCGATGTACTTTGATTTAACTTATGTAGGCTGCTCAAAGCCTTTCCTATTCTAAACAGAACTGCCACCATTTTGGCACCTTACCATTGAATTATTTGAAGATCTTTTTCTTCATAAAAATTTAGTTACCATTAAAAGATCAAATCTGTGCGACTATTGTTGAGAGCCATGAATTCGACGAGAAAGTCAAGTTGTGCGCTTCTGGGAATGTGAATTTTTCAATGGGAGAAAAGATAAAAGATTAAAATTAAGTAAAAATTATTTTATTAATATTATTATTTATTAATAAATATTACAAACATAATTATATATAGTTAAACTAAGTAGCCATTTTTGGTACAGGTTCGAGTTTGGTTGGTTGGTTCAACTAAAAAAAATTTGGGGGGGTTTAGATCATTTTGGGTTTATTAGTACAAAAAACATGTAAAATTATATATATATATATATATATATATATATGTATAGCCTAAAAGCATGAATTAGGATTAGAATATCACATAACATCATATAAACAACAAAACCACCATAAACTTGAATGTCATTTAAAACATGCATGATAAATATTCATCGTTGAAACTTCAAGTTCAATATTACAACACTTTTAAAGTTTTAATCATCATATGGATTATGTAAATCATCAATATCAATGTCAACATTGACATTAGATGATGTAGGAAGACTAGATGAATCACAAGCAGTGCCAATGGCACCGTCACTAGCACTACTATTGTGCCCATGTTGCTGCTAGATATCATACTCCTCATATGCAATATGGTGGGAAGTGGAAGCATCCAAGTCGGTATTCTCTAGCTTTATATCCCACAACTTTGTCTCCCCTTCCTTGTAGTCATGTTGTTTGTGTGAAAGGAGACGCAAGTTGGAATGCACATATACTAAGTTCTTTGCTCTTTTTGAGATAAATTTATTGCGCTTTACTAAGTGGATGAAAGAATATGTTCTCCAATTCCTCTCAGATGTAGATGAACTAGCAACCTATGAAGACAAAGTAAACAATTAAAGATATATATTATAAAAAAATTAAAAAATTAAAAAGTTATAAATGAAACTTTAAAAACTAAAATATGAAAATTTATTAAACTTACTTGTGATAAGACTTTGATTGCAAGGGGTTGAAAATGTTGGAAGTATTATCCATGGAAGTACCACCAACTATGAGCATCCTTTAAGAACCTATCATGAAGAGCATCAACACCTTGACCATTTGAGTGCACAAAATCAATGAACTCATTCATGACTACACCTCGCAATTCAAGATCAAGGAAGACTCTCATGTTGCTGCCTTGTACCCTTCAACCACTTCAAAATCTCTTTATGGAGGAAGCCTCCCTGGCACTGAAAGAATCTGACTGTTGTAGTATTTTGAAGTCAATGCAAAGGCAAGAAGATGTAATGGAGCTGTTATTTTGTTTGATCTTTCTTCAACAATTGTTTGGAATGTTTGAAGAAAGTCTCTTCAGGGTCTTTCTCTTTCGCAGTTATGGTGCACTTGATCTTCTCAAGCATTGAGTCTATACCATCATACATATCTCCAATGCATGGATTTTCCATGTCAGTATAGTGAATCATACTCAAAATCGGCCCAGTGAAACTAAGGAGATACTCCACACGATCCCATCATGAGTAATCTAATATGATCATCTTAATTTTTGTTGCCCTTTAAGTGTTGCTTTGCCTCTATACAGACCAATTTTGGCTAATCACCATGCTAGAAAGTGGCTCTCTAACTTTCACAAGTCGTCTCAAGATGATTGTGTTAGAGGCAAAATAGGTCTCTGCAACCTATTACAAATTAGAATTTAAAAATAAACTTTTAAGAAGAATTTCAATTAGAATACATAATCAAATTATGAAAACAAAAAGTGTAAATATTACTTCACTAGTTAACTTCAATAGCTCCAATTTTGAAAATGATCTAAAGATCCCTTGAGACAAGTGGTGGTTGGTGATGAACATTTGAATGTCCTCGGCCTTTGCATACAATTCTTTGATCCAAGCAATTTTATTCCCAATCTTTTGCAACATAAGATTGAGTGAATGGACCACACAAGGTGTCCAAAAGATATGTAAATATCTTTCCTCGACCAACAACCCTACATCTCTACAATTCTTGGCATTGTCTGTTACAACTTAAACAATGTTGCGAGGTCCCACTTCCTCAATGGCTACAATGAGGATATTAGCAATAAATTGTCCATCTTTTACTTGCCCCTTGCAATCCACGGCTTTCAAAAACATTGCCCCTTTAGGGGACACCGCTACGAGATTGATCAAAGGACGATTTTTTGAGTCCTTCAAACCATTCAAAACAATGGACACACCTGTCTCAACCCATGAATCCCTTATGGGCTTCAATGAATCTTCAACCAATGTAACCTCTTTTTCCAATGAGGTGTCATGCACCTTCTCATAACTCAGGCCCTAATACCTTTTTGGAGCTTCATTAACTGTTCTCAACATGTCTTTCCAACATGGAGAATGAACAACATTGAAAACTATTCCATTTGCATATATGCATCTTGCTACATTTTGGTCGACAATGGCTCTACTCTCATTTTGAAATGCAAGTTCCAAAGGCCCCTTTGGTCTTTTGTTTGCAATGGGTTATACACTTTGAGCTTGAGGATCTGGACTCTCCATAAATGGGTGGTCTTCTACCACAATATTGGAATTAGATGGGGGTTGCATTCCCTTTGATTTTATTTTTGTAATAAATGGTGATTTGGTTTTTGGGCTTCCCGTGCATTTGTTGCTTCTTGCTCAATAATGTATCCTATGATTGTCTCAAATGGAATAGGTACCAATCCTTGATGCATTTTCTAGGTATGCCACACAAATGTGCTTTTACCCTAAAATATGAACTAGAATATTGAGCATCACATCCATTGCATTTCCAAATGTAACCACCACCACCTAGAACCAGTTGTATCATTTCAACATACTTGCATAGAGGAGAATTTGGGTTTGTTTTGAACTTTGATTTAGTTGCGGATCCGAAGGTAGAATCAATTGACATTGTGATTTCTATGGCAATTTTTTTTGCAAACAACACATTCAAAAATTTAAAACAAAAACAAAAACCTTGAAAACAAAATATTAATTTATAAAACCTAGCTCTTTTGAACCTTTCACACAATCACAATCAGCCACAAGTCAACAGATGAGAACATGGCTTAGGTGCTTTTCCACCCAACCACGAAGCTTGCACCTCCCCAGAATTCTCCCTAACACGAAGAATACCCGACCCTACACAAAGTACCTAGCAACCTAGAAATAAAAAGCAAGAGGGAATCCTAGTGCAAGCTTGATGTATATACATGCATTTCTAACATGAACATGCATTGTCCCACAAACAAGATATGACAGAAAAATATATAATAATTTTGCTAGGTAAATTTAATCTATTTCAATGAACACATGGCTTTGGCCAAAGTACTAAAAGTATCAAGTAGATCCTGAAAATAGAATTGACTTTCTCTATTAACCCATATTCAGCACCCAACGCACAATTAAAAAACAACATGCATAATGCTCCTGAAATATAAATATTTCCTCTTTCTTTCATGCAAATGTTCAATTGTATATTTTTCATTGTTTTATATTTTCATGCCTAATTAGTAAAGTAATCATTGATATGCAATACAGTTCTTACATGCAACCAGTTTACCATGCATTTCTAAATATAGTTGAAAATGTGAAACTATTTGCATTGAATGCATTAATCGACTAACTTCCATGTCTTGAAGATTAATTAATGAAAAACACAATCTGATTGCTATCAAAAATTTAGAATATATATTACAATTTTTATTTTTATTGTTATAAATTCTTTCTTGTAGATAAAATACTTTTCAGCACACTCACATTTCACTGTCAGCAATAAACAATAAATTGGTGTTTCACAGTTGCATTTATTGATGTTAATTGATTTAAAGCAAAAAAATGGTAGAGTTTGAAGGAAAAATAGTGTAGAATCTGCCATTCAGAATAACTCAAGTTTTATGGATGTAAGAAATACAAGTTGGTTTCAACTATTCAAACTAACAAAATACCAATAATTCTATAGATGCAACCTCAAATAAAGAAAAACAACAATGAACTTAAAGCAGAGCACAGAATAAACAACCTTTATTTTAATAGTTTCAAATTCTATAGGAAAGTAGTTCACACTAATCAATACTCTACAATTGTGTTTAACCTATCATCTACAATTTATACATCAGGCAACAAAAGCAAGGTTTCTACTATCCATTTTTCAACACTACGAAGTAATTCTGAGCTTAAACTTGTTTTAAGTAAAATTGTTGATAATGTACTACTGTTATAGTATCAGATTCAAAACTAAATGAAATAATTTGCAGATTAATCTATGATGAATACCCGGACTTTGCACTAAAAATGAGGTAGATTTTAATTTCTCTCTATATCAAGCTTTTCTGAAACCCTTCTCTAGTCGAAGCCCAAATCCTTTTGTAGCGATCCTCTTCTAGCAACTACGTGTGTGTTTACTAAAGACTCTACCCAACCTTTTATTATTTTGCACATCCTTTCTTTTTACATTGCTAACTATAGTTTACTTCTTCTTTTTTAATTTTAGCACTACATTTTTGCATGGTGCGATCCTTTTAAAGCTATCTTTAATTTTCTTTAGTTTCAATTCTTTACTGAGAACTGCTCCATTCTTTCTTTTTATTTTTGTATGAGTTTTTTAGGTAAATGAGTTTGTCTTTTATTTTATTTTTTAGACTACAGGAATTGGTCAAGAATTTCACGTGATCGGTGACGCTAGCGTGACACGCGCTCCGGTACCACAGGGACGATGGGGAGACTAGACCTCATGACCTCTTCCCTGAGTTTATCTTTAGTTCTTTATATCTTTTTATTTTAAACTCCGCCTATTATATCAATCCCTACTGTTATCTTTTTTTTCCATAGCATGAAAACAAACTTTTAGTAAGTTGATTTATTATTACTTTTTAACTTTTTATTATTATATCAAAAGCTTTTTAAATTAATTTTATTTTATTATTCCATGCATTTATAGAATGTATTTTCTATTCCTTTTTTTTTATATTTAGTTATTTATATAATATAAATAATAATATTAATTTATTATTAAATATATATGTATAATCCGGACAAATAATTATTATTTAATAATTTTGAAAATAACATCTTTTATTTATTTATTTATTCATTATTTATATATATAAT
Organism: Sequoiadendron giganteum; assembly: GCA_007115665.2. Classification (NCBI taxonomy): domain Eukaryota; kingdom Viridiplantae; phylum Streptophyta; class Pinopsida; order Cupressales; family Cupressaceae; genus Sequoiadendron; species Sequoiadendron giganteum. The sequence continues at coordinate 646,082,406 of CM021100.1, forward strand.
AATAATATTTATTATATTATTCATTATTTATATATATAATAATGATATTTATTATATTATTAATTATATATATAGACATTTTACATAATTATTTTCAAAATAAAATCTTTTATTTATTTATTTATATAATTAATATTATTAAATATTTATATAAAAATATATTTTAGGCAAACAACTATTATTTTTCTTTAATAATAATCATATATAGATATTTACTAATAATAACAATAACTCTATAAACTTCATTGAAAATGACAGCAGGTGGAAGTAATTTATGTGTAATTTATTTTACTGAAAGAACTATTTTTAAAATAGGTTTTATTATCGCATCAATAAAATAATAAATTATTCATAAAGATATAATATTTATTATATTTTTATAAAAAACAAAACAAAATAAAACATAGAATAGTAAAAATAGTAATTTTTTTTAAAACTTGTTATGTAATATGAAATGTTTCTCCTACTCTTTAATAAAATATTTTTAAATCTAAACTAGAATAATTCAATACATTGAAAACTAAAAACTAGATTTAATACATTTTATATTTTTATAATACATTGAAAAGAGTGTATAAGATGAAAAAAGTTTTTAAAAATATTTTATATTTAAAATTTAAGAACAATGTTTAGCATTTTTTATATATATTATTAATTAATATATGTATACTAGTAGTATATATAGACATTTACATAATTATTTTCAAAATAAAATCTTTTATTTATTTATTTATATAATTAATAATATTAAATTATTATTAAATATTTATATAAATATATTTTAGGAAAACAACTATTATTTTTCTTTAATAATAATCATATATAGATATTTACATATTGATATTTACTAGTAATAACAATAACTCTATTATATTATTATAAATTTATATAATATAATTTATAATTATTACAAAAATGAAATCAATTTAATCTCAAAATTTAAAACAAATACTTGAAACATTCTTTTAGTTTTCCACTTGCCAACATAAATAAAATCATAAGATAATAAATTATTTTTTGAATGAGTTGACTTTCACAACATAAATAAACATACACATTTCACACAACAATATTGCAACCAATATTAACACAATGCAATCATACAATGTTAGAGAATGCAACTACGTGAGTCTGTGAATGTCTTGAGATTCCATCCTACCATTCATTTATCAAGCAACTAGGAAACCCCTACCTCAAAGATGTTCTCGCCTTCGACAAAATCCACCATCTGCCTGGTTTACAGAATTCTTCATATTTTGATCCAACAAATCTTTTGCAAATCGCAAGGAAGAAATTTAATTATTTGATCATCAAATAATCAAATCCCATCTGTTACAAGGACTAAAACAATAACAAAGAAAATTATACAGCAATGTTCATGCACACTTTAGAAATGTACTAGAATAATAAGATTTGAAGCAAAAATCTTCTATAGCTGATCCATTATCATCACTGATCTCAATCCTAGATGTATACCTCCCATGTAATTCCATGATCAATTTGTAATGTAAATAGAGTAGTTGATGCACCAAACATTTGATCCACGTATATAGTCTACTAAGATACATTATACATTATGATTAGAATAATATAACATAAATTTACTGATAGCATCACCCCTTCCACAAGGCCATAACAAAATATGCAAACTTCAACATAGATAATACTGACCTTTAGTGAACCCCGTAGTTTTATAAGGTTATCTTTAATATCAACAATTCCATAATCAAACTCCCCTTCTTTTCGAGCATCATGCACCCAAATATCTAAAATACTACTAAAATACTCAAAAATCCTACAGACAGTAGAATATATCATTCTTATGATCACAAACAATTTAAAATTCTACAGTCTCCAACATAGTCACAAAATAAAGTGTCCAATATACCTATTTTGCATATCAAGGAGTATACCCAAAATACGATTCAGAAAACGCCCAATATAATGCATATCTGTTTCAAGTATTTGACCAAAAAGTTTCTCTATATCTGCTTTGAAACATGAAAAACATTAAAAACTAAGATTAATTTCAAACAAAAAATACACTAACAGAAAATACACTAAGAGCTCTCTTTTCAAATTGATTCATAACAATTTATGTTAGCAATGTAAACTATAGCATTTTCACACTTAAATAAAATATATATCGAACCTGATACAAATGTGTTGCAGACCTGATATGAGCCAACACAGTCATTCTATCTATTATACACTACAAGATTTGATCAATGGAGTGAGCACATACCATATGGGAATTCTCCCTGGACTTCGTCACAACGAGAAACAACGATAACAACCACCCCTTGATTTTCTTTCTAAAAATACTGTTGCTTGTTTGAAATGTTTTGTTGATTTTATTGTTTTTTTTTCATATATTTTGTGGTTTTTTTATAATAACCAAACTTGATTTTTTTTTTAAATACTGCTTGTTGTTTGAAATGTTTTGTGTTTCATATGTTTTGTGGTTTTTTGAAAATATTGCTTGCTATTTGAAATGTTTTGTTGATTGTATTGTTTGTTTGTTTCATATGTTTTGTGGTTTTTTAAAATATTGCTTGTTGTTTGAAATGTTTTGCTGATTGTATTGCTTGCTTCTTTCATGTGTTTTGTGATTTTTTGAAAATACTACTTGTTATTTGAATTTTTTTGGTGAATGTATTGCTTGTTCGTTTCATGTGTTTTGTATCATACACAAGAGTGCATATGTCATGTTCCCGAATTGGAAGTGTTATTAAATTATTCCAATAAAATATTATATCAAAAAGAATAACTTGTATTTAATTAATTTAATAATAAAAGTGATTTAAGTGACTCAAAATAAAATAATAAATCATAAAATCACTTAAATAATAAAATAATATTATATATTAGAAGCTTATGAAAAAATGGTTGAAAAACCTATTTAAGAAGATAATGGCTAAGGATTTAGAGACACTTGATTTGAAATTCATTACTCATTATCTACATGGTAAGAAGTTGAAGCTAAATGTTTAGCATAGTTTGAGGGTTTGAAGACTCTAGAGTGTCGATTTTGATTGTGAGACACCAATCCTAACTGGGAGTTTGGGAGAAGATATTTCAGTCTTTCCACTTGTGTAAAATTGTGTGGCCAAAAGCCCAGTTTAGGTAAATTGATTGGAACAAATTATTCGTAGTTTGTGGAGATATTTCAGTCCTTTGAAAAAAGACGATTTTGGCATTTGAGGAGATCGAACTTATGCTGGTTCGGTTTATATATTGGTGATTGACAATTTTTGAGAGAAGCCGAAATCACCATAATGCTGGTCGATTTCAGTTTTGAGAGAAAATATAAATCAGATTTTTGCTTGTGGCTGGGGCGCACATTTGCTAGGTGCGATTTTGTCTTAGAGGAGCAATAAAAATTCAAAATAGCTATTGAAAGGTTCGTTGGGCATCAAAGAAGGAAGTCACTGCCTTTGGGAGGGCGTATCAGCAACTCATGAGAAGAATCAAACATTTCCAGGTTGCTGCCATTCCATATCAGGTTCTCCTTGTGTATATTTTGCATCTATGTAAGAGTCTAAAATCATTGTCTCAGTACAGCAAGTTATTGTAATCATTAGCATTTATACAATCTTATTTTAGTCCTTGCATGAGTTTAGTCGCTGTCCTAGAGCAGCCACATTGCATTGTAATATCTCAGTCATTGTTAGAAGGTCGACGATATAAGGAGTTGGCATCATATGTTCCTCATTGAATCTCATTCATATTATCAAGTGGAGATGGATTGAGTTGGTTGGCCAATTGTTTGTCCAAATGTCAAGTATCTTATTTTCATATCAGCTCATACTAGTTTGCATACAATATGTTTGACAAAATGTCTAATGGTTGTACCTTCATATTTGCATACTAGTCTGCATGCTAAGTGTTTGATCAAATTCCTAAAGTGTTGTAACTGCATGATTACCATTAGTTTTAGTCATCTATTGCATTGAAAATACCAAAAACATATCTGCACTTCATTCTAGTTGCATGGGAATACATTTGGCAATTTAGTTAAGTTCTTTATGCATTTCAAGTTCATTTTCAAGGAGAAAACACATACAGAGAATTGTATCAAACCTAAATAGCATTCAAGACAATTGTTTGACAAAATGTCCAAGGCCTAAAAGTTGGAAAACAAGGTCAGATTTTACTAGGGACATTACAGCATAAGAAATGGAAAATAAACTGAAAATACAATAAAGAGCTCTATACCAGAATAAGCACGAATAAGACCTATGTAGCAACAAACCTGAGCTTCAACAAACTCAAAAATGGCATGGCTCTTGAAAGGGCGACTTGGCTCCAAATAAGTAGCATATCATAACATACAGAATTATACCATTCAATGGCTAGCAAACAATGTCTTCTAACATTCCATTCTCATCTCAATTCATAAAATCCACCATCTGCCTAGTTTACATAATTCTTCATGTTTTGATCCAACAACTCTTTTGCAGACTGCAAGGAAGAAATTCAATTATTTGATCATCAAAGACTCAAATCCCATCTGTTACAAGGAAAAAAACAATAACAAAGAAAATTATAGAGCACTGTTGATTTATAAATATACTAGAATAATAAGATTTGAAACCAAACTCTTCTATAGCTGATCCATTATCAAGAATCAATGATATCAATCCTAGATGTATACCTCCCATGCAATTTCATGATCAGTTTGTAATGTAAACAAAGTATTGATGCACCAGACATTTGATCCACATGTACAATCTGTTAAGATATATAATACATTATGATTAGAATAATAGAACATAACTTTACTAATAGCATCACCCCTTCCACAAGGCCATAACAAAATATGCAAACTTCAACATAGATAATACTGACCTTTGGTGAACCCTGCAGCTTTATAAGGTTAGCTTTAGTGTCAACAATTTAAACTCCCCTTCTTTTCGACCATCATTGTAATGTCCCCATTTTTATGAGCATTAGTTTGTATATACCTGACTCTCGTAGGCTAAGAAGCTTGATTAAATGGTCTTTGTTGAAGTTGCCCAGTTGGTGGTTGGCTTCTTTCATGGATTCAAAGATATTATGGAGGTTTCCAATTGTATATTGAATGTTTGAAAACATAATGTGTTGGAAAACATATTGTTTGAAAACATATTGTTTTCAAGATGATATGATATTATGATGGAGCTTTATAAATTATAATTTTATATTATAATAAAATGCAATTATAAAATATTAATTAAAATTAAAATTGAAGTATGTGGAAAGGAAAATATATCTTTTATCCCACATTGACAAGGAAAGCGTGTGAGACCTCCAAAAAAAGTATAAAAAGATATTAATGGCTCATTTATTGTCATCTAGGAATTGTTATTTGAATTGAAGACTTTTGGTGGTGGAGAAGCCAACTAAGGTTTTAGCCTTTGGAGGACCTTTGGGGACAGAAACCCTCATTGGTTACACAATTTTGAGGCTGTGAGATACCAGCTGAATTATTGCTAATTATGAATTTTTATTGCTAATTGTGGACTTTACTTCAAGAGTCCAATCTTATGCTTTCATTGCAACGTTGAGAGAGGAAGATATTTTCAATCTTTCTCATTGAGCTTCATATCAACTTTCATGGAGGTCGACTATATTCAGATTTTTGTTCATGTGGCCTCTTCTGGATGTTGTTTCTTTGTGGGTATTTGAACATTCATCTTGGGAGGGCTTAGCAATCATTTTGGAGTCTCTTGGAGGAGTTATTGGCTTGCTGATAATTAATTCCAGAGGTCCGATATACTGCTGCTAGGGCATCATTAGAAACATATTTTTGGTCATATCTTCACTTAGAGGCGTTCTTTGGTTGTGGGTATTGAGCAATCAACTGCTATTGACAAGACACCATTTCAAGTACAAATTTGAGGAGCTTAGAGGCTGTATTTGTTTTTCTAAAATATTATCAGCGGCACCATCTGAAGATGCTGGAGCTCGCATGAATTCAAGTTATCATCATTTCTTTCAACGATTGGAGGCCTCTTATACCAGGTTCAAAGTTGATTGGTATTTACATTGCATTCTCTTTATGACAGTCTATAATGTTATTACAGTTATAGAGGACGCAACCATTACACGCCATGAGCAGCATTTTCTAAGTCATGAGTTCACTTTAAGTCTTGCTATTTCAAATCAGACATCTCTATTTGTTACTTCAGGCCTTAATCTCTGTTAAACTGCATTGTAAACTTCTTTCTTTGATTGCAATAAGAAATAGGGGGAATAAGGTGTTTGCTGCAAACTGTGATGAAATTTCCAGGATTGAAAATGCTCCTTTTTGATACTTAGCTGAGTCATAAATGCTTGAGTTGGATAGTTGAGTTGTAATTTTCTTTTAGCTCATGGTTGGATGTTAAAATTTGTTATTTATCAGCATATGAAATCATTTCTTGAAGAGCAAATAAACTGAAATTTATAACCAGCTAGTACAGAGTTTGCATGAGAACTGTTTGACAATATTCCTAGAGGTCTATAATCAGCATTTTCGAGGGTAATTTGAGATAGGGATATTATAATCATGCACCAGAATATCTAAAATACTATTAAAATACTCAAAAAGTCTGCAGACAATAGAAGATATCATTCTCATAACCACAAACAATTTAAAATTCTACAATCTCCAACATAGTCACAAAGCAAAGTGCCCAATATACCTGTTTTGCATATCAAAGAGTATACCAAAAATACGATTCTGAAAACACCCAATATCATGCATATGTAACATGCCCATTGCCTACTCAATGATTTCTCCTATGTTTTACCACAAGTGAATAAACTAATTTGTCAAACACATAGCGATAAAAATATAATATGTAAATGTGATATAACAATAATTCATCTTTCTCATTTCATTCAACGAAATGTTACAATCTTTCCAAAGAAATGATTTCATAAACAAGATACAAAATACATTTTTCATCTTTCACAGAAATATATACAAGATACATACATAGCTCATCTGAGCTTCATTGGCACTAAAATACAAATGATCCAGGAAATACCCCATCAAATCTTAGCTCGCAGGCTGAGAGGAGAAGCATCACTCAAACGTTTTTCCACCATCCACAGACTTAGTGCAGTCCCCCGCACATCTACCACATATGGTAAGATGTCTCATGCCCATACTTTCATGTGGACATAAACTAACGTCATGACTTTTTTTTGGAAACAACATAGGTTGCAACCTTACACATCTACATCATGCCCCTTGCATAATCATGATTTCGAAATCCAACATTACTTGACCTTGTTACCTTAAATGAGGGGCAACACATAAAGTAAGTAACTATAGCTTTTGGTGGACTAATTGGGCATAATGCAACTATTTGCTAGAAGAGCACCCTAGCTCCACCCTAGGATCATCCATAATTCTTTTTTATTTTTTTATTTTTTGAATCTTAGCAATTCTTTATGACATGAGTAGACATGCTTACCATTACTCTTAGATTTGAAGTATTCACAATCATTACTAATGTGTATGTTTTTGGTTGCTATCCAGTGAGTATTCTATATCGGTTTACAATTATGTAGCCACATTATATCATATGATAACATAAGTAGAAACATTACTACAATTCCAATATTTGTCATTTAGTCTAAATATTAATGTTACTTTATAAGATTTCATATATATATTAAATTGCTTTTCATCATAATATTTCTCCTAAAAGATCCTCTTTAAAAAAAAAAACATTTTACTAACTTCATTGAAAGAATCATTAAAATAAAATAAACACATTTAACTATAATTTATTAATGAAATCATAAACATATTAATCTTTTTTTTTCTTTATTAAAATTGATTAATAGAATGGTCATTAATAATTTAAATTTCAACGGCTGCATCTTTATTAACATTATCATAACCCCAAATTACACCAATATTCATATAAATAATAGATATTAATGAAATTACTATTATAAAAAAAATCTCTTTTACCCGACTATTCCAAATATCTAGCCTAACTTTTAGCTCCATAATCCTATAATTGACTCATTTACTTTTTACATAGCAATCCCAAAGCTAATTATGCCAGTTATATTATTATAATTATAACTCACTATGCCTACTAAACTTGTGACAATGATAATACACTCCATTCAATGCAGTCATTGGATTCCATTTTAAATCTACTTAGGGCGCCATAATTCTGGGAAAGGCACAAATAAAGAGGTAAAAGAATAATACATGGAAATAAGGAAAAACAACATTCTACAGTTGTTCTAATTTATCTTTCGAATCTGCACACATGTCAGCTATAGATTAATGAAAAATCTACCAAACCAAAAACTACATGCCCTTTTACTTATCCAAAACCTTATTCTGTCTCAAGCATTTTAGTTTCAGCTAGGATGAGAGAAAGGAAGCGGCGGCCATCATCAATAGGCATGGCCTATGAAGTGTGTCTACAGGAGCTAATAGCAATGAAGAAGGGATGCACTTATATTATTGTAGGAGATGAATGAAATTACTATTGAGATTACCAATTTGATTGGTTGCCAGCCAAACTTCTACACCTGTCTATTGTATATTGCATGTTCGCAAAGGAAGTTCAATGTGTAACCTGTCCTCATGATACCATAAATCTTCAGAGGGGTTCGAATCTCACGACTGAGCTTTTTTTCTTAAGAACGTGACTCTTTGGGGGCGAGCTCTCCCCCCCACTTCCATGCTAGGGGTTTGTTTTTATAAAAATAAACAAGTGATCTTTATTTGCCAGTCTATTATTATATGAGTATCTTATTTTTATTTTTTTTTAGTTTTGTTCTCCAATTTTTTTTCTTCGTCTTCCTCTCTCATACAAGGTTTTAGCCTGCAAGGGCGCATCTATCATGAGCTGAGCCCAGATGGGGGAGACCATGAATCTCCTTGAGCCCCCTTTTTTTATGGGTTCTGGCTTGAAATAAGTGAGTGTGGTTTTAACATAGGAACAGCTAAATGGGTCTTCCAAAAACCCCAAATTTATTTATGTTTCTTTTCAAATTCAGACTAATTGAAAGAGTAGTCATTCATAAATTTTCTTGCAGCAACAAAAGAACATAAGGAAAAATGAGTATAACGAGTATGCAGAATAGTTTCTAGAAGAAGGAAGGTGTTTCTTGTTGCTCATCTAGAAGTTATTACCAGTTGCACATCAAATAGAATAGACTCATACATAGGTCTTTAATTCCAGGAAGATACCCTTCCCTTTTATTTTCAATACAATTTTATCACATTACATGAGATTACAGATACCCAAAATATTGTAGAATAACTTGACCTTTACAGATATGGAGGTAAACAAGAATGCACAGGTGAATGCATTTATTTTTATTGCCATATAAGGAAACATAGAGTGTTGTATTCTAAGTTCACCCATAAACTGTAACATATTCACATTTTCAGACACAACTCTTTTTAACTGCAGATTTCACCTAAATATGTATTGTAAACTTCTTGAAAACCCATTAACCCAACTTGCAGTTTGTTTATTTTTATTTTTTTAAATTAAATAGCCAATTTGAAGTTATCCAAAGGTTTCATAGAATGAAAACATGTATATCTTCAAACAGTGCACATGCTTCTGTTTATATATATATTACAACTATCCTGCAATTTTCTTCAACTAATACAAAATAGTCATTTACTTGCCTAACACACAATTTTGTATATGTATACTTGAGGAGTTGAGCACACGGTGAGGAAATACCAGCTGCAGTTAGCAAACTTGAACAACAAACCTAAACATCCAATGGGAAGGAAAAGCTCTCCACCCTTATTGGCATCATCAAGCCACAAAGGACTCTAACCAACCCCCGAGCCAAGAGCAATCACCAAAGACCTCATGTGGTCAAGAATTTTAATGGAACGTACATGTTTCTCACACAAGGGTTCAATAATGGTATAAGCACAAACAAGACACTCAACACACGACATGGGATACGGGGAGTCATATACTCCTACAAGCCTCATTCCAGCAACAGACTCTAACTCATTACTCCTTAACACTTGTAGCAACAACAACAAAATTTGCAACAATAACTACAGAAATTCGCAACAGCAACTACAGAAAATTTGCAACAGCAACAACATGAATTTGCATCAACAACAACAACAAAGAATGTGTAACAAATGGTTACTACCTCATACTAGCATTCTATCCATCTTTCCTCCTCTCGTAAAGTTTCCAGCCAACCTCCCTAAAAATCCTACCTAAATGCCTTTTTATCTCCTCCATAAAATGCCCTAACCCTAAACACTCAAGTGGGTATTTTAAAATTCACCCAATTCACCTTTTCTCCATTTAACATTTTATTGGTCCACACAAGAGGAAATACATAACACATCACTTCACACTCTCAAGTGGGATAATTAGGGTCTTGGTGATCCTCTCACCTTCTATTGACCGTCTATAATCAATCCTGCACACTTGTGTCATTGTCAATACTTCAAAATGAAATAATTTAAACGACATATTGAGATCAAAATATCAATTAGATGATAATAAAATTTGCTTACCTTGATCGTTTGGATGATTATAGCTCAAATCTCGAACGTTTGAATGCAAACTTCTCATACACATGAAAACTCCTTGTCACTTAATGTAGCAATATATAATGGTAATTATACAAATGCTTAGTTTAAATTCTATATGTCTAAGCAACTTAGCCATCATATTCAAAAGTCGCTTAAATGTTCAAAATAACATTCTTATATACAATTACACTTTTACTTCTAGAAACGACTACTAAGATGAAGTAGTTTTATTAACAAATTAAATGATAATTCACATAATCATTCTTTGATCAACCATAACATACTATATACAATTTCTCCAATTAAATCCCTTCTCTACATTATTTAAATTTGCAATTAGTTAGTCAATCTACGCAAAATATTCTAGCTCTAGAGAGACAACAATACATTACCAAAGACATTCAAAATATCTACTTAAAAAATCTCAAGAATTGTACAAAAATAGCATAATGAATGTTTATCGAAAGTTTGACCCACCCTTGACAATATTGAAGAATCACAAAATCACTAATTCAATATTAATAAATGATAACCTATAAGCTACTTTCTTTCCAATCTAATTATCAGGTAATCGATCATATAGAGGAATAACCAATTATTTTAGATTCATTTTTACCCATGATACATTATACCCTGCTAATCGAACTATCTTATATACGACACTAACATGATGTGCATCTAGATTCATGAAATAAGGTCTAAATCCTATTTATTAGAATTACAAACCTTGTGGTCACTCTACATGATAAGGTCTTAAGAAATGAGTGAATGGTACCAAACAATCATATAAACATCCTATGATATTGACCACATACTATAACCTTAATTAGGTATCAAAACCATGTACATTGCTTGTTACACATTAGTACTAATTTGTATAGTTTATTCATTTAACTCAACTAATTATCTTTAAAAGGAAAATATACCAAAGGTACAGCTAAAGTACTTATAACTACCATTGAAAAGGTGGGGCCTTACAAGATGGCCCTACCCTTTGACGAAGAGTTTGGTCCGGAAACGTCAAAATACTAGCCAATCTTAACCTTGGTGTTGTGTCCTACATAACTAGAACTTTACCATACATGGTCTATATTTTATGTGTATGGCAATCCCGAACTAGCATGCTAAAAGGTAACACAATGAACTGACAGTGTAACCAATGGAAAATTACACCACTTTGGCCAAAGCATTCATCACCCCTAATTCGGAATGGACGTCACATGCTCATCCACCATTCTAGCTCGATTTGTTATGAAAATTCATATTCTATGCATAGGCTATCCCTTCATTGGATTTATCCTAATCCCAAGAATAACCTATATACACTTAAATTCAGTATGACTCATCTAATAGGTAAAACAAGTGTTTCTATAACCTATCTTCACAAATTTAGCTTTAGCTATATAGACTCCACTCTATTGTAGTATTTAATATATACACACTCAAGAAATAGAGATTTCAACCTAGAAATAATAAGTAACTTTCAATTCCACAAAGGAGAAAAATAACCGTTCCCTAATAACATATCATGCATTTTCCAATCAAATAAGAAAAACATAGAATCTTTCCAAAGATGTTCAAAGCATAAAAGAGTAAGATTCAACATGCATTTATATGTAAAGCTCCAATTCAAACTAAATAGTTTCCAAGCTTAGCCTCCTCAAATCAATTTACAACTTAGCAACTATCTCTTCCACTCTTCCCAAAATTCTCTCACAAAATCTCTTAATAAACCTCTTGCAAAACCCCTCACTAAATCTCTCACAAAACTCAGAAGAACAAAACAATAATTTAAAAAATAACAATAGAATATGAATATGTGTCCTTTTGAGGTAAAAAGCACCTCTATTTATACACAAAAATCCACAACTAAAGACTAGAAACAGGGTAGTAGAATTGACACTTCTCAACTCAAGTGGTTCAACTCAACAAGGTAAAGAAAATGTGGCAAATTTACAAACTACAACTCAGCAAAATTTGCGCAGCCAATCGCTTCTATCATGGACAACAAGAATATCATTCAGAAATGCAAGGTAATTATTCTCACAGGTCGACTCTCTCTATACTAGCTTCTATTTGACTAATTCTCTCATTCTTATTTGGTCTCCATCGCTAGATAGAGTTCTCAGAACAAACTTCTATAGGAATGCAATTATTCATAATTTGGTGCCACATAAACATCATGCATGTTATTTTGGTGTTTCAGTTCAAAGACCAAGTCCAAGCTTGTTAATGTGTTTCAAATGGCTTTTAAAATATTTGACTATGTCTTGCAAATCATTTCCATGCGCTTTACATAGCGTTGCATATATTTTACACAGCATGTTAATACTTTATGCATTGCTCATAGTGTTGCCATATTATGTGTTATCCTTTAAGGTTGTGCTTTATATTATAGAATGTATGATATGCGCTTTGCATATGACATGCACTTTATTATATAATCAGTGCTATTTAAACATTATAATATATATACATATATATATAAATAACATTACATGTTATTATATATCCATATGTATATATACATTTATATATATATATTAACTTACATGTTTATAGAATGCATCATTCGATATTCGAATGCATATATTTATATTCATTTACCTCCAAAATAATATCGCACATGTGTATATATATATATACATATATACATATGTATATTTACATTATATTAATACAACTATATGGAAGTTTCCATTATGTCAAAACATACACGTATATCAATATATATATATATATATACATCATATATATATAACAAATTGCTTCCAAACAATTAAACACATACAATTGTAATAACATTGACTGACATATATACACGAAATATATATATATATATATATATATATATATATATATGTCACCTTGTCTATTCGATGCTCCCATGCATATAAGTAATTCGTCCATAAGCATGTGTACATACGTTTATCTACATATACTTATGTACATCTTTACTTGTGTGTATGAGTTCATCGTAGACACTTATATATGCATGTATATATACATTCTATGCAAATATCTCATTGATTATAATATAAACTCATAAAGAAGAACTTATAGATACAAAGAAACTCAAACACTTAAATCAAGAATGTTTTCACAATTAAATCAAAACCTCTCCCAATTCATGCACAACCAAACTAAGGTATCTTACCTTTTTCTTGTAACTATTGACTTGAGTTGACCAATCTAAAAGTGAGTGTGTCAAAGCTCAGTTAGGCTCATTAAGGGTTACCGGACCAAAACTCTTCTCCCGAGTGATACTTCCCCTCCCTTTCGGAGGTGTGAACCTAAACTTGCAACCATCCTGGCACACTTAAAATAGTAGTCATCCGATCGCAAAACAATCATTTACATCATATATTCCATAGTCAGAATTAATACATTTATAACTACAATTTGAATCAATCATATATTTATTATATTTCCAATTATATATATAAGCAAAGTACAAACATATATTTCCATAAAAGTTAAAAACACACCATATATTCAAGTATTTCATCTAGCTTAGTAATAGTAATTAGGTAAATACACAACAAGGTGTAATAGCATCACTCTTTCAAGTATTCGACTAGAAGGTTTCTTTGTATTTGCTTTGAAACATGGAAAAAAACAATAACAAAGAAAATTATAGAGTGATGTTCATGCACACTGTATAAATGTACTAGAATAATAAGATTTGAAACCAAACTCTTCTATAGCTGATCCATTATCAGGAAAAACTAATATCAATCCCAGATGTATACCTCCCATACAATTCCACGATCAATTTGTAATGTAAATAAACTAGTTGATGCACCAGACATTTGATCCACATGTACAGTCTGCCAAGATACATTATACATTATGATTAGAATAATAGAACATAGCTTTATTGATAGCATCACCCCTTCCACAAGGCCATAACAAAATATGCAAACTTCAACATAGATAATACTGACCTTTCATGAACCTCGTAGCTTTATAAGGCTAGCTTTAATGTCAACAATTTCATAATTAAACTCTCCTTTCAGAGCATCTTGCACCAGAATATCTAAAATACTACTAAAATATTAAAAAATCTTGCAGACAGTAGAATAAATCATTCTCATAATCACAAACAATTTAAAATTCTACAGTCTCCAACATAGTCACAAAGCAAAGTGCCAAATATACTTGTTTTACATATTAGGGAGTATACCCGAAATACGATTCAAAAAATGCCCAATATCATGCATATCTATTTCAAATATTCGACCAGAAGGTTTCTCTGTATCTGCTTTGAAACATGGAAAACATTAAAAACTAATTAATTTCATATAGAAAATACAATAAAGAGCTATTTTTTCAAATTGATTCATAACAACTTATGGAAATAATGTAACTATGGCATTTTCAAACATAAAGAAAAAAAGTATATAAATCACACCTGATACAAATTTGTTGCAGAACCTAATATGAGCCAACATGATCATTCTATCCATCATAGAATGCAAACTTTGATCAATGGAGCAAGCAAATACATATAGGAAACCTCTACTCATAGCAAGAAATGACGATAACAACCACCCCCTGATTTTCTTTCTGAAAATATTGCTTGTTTGAAATGTTTTGTTGATTGTATTGCTTGTTTTTTTCATGTGTTTTGTGGTTTCTTGATATAAACCAACACTGATTTATTTTTTGAAAATACTGCTTGTTATTTGAAATGCTTTGTTGATTGTATTGCTTGTTTGTTTCATGTGTTTTGTGGTTTTTTTAAAACATTGCTTGTTGTTTGAAATGTTTTGCTAATTGTATTGCTTGTTTGTTTCATGTGTTTTGTGATTTTTTGAAAATACTGCTTGTTGTTTGAAAGGTTTTGTTGATTGTATTGCTTGTTTGTTTCATGTGTTTTGTATCATACATAAAGGTGCATAGAAAATAAAACATAAACAGAAAATACAATAAAGAGCTTTATAAAGCACGAATAAGACCTATGTAAAAAAATTCCTAAGTTTTCACCTTGTCAGTAAATAAACTATGTAACAATCCATTGCAATAAAAATAAATATTTTCTTTATTGAAAATATACGAACAAAGATGCATAACATAATACAATAAGGATTCCATTTCATTACCATAATTTCATAAGTTACAATCTTATAAGAATGCATACATTTACTTTACATACATAGCTCAATGAGCTTTGGAACAAATAGTTGTAAGACAATCCAGGATCCTTCCTTTCAAATCTTAGTTCTTCTCTCACCTGTTGTGGAGGAGAAGCATCACTCAAGGGATTTTCCGCCAACCACTGACTCTTAATGCGGTCCCCCGCACATCTATCATTCGATAAATGGTCCTTCCCTTCGACGAAGAGATTGGTAGAGTAATCGAATAACAACAACCAACTAAGCATGGTGTTGTGTCCTACATAACTAGAACTTGTAATCCCACAATCTAGAACTAGCATGTAATACTGGATCATGGTGAACTGACAATGGAGCCAGAGGTAGTCACACTACTTTGGCCAAAGTTTTCTCATTTAGTACTTTGATTGAAGGTCATCTATCACATACACTACTCAGGGTTGATTTGACTTAAGGCCATCTTAAACTATGCATAGGTATTTCCTTCAATGGATAATCTATCAACCCAAAGATAACCTATCATCATTTCATACTTGGAATAATCCTACTTAACAAGGAAGTTGTTGTACCCAAACCAAATTTTTGCTTCATTAAGGCATTTTGCTTAAAATGGTCTAAACCTTGTAAAAATGAGGTCAAAACTCAATTTTTGGGCAAATGAAGTATGGGATTTTGGTCAGTGTGATGTTAGAAAGATATTGGAAAAATTTGAAAATTTTGAAATTTAGGGTTTCTAGACCCTTGTTTTTAGGTCAAAAACCCTAAAAATAGAATCTTGTCAAAATTGGCTGAAATTAATTTTGATTGGCTTATTTCACATCACGATCATAGTGGTGAAGTCGGTTTCAATTAAAAGTCAGTTTAAGCCTGGTGGGTAGCTTTCACTTTTTCAGGAGAAAAGTTAGGACCTACAGGGTTGTCAATGGCAGTTGGCCAATACCAAGTATCAAAATCTAGTCCTGAAACTCAAAGCAGAACGTTTTATGATGAAAGATCCTAAAACCGATGCTTCTCGATGGAGGGGATTTTCAAATGGCAAAAATTGGAAAAATATTCTAAGTCTAGAAACACTTTCACTTTGTAACATGGGAGACGCTTGTGCAATCAACGTGCAAATCAACTTTACAATGTCCGTACATGTGAAAATGGCGAAATACAGTCACACACACACATCAACAGTAGTAATGCTTCTACATGGTCAACTCAACAACCAATATGATGTTTACAAAGTGTGAAATGGAGGAAAACATCAAGTCCAAAACAAATATGCGCCCTTGTAGCTCAGGGGCACCCTTCAATTTGGAGGCTCAAATTCAGTTGTTTCAGGTTGTAGATACATTCATTCTCTTCAGTTTTCAATCAGCTTTCCGACAAGCTATCAAGCAAGTCCATCTGATTTCTGGAGCTCTGGCAATCGAAGGTGGAAGTGGAAGGTACGAAGGGTTTACACGACACAGAGATAGTCAAATTTGCAGTTTTTGCGCCCCTGTAGCCCAAGGGCATGCTTGAATTAGACATGTCAAATTAATGAATTTGTAGTTTCATTTTTCAAGGGATCTCTTTTGATCATCCCAACTTCGCGATGCATCTGATCACGAGATCATTAGATGTGTTGGGTGACCGTGGCAGTGGTTCCAGCGAGCACGTAAAACAAAGGGAAAATAAAAGTAGAGATATCAAACTGTACCTCTACAGGCCAGGGGCGCTTAGCCTTTTAGCCAGCTAGATGAGGTTTTTAGCAACTGTCGTCTTCACAAGACCTATGCAGAATCCTCCTAGCTATTCAATGAATCCAACTGTTAGCCCTCAGGATTTGTTAAACGCCCATGAGTGAAGAATAAGTAGAAAACATTGAAGAATGAATACAAGCAGAAAAATGGCTGTGTGGAATTTACATACTCCCTTGAAAAAGACGCCCTTCTACTGGAGGTCTTAGAAGCAGTTTTCTCACTTTGTCACTTATAGGAACATCTCTTCCAAGTTGTTCCAGCTTTGCAATGAGATCGACGATGCGTGTATCGAAGCAATCCAGCTCCTGGTGGCAAGGGTCAAAGTACAATGTTCAATTGAAAGTTGCAATTTATAAAATCAATCAAGAATACATTTTTCTCCCCTACAGGCCAAGGGCGCCCTTGCATTTGAGGGCCTTAAACCAACTTTTAGACACTCTACATATAGTCATTGTTTGCGAAATTCTTCTCACTATGTGATGGATCCAACATCCAATCAACAGGAGTCATCATTCAGCAACAACAACAATTTGAGGGACGAAATGGCAAAACAAAGAAATGGCTAAGTCTGGTGGCATGCACTCTTCTTGAGAAAGGTGCTCTTGTTTTTGAGTTACCAGACTTAGGTTTTAGCACTCACAGCTCCTAGCAGACATTTCACAAGAGTTGTTTTAGCTATGCAATGGATGTATCAACAAAGCTCCAGCATCAATCGGGCATCTAGAAATCAAAGCTCAACAGAGGCTATAGTGACATTTTCAATGAGCTACAAAATAGGAGCTTAGCTAAAAATCTCAACTTTTGGAGGATGCCTAGAAATTCAAACTTTGAATTTTTGGAATCAACATGCAATTATAAGACAACCCATAAAGGTGGAATTTAGTTAACTCAATTAAATAATATTAAAATCTTCAGTTTCACCAAGGCGTATTTCTTCAATATTTTAAAGGTGGCACCTATTTTGAGACTCAATGTTATTTATGCATGTTGAACTGAACTTTTAAAAGGTGGCACCTATTTCTGACTCCAAGTTAGTTTTTGTTGAACAAAGTGAGGTCCAATCAGATAATTTCTTTCCAGATCAGGGTTTTTACTTGCAGTTGGCACCTAAACCCTCAAAATTCTTTATTTATTTCAAAGAGGCGTCCATTTCTCTCACAACAGGTTGAGTGCAAGTGAATTTTCTCATTGTGCAAGCATTCGAAGGCACCATAACTATTATTTTTCAAATTTCCTTGCAGATACAGGCCCAAAATAATCAATAGACTTCAGACAAGCATGGAAAATTTGACAGAAGGAGAACCATAAAACTTCTATCTTTTGTCTTAATGTCTTCTTTTCTTGTCTTAGGTATTCTTCACATGTCCAAGAATTCGATGACTTTTGACAATTTTGATCATCTGGGTTGGTTGTGCACGACTTTCTCTACAAAACCCATGTGTTGGAATTTTTTCAGGAAAAATTGCCTCAAAGCTTCAATTTTCGAAGCTCTACTTTTCTCAAATGAAATTCCTTTGCATGGTAGAGTAAAAGTCAGTATTTTTCAAAACGGAGGATCTGGGTTTGCTTAGAATCATCTTCTGCACAAAACCCATGTTCCATATTTTCCTGCCCCCGCAGCCCCTGCTACCCCCCAGTTGCTTTTTTTGGAAAAGTCTTTGCATTTCAAGCTAAAATGCGTTTTTTCGAATTTCTGACGATCTAGGTTTGCTTAGAATCATTTTCTGCACAAAACCCATATTTCAAAACAGTTCGGGAAAATTGCCCCCTGATAGGCTATTTTTAGCCTCATCAGGAATCATTTAGCTTTCTGGAGAAAGTTGTTTGAACATAGCCATGTTTACAATCAACAGGCGAGTTTTTCATAATGTAGTTCACGCAGACCGAATTCAAGACCAAGTCAGTCTTAATTCATGATTTCATCAGAAAAGATGACACCGATTTGTATCAAGCGCATCAAAAGGTTGACAAGCGTAGTCACTCAAGTCCACATGGTTTCATGCCTTGTATAATTGATTGTCTTCCAAGGTCAGTTTAGAGGGTTGGTACCATTGGAATTTTGCGTGTGCAACAAGTTCATTTCCATTTCTCACAACCAGAGGGTTCACAGTCAAACTTCGCAGTTTCATTATGCAGCACTCTTCCATAGAGAAAAGTGTGAAAAACGTGACAAGCGTCAAGCTACAGAAGAAACAGTGGCCATCACTTCAGTTATAGAACCACCAAAGTTACCAGTCAGTGAAATGCCAATTTAAGTGTGTAGAGATTTCCAGGATTGCTTGAGTTGCTGACAAGTAGTGAATTGACAGTTGAGACGTGTGATGACCTTTAGATGGTGATGCGGTCAACAACCTTGTGGAGGGGTTAATTGCTCGAAATTAGGGCCAGTGAACTTCAAATCAAGAAGTCCCACCTTTTCAAGATAGACATCAGACACAACAGTTAAACTCGATGCCTCTTTCTGAGTTAATTTGTTGTTCCATATTTCATGCCATGTTTGTCTTGGAATCATCTATGTATAGTTGGAGTTCTCATTTAGTTCAATAAGAACGTGTGTTACACATGTCCATTTAGTTTAGTCTTGTTTTGGTTAGTTGATGGTAGTTTTCTAGTTAACTATATAGTTTCATTTATTTAGGTTTAACAATAAAATATTGCATGCTTGCAAGACTGTAGTTGACTCAAGGTGATTTTAGGGTTCCCTACACCTTTGATGTCTATAAATAAGAGCTCTTTGCTCATTTGTAATGAAATTTTGCACGCGATAGTAATATATGCTACGCCACCTTGCCTGAAATATTGTTGGTTATGTATCTGTTCACGAGCTTTTACTATGATAATAAATAGTTGCACCACCTTGCCCGAATGTTATTATTATGGTACGTGTTCATCTTAGTTACATGGAGTTGCTAGTTTGATCGTTTATTGTATGCGTGTCTCGCCAATGCAATTTGTTGTCCTAGTTTGTTATCTTATGTTTGTGATTAATAGTTGTTCTTTCAATCTATGCCTCAGATAGGGGTCCCTCCTCCTCGCAAATTTGGAAAGATGAATTATCGTTTAAGTGTTGTTACCAATAATTTTATTGCATATCTACACCTTAGATAGGGGCTCCTCCTCTTTGGAAATTTAGTAATTGAGCTTATCGTTTGATGTCATGCCTAATAAACTTCATATCAACCTACACCTTGGATAGGGGTTCCTCCTCCTTGGAAATCCTGTTGTAAAGTTTATCATATAATCACATTCCTACTCCTTATTCCTCATGCCCTATTTTTCTTGAGGGAATATGATAGATTAAAGCATTTAGTTCGTTATAGTTAAGATCTGCAAAACCAAAGAAAACCCTTAGCTGCAACGTTCTTGGTTTCCTTAACCTTGTGCCTCTTCCAGCTAAGTCAAAAAGATAGGATTTAGAATCATTTACTTTTTAACACATATCAGAAAAAGAGGGAGCTTTCCCTCCTAATTTGAAGAGCAGCCATTACGTACTGTGCATAGTTGTCTGTACCAACTCACACTCTAGAGGTGCTAATTGTTACGCCAACAAAAGTACATTAGATCCCTCCCATACTAGATAAACAATCCTAGGAGTAAACTCAAACTACTCTGGTTAAATCAATAACCTAGCTAAGAGTAACTCATATGCTACTCTAGTTAATCATATCGAGTATATAATACCTATGTAAACACCAACCTCCTATTATGGAGTACATACAAGCACATCATAAAAACAACATAAAAGCTTATATTTCCTTTTCAAATTCCAGATTCCCTAAATGCAAGTACTCTTACAAGACAATTCAAGCATACATGGAGAACAATTCATTCATAAATAAAATAAAAAGAAGAATATCCTCATACCTGTTATTGCTTATCCAATCAAATGACAACAATGCAGCTTCTTTGAACAACAACAAGCTTGATAATAGCTTCACAATGAACCTCTAACACTCAAGTTGATAGATTACTTCACTCAATCCACTCACTTCCAATATAACTAAACTCTCTCTCTCTCTCTCTCTCTCTCTCTTCAAATAAAACAGAGTAAAAGCTAAAAATAATGTAGAGTAAAAATGCTTGCAAGAATGCATCCTCACAAATGATCAAGCACCACTATTTATACAGCTATTTGGTAACTACTCAGCCTATAGTTTAGGCATGAGTTATGATAGCATCAAGCATGCAAAGCAACACATATATCTCAAAAAAAAGGTGGTGAATATGTAAGTTCATACTCAACAAAAACATCTACAGATCGACAACAAATAGAAACTTATTCAAATCTGCACATGGATAATTCGAATTATCTCCAACAATGGACATCTACAAGCATAAGGAATCAAAGTTGGTTCCAAATCCTCCACACTATTCTCAAAGTTGGCATGGTTTCTATTCAATTAGAAACAGTCAATAACCAATTTGTGAAACCATGCTTTCATCGACTTAGTTTGGGTGTGAGTCGATTCAAATATTTATTCACTTTGACAAAGTTGTTGACCAACTCACGTCTTAAGAGATGTTGGTTCAAGCTCAAAGACACGGTGTTTTAACTTTTACCAAGTCAAATATGTTCTTACAATAGGCGTCGACTAAGTCTACAATATGCATCAACATAATGCAAGAAGATATAATGAAATATACGTGTTCCATAAAGCATGGTAGCAAGAGTAAAACTCGGCTTCTCAAAACACAATCATAAGCAACTTATAATCGGCCTCTAGTAATCAGCCTCTATCATGGTAAATGAAAGTCAATTCCCAGGCAATGGTTAATATATAAAATATATATTACTATATATATATATAATACTACATATACATATATATATTAATACCAATATATATGTATATATATATGTATATGTATATGTATATATATATGTATATGTATATGTATATATATATGTATATGTATATGTATATATATATATATATATATATATATATATATATATATATATATATATATATATATATATGTATGTATATATATACCTTTCGCCACCAAGAAAGTATACATTCGATATACAAATATGTATAAGCAAGATAGTATTCACAATATAAACACAATATATCGATTGTATACATATATATATGTATATAAGTATATGCCTCTATGTACTCGTATGCGTATGTATACCTATATCGATACATTTGTATGGGCATGTCCATTCACCAATGTACATGTGTATTGATACATATATACATATGGATATGTGTATATACTATACATAAATATATATGTTCACATTAGATTCACATATAGTTATTCACAATTACCATTGCATTGATAAACATTTACGTGTGGTACATCTATACATGTACATATACATATCGCTAGATCCCATTGACATATATCTGCATATGTGTACACATAATCAACGCACGTTCTTCTTATCAACATAATCATAATAGTGCAAGAAATAACTCTAAAGCTCAAATAGATAAACATCATCCAATAATGCATTTCAGTAGTAATCAAGACTTCTACTTATGAAAACACATCAACTAAGGATGACTTACCCTTTTCCCACAAACTAACTCAACTCAATTATTCTACTGTGGTGTGTGTATATGCTCAAATATTTTTGTTACCGGTTACTCGACCAAGATCTTCTCCTGAGTGATACTTCCCATCCGCCTGAAGGAATTGAACATATACTTGCAACCCTAACACATGCACACGACAGACAATTGTTCATAACATATGCAGTATACGTAAAACATCTCCAAAGTTAGAATATCAATTCAATAACCATCCTTTCAAATATATGTAGTAATTTTTCATGAGATAACATCAATTAAGATAACATTCACATATAACGCATTGATAACAAATTACAAGCACAATTTATTCATCTCCAAAATTCATATTATATTCATATTTACCCTACATAGTAATAGTAAATAGTAATTACACAATTGGGGTGTAACATACTCCCCCTTGTGAATCATCGTCCCTGATGATTTTATGTAGCAACATAAAACATAAATAACAAACAACATATGGTTTCAAGCATTCCCAAAAGCATCAAGAATTTGAGGAAACTTTTGCTAAATTTCAACATAGTCCTCCCAAGTGGTTGAGTCTTCTACATATTGGTCCCATTGGACTTTTCATTGCAAGACTTCTCTGTTACACAAGCGAAGCTTACGCGTTCTGAGCACCTTGACGGGCTCAAGAGTTACCACTTCGGGGTCCCGTACCTGTAAAGCAGTCCAATCAATCACATGATTATCACTTGGTATATACTTTTTGAGGTAGGACACATGGAAGACATTATGCATTTTGGCAAGATCTGGTGGCAACACGATTCAATAAGCTACCAGATTCACTTCCTCTAGAATCTCAAAAGGTCCAACATAATGCAGGGCTAACTTAGAAGACTTTCCAAAGTGGAGCTCTTGTGAGGCTTCACTCTCAACAACTTGTCACCTATGGAAAAATTGTGAGGTATTCTTTTGGCATCAACATAGCTTTTTTGCTGATTGTTAGCTTCAACCAACCTTTCCTTAACAATCTTAATTCTCTCATCCATTTCAACCAACATCTTTGGCCCAAGACTCACTCTATCCTCACGTCTATCCCAACTTATAGGAGTTCAACACTTTCAACCATACAATGCTTCGAAAGGAGCCATCTTTATCGCAAAATGATAAGAATTGTTATAGGAAAATTCCACTAAGGGTAAGTAATCTTCCCACTTGTACTACTGATCCATGCAATACATCCTAAGTAGGTCTTCCAATACTTGATTCACCCTTTCAGCTTGTCTATTCGTTTTCGGATGATATGTTGAGCTAATATTCAGTTGAGTGCCCAATGCAGAAAATAAAGTTTTCCAAAACCCAGAAGTAACTTGTGCATCCCTATCTGAGATAATCTTCTCAAGAATCATATGCAACCTAAACACTTCTTGCACAAATTTCCTTGCTATGGCAAGTGCTCCATTAGTTAGATTCTTGCGTATAAAATGTGCTACTTTGGTAAGCTTATCTACAACCACAAGAATGGCATTGTGCTTATTTCTTGACATAACCAATCCTTGAACAAAGTCCATACTTATGACTTGCCACTTCCTCTCTAGTATATCATGTGGGTATAACAAGCCTGCAGGATGATGATGCTCTACTTTCACCTTTTGACACTCAAGACACCTAGCCACAAATCTAGCAGCATTTCCTTTCATCCCTTTCTAGAAGTATAATGGCTTTACATCTGCCATCATTTTCATCACTCCAGGGTGTCCAGAGTACAGTGCTTCATGTACTTCCTTCCATACCAGATTTCTTAACTCTTCTACGTCGGGTACATATATCCTACCCTTATATCTAAGTAATCCATTAGGTTCAAAAAGAAAACCTTCATACCTAGAATCTTGCAGATTGATAGTGAGTTCCTACTTGACTTGTAAGTAGTACTCATCCTCTTTGCATTTTTGCAACACTTGCCCTTTAAAGTCAAATTGAATCGTCACTATTGAAGCAATATGACGTTTTCGACTCAAAGCATCGGCAACCTGATTTTCTTTCCCTTTTATATAATTGATATTGAAGTCATAATTAGCTATCAAATCTAACAATCTTCTTTATGTAGCATTCCGATTAGGTTGAGTGAAAAGGAATTTTAACCCATTATGATTAGTTTTCATCTCAAAGGGTTTTCTTAACAAGTAATGCCTCCACATTTGCAATGTGTGAACCACAGTTGCTAATTATAAATCATGCGATGAATAATTCATCTCATAAGGTTTCAGCTTCCTCGATTCATAATCAATTACTTGCCCATCTTGCATTAACGCACCTCCTAACCCTTCCCTACATGCATCTGTGATAACTGTAAAGTTACCCTCAAGATCTGGTACTTTTAAGATCGGTGTGGTGGTTAACTTTTGTTTGAGTAGTTCAAAAGCTTCTTGACACTTCTCAGTCCATTCAAATTTATTTCTTTTATTTTGCAAAGAAGTAATTGGAAAAGCAATCTTAAATAAGTTTGCAACAAACTTCCTATAATACCCTACTAGACCCATGAAACTTCTTACCTTCAACACATTCTTAGGTACAAGCCACTCAAATACTGCCTTGATCTTAGTTGGATCTATAGAAATTTCATCTACAAAGATCACATGACCTAGATAATGTACTCTTTTTTGGAAGAATGTACACTTAGAGAGTTTACCATACAACTTATGTTCTCTTAAATGTTGTAGGACCATTTCTAAATGCTTACAATGTTCCTCCTCATTTCTAGAATAAATCAAGATATCATCTAGAAAAAATAATACAAATTTGTCTAGCAAATCCCTAAATACACTATTCATCAAGTTCATAAATGTTGTAGGTGCATTTGTTAAACCAAAGGGTAAAACAGTGAATTCATAGTGTCCATATCTGGTTCTGAATGCAGTTTTAAAGATGTCCTCATATTTAATCCTTAGTTGGTGATATCCGGATCTCAGATCTATTTTAGAGAATACGGCGGCTCCCCTCATTTGATCGAAAAGATCATCTATGTATGGCAATGGATACTTGTTCTTAATCGTAGCTTTGTTAAGCATATGATAGTCAATGCACAAATGCAAAGTACCATCCTTCTTTTTAACAAAGATGACTGGCTCTCCCCAAGGCGAAATACTTGGTCTTATCAACCCTTTAGACAACAATTCATCCAAATGTGCCTTAAGTTCCATAAGTTCAGCGGTTGTCATCCTATAGGGTACCTTGGAAATAGGTTTTGACCCTGGAACTATATCTATAGAGAATTCAAATATCTTTTCGGTGGTAACCCTGGTAACTCATCTAGAAACACATCTAAATTTTTTTCTCAATATTGGATACTTCTCTATATCCGACTTTCCAGTTTCATCCATTTCACCATCCTCTAACTCTTGAAAGTCCTAGAAATCCAAATCATCAATATCCTTTTCATGTTCTATCTTTACGGCAAAGAGTTTACACCCTTTCTTCTTAGCTCTTAATAGTTGCATTGTCATGATTTGTCGAATTCTGACCTCTCTAGGTATCCCTTGAAATTTTACTTGATTTCCAAAATTATCTAGGCATTCTACTATTTTAGCATGACAATCTTCCTTAGCCCTATGTCTCCACAAGCAATTGATACCTAGGATAACATCATATGATCCTAGAGGTGCAACATATAGGTTTACTTACGTAGAAAAACTAGGTAGTTCTATCCTAGCCTCGAATAGACATTGCCATGTATCCAGCCTTCCTTGATAATTGCTTAGCTACTCTAGGTGAAATGAAATTCTCAGTTGCACCAGTATCAATAAGAACAGAAATAGGTAAGCCAAACAAAATACTTGGCATTTCAACTAGAGTTACTTTGTACTTTGCTTGACGATCATCCACAACTACATGTATCTTTTGTTGAAACATTGGTTGTTGGGTGGGTAATGGATTACCATATGGTTGTGATCCAAAATTTTTATTGGGACACTCGTTAGCATAGTGGTCCCCTCTAAATATAAAACATCTTGTAGTCGGTCCTCTTTTCTCTACAGGTTCTCCAGTCTTGTCGACATTTTCATTAGCTTTGTTGGTATTACCAATGTTGGAGCCATTCCTCTTACGCTATCTTCTAGACTCCTTTCCATCATTGCGGAACCTTTTTCCCTTTTGCCTTGGAACATTTTGTGCAGATTCCACATTCTTTGGAACTAGCTTGTCAGGAATTTCCACAACCTCCTTATGCTCTATACTTTCTTAACGAGTGGAGTTAGCTTTGAGCTTTTGCTCCTGTTTAATTGCTTTCTCATATACAAGATCCATTGTTGTTGGACCATGCATATCCATTTCTCCTCTGATTTGACTGTTAAGTCCCATAATAAACTTTCTAATGCAGAAGTGTCCATCCTCATGATATATGGGAACATAGCGCAAAAGTCGGGTAAACTTCTCCAAATACTTGTTGACCGTCATATTACCTTGTCTCAAACCCTAGAAATTCAAGAGTTTTTGGTCATAGTAAATTTGTGGCAACCATCTCTTACGAAAAATCTCCACAAATTCTCCCCATGTCAACTCCCATGAGTTAATATTAAGTTTCAACTTTTTGTTCATCCACCAACTAGAGACTTCTCCTGCTAACTAATATGCACCCCAAGCGGCTTTAGTAACCTCATCATAGTTTTGTATTTCAAAATACTTTTCCATTTGAACAAGCCAAACCTCAACCTCATCTCCGCCAACACTTCCATCAAACTTGGGTGGAATAATTTTCTTCATGTCCTTGGAAATTTCGGAAGCCACGAGCTTCTTATTCCTTTCTTCAGATGGCGTAGGTGATTTTTCCCTCTCATGATCATGGGTTTCATCATGCCCATGAGAAGAGTTTTCTCTGTCATGCTCATTAATGGGAACTTCATTGTCTACCCTATCTTTAACTCTTTCCTGCTCAAGGTTATCTAACCTTGCCAAGATTTGGTTTGTCTAGCCTCAACTCCAACGGGTCCTTGCCCAACCTCTTGGCTTCTGCCATGATTAGTTCATGTCCTCACCATCTTTACAAGATCATTTTTTACCTGAATGTCTATCCATGTTAGACTAAATTATGTTATCAACTATCTTATGGAAAACATTTAAAAATGGCATTCATACACACATAAAGAATTCCACATAAGATTAAGCATACGCTTTTTGATAAAAATATAATTTTATTTATTCATAAGGATTTCAACATCCTTTTGATTACATGGAGTGACTAGTCAGATAGTCGAGTGGAGAGTATCTCTCGTATTCACTCTCTGACACATAACTTAATGGAGTATAACCTACAGACTAAGATTGTTGTTGATCTATGTCTTTATGTTCATCCCTCATTTGTTCGTACCTATCCCAAAAAGGATAATAGCCTTTAGATTTGCAATCTGATACATAGTTACGAGGTGCAGTTCCAATATGGTGTTCATCAACAATATAGTCTACCCTTTTCGTAGACATTTGTTCATGAGACAACTTCACATCTGGCTACTCTCGAGGTACATATCCCTCATACTCGTTACTCAAATAAATTACTATTACTTCTGCCAATGGAAGAACTCTAGGGTCCCTAAAGATGAATGTCAGACTAACACTTCCTTCTTAGGGCATATCCCTAGAAAACGGTAATGACTCAGACTTCTCTGGTGAGATGGTAGGTAGGTAGTTGTGCATAGCCTCCATCTTAATCTTTCTCTTCACATCATTGATCCGAGAGAGAGCATGACTAAAGGTTTCGGTGTCACTCAACCAGATGGCATTGTTGTAGTTGGTACCCTCAATTATTCTAACAATGGCTTATCTTTCCTTCTTGGCCTTCAGGTAGCGCTCGTTTTCAATTACTGACTTTTGAGCTGTTAATCTGAGATGCACCATCTTGGAAAAGTAATTCACAATATTTGATAACGTTGGATGGAAAGAATGATGAGCTCATAGGTTCTAGAGCTAAACCTAGTAGCTCTGATACCACATGTAACAAACTAACCCTTCAATGAAGTAAAAAAATTCCTAAGTTTTCACCTTGCGAGTAAATAAACAATGTAACAATCCATTGCAATAAAGAAAATTATTTTCTTTATTGAGAATATACGAACAAAGATGCATAACATAATACAATAAGGATTCCATTTCATTACAATAATTTCATAAGTTACAATCTTACAAGAATGCATACATTTACATACATAGCTCAATGAGCTTTGGAACAAATAGTTGTAAGACGGTCCAGAATCCTTCCTTTCAAATCTTGGTTCTTTTATCGCCTGTTATGGAAGAGAAGCATCACTCAAGTGATTTTTTGCCAACCATAGACTCTTAATGCGGTCCCCCACACATCTATCATTTGATAAATGGCCTTTCCCTTCGATGAAGAGATTGGTAGAGTAACCGAATAACAACAACCAACTAAGAATTGTGTTGTGTCCTACATAACTAGAACTTGTAATCCCACGATTTGGAACTAGCATGTAATACTAGATCACGGTGAACTGATAGTGGAGCCAAAGGTAGTAACACTACTTTGGCCAAAGTGTTCTCATTCATTACTTCGAATGAAGGTCATCTATCACATACACTACTCATGGATGATTCGACTTAAGGCCATCTTAAACTACACATAGGTATTTCCTTCAATGGATAATCTATCACCCCAGAGATAACCTATCATCATTTCATACTTGTAATAATCCTACCTAACAAGTAAGTACACAAGCTCCCTCCCATACTAGATAAAAAATCCTAGGAGTAAACTCAAGCTACTCTAGTTAAATCAATAACCTAGATAAGAGTAACTCATATGCTACTCTAGTTTAATCATATCTAGTATATAATACCTATGATAAACACCAACCTCCTATTATGGAGTACATACAAGCACATCATAAAAACAACATAAAAGATTCTATTTCATTTTCAAAGACATTATAGATTCCCTAAATGCAAATACTCGTAAAATACAATTCAAGAATACATGGAGAACAATTCATTCATAAATAAGATAACAAGAAGAATATACTCATGCCTGTTATCACTTATCCAATCAAATGGGAGCAATGCGGTTTCTCCAAACAACAACAAGCTTGATAATAGCTTCACAATGAAACTCTAACAATCAAGTTGATAGATTACTTCACTCAATTCGTTCACTTCCAATATAAATGAACTCTCTCTCTCTCTCTCAAATAAAATAGAGTAAAAGCTGAAAATAATGCAAAGTAAAAATGCTTGCAAGAATGCGTCCTCACAAATGATCAAGCACCACTATTTATATAGTTATTTGGTAACTACTCGGCCTATAGATTAGGCATGAGTTTTGATAGCAGCAAGCATGCACAACAACACATAAATCTCAGCAAAAAGGTGGTGAATATGTAAGCTCATACTCAGCAAAAACATCTACAGATCAACCTTACTTGATCGACAACAAATAGAGACTTAATCAAATATGCACATAGATAATTCAAATTATCTCCAACAATGGACATCTACAGGCATAAGGAATCAAAGGTGGCGCAAAAGCCTCCACACTATTCTCAAAGTTGGCACAGTTTCCATTCAATTAGAAATAGTTAATAACCAATTTGCGACACCATGCTTTCATTGACTTAGTCTAGGTGTCAGTCGATTCAGATATTTGTTCACTTTGACAAAGTCATCGACCAATACTCACATCTTAACAGATGTTGGTTAAAGCTCAAATACCTAGCACTTCAAGTTCTACCAAGTCAAAGATGGTCTTACAATAGGCGTCGACTAAGTCTACACCATGCATCGACATAATGCAACAAGCTATAATGAAATATACGTGTTCCATAAAGCATGACAGCAAGAGTAAAACTCGGCTTCTCAAAACACAATCATAAGCAACTTATTATCGGCCTCTATCATGGTAAATGATAGTTGATTCCCAAGCAACGGTTAATATATTAAATGTATATTAATATATATATAATACTACATATACATATATATTTTAATACCAATATATATGTGTATATATGTATATCTATATTCATATATATATATATATATGTTAATATATATGTATATATATGTATATATATGTATATATATACCTTTTGCCACCAAGCAAGTATACATTCGATATACAAATAAGTATAAGCAAGATAATATTCACATAATAAACATAATATATTGATTGTATACTTACATACATACATATAAGTATATGCCTCTATGTACTCATATACGTATGTATGCCTATATTGATACATTCGTATGGGCATGTCCATTCGCCAACATATACTTGTATTGATACATATATACATATGGATATGTATATATACTATACACACATATATATATATGCTCACATTTGATTCACATATAGTTATTCACAATTACCATTGCATTGATAAACATTTACGTGTGGTACATCTATACATGTGCGTATACATGTCTTTTGATCCCATTGACATATATGTGCATATATATACACATACTCCACGTACATTCTTCTTATCAACATAATCATAATAGTGCAAGAAAGAACACTAAAGATCAAATAGATAAACACCATCCAATAATGCATTTAATTAGTAATCAAGACTTTTACTTGTGCAAACACATCAACTAAGGATGACTTACCCTTTTCCCACAAACTGACTCAACTCAATTATTTTGTTGTGGTGTGTATATATGCTCAAATAGTTTTGTTACTGGTTACCTGACCAAGATCTTCTCCTGAGTGATACTTCCCCTTCTCCTAGAGGAATTGAACATATACCTTCAACCACTAACACATGTGCATGACATTCAATTGTTCATAACATATGCAGTATACATAAAACATCTCCAAAGTTAGAATATCAATTCGATAACCATCCATTCACATATATGTTGTACTTTTTCATGAGATAACATTCACATATAACGCATTGATAACAAAGTACAAGCACAATTTATTCATCTCCAGAATTCATATTACATTCATATTTACCCTACACAGTAATAGTAAATAGTAATTACACAATTGGGGTGTAACGATTTTCATACTAAAGAATATATATATATATATATATATATATATATATATATATCACACCTAATACAAATTTGTTGCAGAACCTAGTATGAGCCAACACGATCATTATATCCATCATAGACTGCAAACTTTGATCAATGGAGTGAGAAAATGCATATAGGAAACCTCTATAGACCCTATCATAACAAGAAACAATGATAACAACCACCCCCTGATTTTCTTTCTGAAAATACAGCTGCTTGTTTGAAATGTATTGTTGATTGTATTGCTTGTCTTTTTCATGTGTTTTGTGGTTTTTTTATATAAACCAACATTGATTTTTTTTTAAAATACTGCTTGTTTGAAATGTTTTGCTAATAGTATTGCTTGTTTGTTTCATGTGTTATTTATCATGTGTTTTATGGTTTTCTAAAAACACTACTTCTTGTTTGAATTTTTTTTCTTATTGTATTGCTTGTTTGTTTCATGTGTTTTGTAACATATATTTTGTGGTTTTTTGAAAATACTACTTGTTGTTTGAAATGTTTTATTGATTGTGTTGCTTGTTTGTTTCATGTGTTTTGTATCATACATAAAGGTGCATAGAAAATAAAACATAAACAAAAAATACAATAAAGCGCTTTATACCAGAATAAGCACGAATAAGACCTTTGTAGCAACAGAACTGAGTTTCAAGAAACCCCAGAAATGATATGGCTCGCAAAAGGGCATCTAAGCTCCAAATAAGTAGCATATCACAACATACAGAATTATACTATTCAATGGCTAGCAAACAATGCCTTCTAATAAGCCATTCCCGTCTCGATTCATAAAATCCACCATCTGCTTGATTTACAAAATTCTTCATGTTTTAATCCAACAACTCTTTTGCAAACTACAAAGAATAAATTCAATTATTTCATCATCAAAGAATCAAATCCCATCTATTACAAGGAAAAAATTAATAACAAATAAAATTATAGAGCAATGTTCATGCACACTTTATAAATGTACTAGAATAATAAGATTTGAAACCAAACTTTTCTATAGTTGATCCATTATCAGGAATCAATGATATCAATCCCAGATGTATACCTCCCATGCAATTCCATGATCAATTTGTAATGTAAATAGAGTAGTTGATGCACCATACATTTGATCTGGATGTATAGTCTGCTAAGATACATTATACATTATGATTAGTATAATAGAACATAACTTTACTAATAGTATCACCCCTTCCACAAGACCATAACAAAATTTGCAAACTTCAACATAGATAATAATAACCTTTGGTGAACCCTGTAGTTTTATAAGGTTAGCTTTAATGCCAACAATTTCATAATCAAAATCTCCTCCAATCCAAGCATCATGCACCAAAATATCTAAAATACTCAAAAATCCTGCAGACAGTAGAATATATCATTCTCATAATCACAAACAATTTAAAATTCTACAGTCTCCAACACAGTCCCAAAGCAAAGTGCCCAATATACCTGTTTCACATATCAGGGAGTATATCCAAAATACGATTTAGAAAAAACCCAATATCATGCATATCTGTTTAAATTATTTTACTAGAAGGTTTTTTTGTTTCTACTTTGAAACATGGAAAACATTAAAAACTAAAATTAATTTCA
Organism: Sequoiadendron giganteum; assembly: GCA_007115665.2. Taxonomy (NCBI): domain Eukaryota; kingdom Viridiplantae; phylum Streptophyta; class Pinopsida; order Cupressales; family Cupressaceae; genus Sequoiadendron; species Sequoiadendron giganteum. The sequence goes on from CM021100.1 coordinate 646,115,908, forward strand.
AACAAACAATACAATAAAGAGATTTGTGTTCAAATTGATTCATAACTTAGGGACACTATGGCATTTTCAGACTTAAATAAATATATATATATATATATATATCACACCTGATACAAATTTGTTGAAGAACCCGATATGAGCCAACACGGTCATTCTATCCATCATAGACTGCAAACTTCGATCAATGGAACGAGAAAATACATATAGGAAACCTCTATAGACCCAATCATAGCAAGAAACGACTATAACAACCACCCCCTGATTTTCTTTTATGAAAATACTGCTTGTTGTTTGAAATGTTTTGTTGATTGTATTGCTTGTTTTTTCATGTGTTTTGTGGTTTTTTGATATAAACCAACACAGATTTTTTTTTGAAAATAATACTTTTTGTTTGAAATGTTTTGCTTATTGTTATTGATTGCTTTTTTTCATGTGTTTTGTGGTTTTTTGATATAAACCAACACTGATTTTTTTTCAAAATACTGCTTGTTGTTTGAAATATTTTTTCTAATTGTATTGCTTGTTTATTTCATGTTCTTTGTATCATATATTTTGTGGTTTTTTTAAAACACTACTTGTTGTTTGAAATGTTTTGTTGATTGTATTGCTTCTTTCTTTCATGTGTTCTATGGTTTCTTGAAAATACTAATTGTTGTTTGAAATTTTTTTCTGATTGTATTGCTCTTTTGTTTTATGTGTTTTGTATCATACATAAAGGTACATAGAAAATAAAACATAAACAGAAAATACAATAAAGAGCTTTATACCAGAATAAGCATGAATAAGAAGTTTGTAGCACAAGAACTAGGCTTCAACAAACCCCAGAAATGATATGGCTCACAAAAGGGCAACTATGCTCAAAATAAGTATTATATCACAACATACAAAATTATACCATTCAATGGCTAGCAAACAATGCCTTTTGACAAGCCATTCCCGTCTCGATTCATAAAATCCACCATCTGTTTGTTTTATAGAATTCTTCACGTTTTGATCCAACAACTCTTTTGCAAACTGCAAAGAAGAAATTCAATTATTTCATCATCAAAGAATCAAATGCCATCTATTACAAGGAAAAAAATAATAACAAAGAAAATTATAGAGCAATGTTCATGCACACTTTATAAATGTACTAGAATAATAAGATTTGAAACCAAACTTTTATGTAGTCGATCCATTATGAGGAATCAATAATATCAATCCTAGATGTATACCTCCCATGCAATTCCATGATCAATTTGTAATGTAAATAGAGTAGTTCATGTGCCAAACATTTGATCCACATCTATAGTCTGCTAAGATACATTATACATTATGAATAGTATAATAGAACATAACTTTATTGATAGCATCACCCCTTCCACAAGGCCATAAAAAAATATGCAAACTTCAACATAGATAATACTGACCTTTGGTGAACCTCGTAGCTTTATAAGATTAGCTTTAGTGTCAACAACTTCACAATGAAACTCTCCTCCTTTTTTAGTATCATGCACCAGAATATCTAAAATACTACTCAAATACTCAAAAATCCTGCAGACAGTAGAATATATCATTCTCATAATCACAAATAATTTAAAATTCTACAGTCTCCAACACAATCCCAAAGAAAATTGCCCAATACCTGTTTCACATATCAGGGAGTATATCCAAAATACGATTTAAAAAATACCCAATATCATGCATATCTATTTCAAGTATTTGACCAGAAGGTTTCTCTGTATCTGCTTTCAAACATGGAAAACATTAAAAACTAAAATTAATTTCAAACAAAAAATATAATAAAGAGCTATTTCTTCAAATTGCTTTATAACAATTTGTGGAAACAATGTAAACTATGGCATTTTCAGACTTAAAAGAAAAATATATATATCACACCTAATACAAATTTGTTGCAGAACCTTATATGAGAAAACACATTCATTCTATCCATCATAGAGTACAAACATTGATCAATGAAGCGAGCAAATACATATAGTAAACCTTTGTAGACCCCATCATAGAAAAAAGTTGCGATAACAACCACCCCCTGATTTTCTTTTTGAAAATACTGCTTGTTTTTTCACGTGTTTTGTTGTTTTTTAATATAAACCAACACTGATTTTCTTTTCGAAAATACTGCTTGTTGTTTGAAATGTTCTATTGTGTGTTTGTTTCATGTGCTTTGTATCATTTATATTGTGGTTTTTTTAAAACACTTCTTGTTGTTTGAAATATTTTGTTGATCGTATTCCTTGTTTCTCTCATGTGTTTTTTGGTTTTTTGAAAATACTGCTTGTTGTTTGAAATGTTTTGTTGATTGCATTTCTTGTTTGTTTCATGTGTTTTGTATCAGACATAAAGATGCATAGAAAATAAAACATAAACAAAAAATACAATAAAGAGCTTTATACCAGAATAAGCACGAATAAGAAATTTGTAGCAGCAGAACAAATCTTCAACTAACCCCATAAATGATATGGGTCGCAAAATGGTGACTAAACTCTAAATAAGTAGCATATCACAACATATGGAATTATACAATTCAATGGCTAGCCATTCCCATCTTGAATCATAAAATCCACCATCTGTCAGGTTTACAGAATTCTTCATGTTTTGATCCAACAACTCTTTTACAGACTGCAAAGAATAAATGCAATTATTTGATCATCGAAGAATCAAATCCCATCTATTACAAGGAAAAAAATAATAACAAAGAAAATTATAGAGCAATGTTTATGCACACTTTATAAATGTACTAGAGTAATAAGATTTGAAACCAAATATTTCTTTAGCTGATCCATTATCAGAAACCAATGATATCAATCCCAGATGTATACCTCCCATGCAATTCCACAATCAATTTATAATGTAAATAGAGTAGTTGATGCACCAGACATTTGATCCACATGTATTGTCTGCTAAGATACATTATACACTATGATTAGTATAATAGAACATAACTTTACTGATAGCATCACCCCTTCCACAAGGCCATAACAAAATATGCAAACTTCAACATAGATGATACTGACCTTTAGTGAGTCACATAGCTTTATAAGGTTAGATTTAATGTCAACACTTTCATAATCAAACTCTCCTCTTTTTCGAGCATCATCCACCAGAATATCTAAAATACTACTAAAATATTCAAAAAGCCTATAGACAATAGACTATATCATTCTCATAATCACAAATAATTTAAAATTCTATAGTCTCCAACACAGTCCCAAAGCAAAATGACCAATATACTTGTTTTGCATATCAGGGAGTATATCCAAAATACGATTCAGAAAATGCCCAATATCATGCATATTTGTTTCAAGTATTTGACCAGAAGGTTTCTCTGTATCTGCTTTGAAACATGGAAAACATTAAAAACTAAAATTAATTTCAAACAGAAAATACAATAAACAACTTTGTTTTCAAATTGATTCATAGTGTAACACCCCGCCACACAACCCTAGAGGAAGTTGCAATTAACTACTTAAATAGACTAATTTTTGTTTTTGTTTAAGAACAATTAATAAGAAAGTTCACTAACTAATGCCAACAACCTCTAAGGTTACGAGACAGAGGTTAAATAGAACCTCAACAAAAAAACATGAATCTAAACCATGCCAATTATTTACATAAGAAATTAAACACATACATTTCAAATAAGATACTTACATCAAGCATAAGAGATAACTTTCAATTGCATTTATCCATATTAAACAATAAGATTACAACTCTCATTCCCCGAATGAGGCAAGTCCAAAGAACATAATTACAAGTACAAGTACCCACCTCGATAACAAATGAGGGGTAATAAATTACAAGAACAACTGTAATGAAATAAAGCAAGAACTGAAACCGAATACCACGAGCTCTCCAACTGGAAGTCTCGTCCACACGAATATGAAGAAAGAACCCAACGGAGAAGGTGCACGCCACCCAACCAAGTGGTACCCGAAGGCCACCCCCCATGCTAGGAGATAGTAACAAGGAATCCTAGTCAAGGCCATCTACCTCAAGGCACAGGTTAACACATAACTGAACCAAACTGACACATCCAATCACATGTACCATACAAGTACAACACAAGTACAACTCTAACATGGTCACATTGCTTCCAGATAACAAACAGAACAAGTATGTTAAGCTAACCATACACATAGAATCAAATACCAACTATTGTCACATCAGGTATGTTAAGGAAACCATACCCATAAAATCGAATATCGACTATTGTCACATCATAAATTTTAAGGAAACCGTACCCATAAAATAGAATACCGACTGTTGTCCTAGACAGAGTGTCATCACACAACTCGTCATGAGTTACCCAATGCGGATCTTCATAGGCTCCGGCTAACCCGGTGGCCTCAACTGATCCCCTGGCCCTCATACTTACTAATGCGGAATCAAATACCTTTCGTAAGGACAAGATAGATGACCTTGCCATTCCAGGCCTTCCCACCCATCCCAAGTCTAAATGAGCCCTTGTGTCTATGAGTGAGGCAAAATTATTTTGATTAGTGAGAAGTTAGTCCTAATCTTCTAAGTATTGCTTTAGTTAACACTTGTTTAAACTACTTCTGAAGGTTGCCCAATCTTACCTCTTATGAGCTCTGGCCCCTAACGGAAGCCACTCTTCTACTTGACAACACACACACACCATCCAATCACCAAGGTACCAAAGTGCAACAAACAAGATAACACGACCACTCCTTTCTCAGGAGGCGACATAAGTCAACACTCTCTCCAAACATTGGAGGTAACAAAATATCAAAGTCACTCTTTACAAGGAGACACAACGCACATAATCCACTCCTAAACCAAGGAGGCACAAACATCCCCATTCGTGGATACCGAGTAAATGACTGATAACGTAACATGCACTAGCCAAGGGATTCAAAATAGGTTGACTACATGACACGACAACCCACATATTTAAAAGACCTCATCTAGAAGACTTGTCGTACTCTATAACTCAACCTCTCCCAAACGATAACAGAAGAGATCGTATTTAAACAAGCCATTAATCAAGAATTAAACCTGCTTCGAATTTCCTAAATCCAATCCTTTTAATAAAATTTCATAGATTATTGCCACAATAAAAATAATTTAATAATGTCTCATTCAGACATAGATGAAATTTGAACCAACACTACATTCCCTAAATGCCTTTAAATAATAAAATGAGCATTTACTTCTATAATACAAAACATATCGTTTTTAAAATAAGCTCTTGATCTTGCAAACTAAATCATTTTAAAAGAAATTAATTAATTTTGCCATTAAATACCTTACTTACAAATCCAATATTTGTTCAATCAAAATATGACATCTTAAAATAAATCCTTTAATTTTTTGACTATTGCATATTGATATAAAATTTTCTCAATTACATTTAAAACATGATATTAATCAACTCAACATTTTAAAATTTATAATCTCAACTATAACATAATACTTTAAAATCTTTCCAATTACATTTAAATTATGCTATTATTTTACTCATCCATTTTAATATATATATGGGTAAACCCATAATAGTGGTGTACAATTTTGATGAGGAAGGAAATTTGTAAAAATTCTCACACATTCGAAATTTCATGTTTTTAAGGGTTCGTTCGAACTAGGGGGTTCGCACGAACCGAAAAGAGGGGTTCGGTCGAACCCCTAGTTCGAGCGAACCCCCTTTTGTATGGTGGGTTCGCTCAAACCCTATGATGCCACGCTCCCTTATGAAAAATTCAAAAAAAGGGGGGTTCGCTCAAACTCCCCTTCACCCTTTCGAGCGAAGGGGGGTTCGTTCAAAGGGGGGTTCAATCGAACCCCTCTTTTTTGCCATTCTCCCCCTCGTCAACCAAATTTTAGCAGATTTTTGCCCTTTGAAGCTCGGGTTGAGGATGAAAATGGAGAAAACTTCACAAACCCAACTGGAAGATGGTAGTCCTCAGAACGAGCTATCCAACGAATTAAATTTTAATATGTTTTGGTTTTATTATGTATGTGCTTTTTTAGTTTTAGTAAACATATGTTTTTCACCGAAAATCAAGCTCTCTGTTTTGCACATGTGGAAAAATAGCAGATTATCAAAATAAAATTTTAAAAAATACGTTGAGGTTGGGTATTGATGTCCTTGATCCATTAAAAAAAAAAAAAATTGAATTTCGATTCATACAAAAAAAGTTATGTTGTATACAATCCGCCTATGTCTGAATTGCAATTGGTTTGACTTTGAAACTTGATTAAGGAAAAAATATTCAATAAAAAACTATGAGACCAAATGAAAGTGCTAGATATCGTAGTGACAAATCTAAATTCGAAAAAATTAGAATTTTATCCTTCATGCAAAAAAAGTTATGTTGTATACAGTGAGCGTCACTTTTTCAAAATGTTGTTTTTGTGGGAGATGGAAAAAAAAGTGCAATCTGATCCCAAAAATTTTGAAAAAAATATTTTTAGAATCTACAGACAAAATGTGATGAGACTCTAGTTTGCATCATCTTCAAATTCCTCATGGTTTAGCCGCTATAGGTTCCCGAATATGAAGATTTAGTTAAAAATAATAATTGCAGTGTCCAGTTTGGCCAAAAATTGCAAACCACTATTGTGGGATCACCCATATATATATATATATAAACATATTCTCAATTATATATATGTTTAAATTAATTTTCTAATATTATATACATATAATATTAAATATTAAATATATATATTAATGATTAATATATATATAATAATATTTTAATATTATATATAAATAATATTAAATATTAAAAAAAGATATTTTATTTTATTTTTATTTTTTTTAAAACAAGCAACCCAACTCATGCCTTGGGTTGCGCGCCAACCCTAAGGGTTGGTCAGCTGTCTTGGGCCACGCATCGCTTCTAAGGCTGGTCGTGCTTTAGGGTCGGCATTATTTTCTAGCCGTCGTTTTTCACAGAGGGGCGAAGGTTTTGGTGGGGCAATGGCGACTGTGCTATGCACAGTCGTCCACCCCTGCAGGTGGTGCAACTATGCTTAGCACAGCCGACCATCTAGTTGCGGCTGTGTAAGTGACACCGCGGGAGGGAGAGGGGAGCGGTGGCAGCGGGGTGTGGGGAGCGCGCTAGGCGCGGCTCCCCCCATAGCGCCTCCCATGGGGGGTGCAGTGGGGTGAGCCCCCAGCGACCTCCCCCACAATTTTTTATCCTAAAAAAAAGAAAAAAAAAAAAATTTAATCAAAACCCATCAGGATTTTCATAAATCCGGATTTTAAAATAATAAAACAGGTTTTATTCTCCAACCAAACCATATGAAATAAATATATATATATATATATATATATATATATATACATATATATATACATACATACACATATATACATATATATATATATATATATATATATATATATATATATATATATGTATATATGTGTATGTATATATTTTTATATATTCACCAGGAACTTTCATAACTAATTGAGGAAAAAAGATACAAAGAGATCATTTCCAGCCAAGAACACATTTCATTTCCTTTTCTTGAGAAAACCCAAACAAAGAAAAACAAAGGTTTGTGATTTGCTAAAACAATTCAACATGAAGTTTTCAACATAGATCAGGTTTTTTTTGCATTTTTCAACATGATTTCCAACAACATATATAATTTAAAAACTCAAAAGCAACCAATTTCTAAGATATGAACCTGATTTCCTTGAGTTTGTGAGGAGATCCAGATGGTGCTCAGCTTCCAACTTCAGCTCCACAGTTTTTTACAACTTCAATCCAAAACCCACAAAAATGCAACAATTCCTCCCCTCTTCTAATTTTAATTTTTCGAACTTGTTTTTCCTCCAAAAAAACTTGTGAAGAAAAATCCAATAATAAAGAAAATTCCCCAAAATATCCATACAACAACCTCATCAATTTTTGAAAATAGAAATAGAAAATATCTTCTTCTTTTTTGAATTTTTCCAATTTTTGAATTCCAAATTTCCTAAAATGAAATTTAAAACCTTTTCTTTAATTTTCAATTTCAACCAATATAACAATAACTTCAAAATGAATAACTTAACTTATTTCAACGTCATAAATTTAATTAATTAATAAAATATATTTAATCAACGATTAAATTATTTATTAATTAAATTAAATTAATAATAAAATAAATTACATTTCAACATAAACTAGATAAAGTTAATCGACAATTTAACTACAAAAGCATATATTTTAGCATTTTTCTAACTTGCAATTTTAAATAAAATCAAGGCTAGATGAACAACATTAAGGCAACTTAACCCAACTAACACCTAACGACACACTGTAACTAGGGTGACAACTTGGCACAGAAAATCTAGCTACTATCTCCCAATCGAATACCGTTGGGCATTGGACACGCTCAAACTTGTAAAACCAGGTGGAGTCGATGTCATGTACCTGTCAACCTACGAACAAAGAGTATATTCACATGCATATATGTTATAATTAAAACACACCATGGAGAGGAAATCTCATAATCATAGGGCGCTCGCAAGAGAGTGATGCAATACTATCTCCTTCACCAATACAGTGTAACTAACTGACAAATCTAACATACTAATATAATCCAAAGCATAAAACATCATTAATTCAAACATCCATAATGTTAATCCCAAAACATGCCATAACGATAACATCATAATAAAATGCCATCACATAAAAATATAACCTTCACGTCGCTTTATAGATAGCGACCAAATAACAGTCGAGTACCATAGTCAAGGTACTAACAGAAAGTACAACATAAAAGAACAGAACACTGTTTAATCAAAAGGGCAAAACGAAGGGGTATTACACAACAATTTATGGAAACAATGTAAACTATGGCATTTTCAAACTTAAAGAAAAAATGTATATATCACACCTGATGCAAATTTGTTAAGGAACCTGATATAAGCCAACACAGTCATTCTATCCATCATAGACTACAAACTTTGATCAATGGAGCCAGAAAATACATATAGGAAGCCTTTGTAGAACCTGTCATAGCAAGAAACGATGATAACAACCATTCCCTGATTTTCTTTATGAAAATACTGCTTATTATTTGAAACGTTTTCCTAATTGTATTGCTTGTTTTTTCAAGTGTTTTGATATAAAGCAACACTGATTTTTTTTTTGAAAATATTGTTTTTTGCTTGAAATTATTTTGCTGATTGTATTGCTTGTTTGTTTCATGTGTTTTGTATCATATGTTTTGTGGTTTTTTGAAAAAACTGCTTGTTGTTTGAAATGTTTTTTTGATTGTATTGTTTGTTTACTTTCATGTGTTTTTTATCTTGTGTTTTGTGGTTTCATCAAAATATTGATTGTTGTTTGAAATGTTATTTTGATTGTATTGCTTGTTTGTTTCATGTGTTTTGTATCATATATAAAGGTGCATAGAAAATAAAACATAAATAGAAAATACAATAAAGAGCTTTATACCAGAATAAGCATGAATAAGAAGTTTGTAGCAATAGAACTAAGCTTTAATAAACCCTAGAAATGATATGGCTCGCAAGAGGGTGACTACGCTCCAAATAAGTAGCATATCACAACATATGGAATTATACCATTCAATGGCTGGCAAACAATGTCTTCTGACAAGCCGTTTCCGTCTCAATTCATAAAATCCACCATCTGCCTGGTTTACATAAAACTTCATGTTTTGATCCAACAACTCTTTTGCAGACTGCAAAGAATAAATTCAGTTATTTCATCATCAAAGAATCAAATGCCATCTATTACAAGGAAAAAAATAATAACAAAGAAAATGATAGAGCAATGTTCATGCACACTTTATAAATATACTAGAATAATAAGATTTGAAACCAAACTTTTATGTAGCTGGTCCATTAACAGGAATCAATGATATCAATCCCAGATGTATACCTCCCATGCAATTCCAAGATCAATTTGTAATGTAAATAGAGTAATTGATGCACCAAACTTTTCATCCACATCTACAGTCTGCTAAGATACATTATACATTATGATTAGTATAATAGAACATAACTTTATTGATAGCATCGCCCCTTCAACAAGGCCATAAAAATATATGCAAACTTCAACGTAGATAATATTGACCTTTGGTGAACCCTGTAGCTTTATAAGGTTAGCTTTAATGTCAACAATTTCATAATGAAACTCTCCTCCTTTACAAGCATCGTGCACCAAAATATCTAAAATACTCAAAAAGCCTACAGACAATAGAATATATCATTCTCATAATCACAAACAATTTAGAATTCTACATTCTCCAACATAGTCCCAAAGCAAACTGCCCAATATACTTGTTTTGCATATCAAGGAGTATACCCAAAATATGATTCAGAAAATACCCAATATCATGCATATTTGTTTCAAGTATTTGACCAGAAGGTTTCTTTGTATCTGCTTTCAAACATGGAAAACATTCAAAACTAAAATCAATTTCAAACATAAAATACAATAAAGAGATCTTTCTTCATATTTGATTCATAAAAATTTATGGAAACAATGTAAACTATGGAATTTTCAGACTTAACGAAAAAATACATATCACACCTAATAAAAAAATTTTGTGCAACCTGATATGAGACAACACGGTCATTCTATCCATCATAGACTGCAAACTTCGCTCAATGGAGTGAGCAAATACATATAGTAAACCTCTATAGACCCCATCATAGCAAGAAACAACGATAACAACCACCCCCTGATTTTCTTTCTGAAAATACTACTTATTTTTTTCATGTGTTTTGTTGGTTTTTGATATAAACCAACATTGATTTTTTTTTTTGAAAATACTGCTTGTTGTTTGAAATGTTTCATTGCTCATTTGTTTCATGTAATTTGTATCATATGTTTTGTGGTTTTTTTAAAACACTTCTTGTTGTTTGAAAGGTTTTGTTGATCATAATGTTTGTTTCTCCCATGTGTTTTGTATCATGTGTTTTTTAGTTTTTTGAAAATATTGCTTGTTTGTTTCATGTGTTTTGTATCATACATAAAGATGCAAAGAAAATAAAACATAAAAAGAAAATACAATAAAGAGCTTTATACCAAAATAAACACGAATAAGACATTTGTAGCAGTAGAACTAAGCTTGAACAAACCCCATAAATGATATGGGTCGCAAAAAGGTGACTAAACTCTGAATAAGTAACATATCACAACATACAAAATTATACCATTCAATGGCTAGCAAACAATGCCTTCTAACAAGCCATTCTCATCTTGAATCATAAAATCCACCATCTGCCAGGTTTACAAAACTCTTCATGTTTTGATCCAACAACTTCTTTGTAGACGGCAAAGAAGAAATTCAATTATTTCATCATCAAAGAATCAAATCCCATCTATTACAAGGAAAAAAATAATAACAAAGAAAATTATAGAGCAATGTTCATGCACACTTTATAAATGTACTAGAGTAATAAGATTTGAAACCAAACATTTCTATAGATGATCCATTATCAGGAACCAAAAATAGCAATCTCAGATGTATACCCCCCATGAAATTCCATGATCAATTTGTAAAGTAAATAGAGTAGTTGATGCACCAGACATTTGATCCACATGTATAGACTGCTAAGATACATTATACATTATGATTAGTATAATAGAACATAACTTTACTGGTAGTATTTCCCCTTCCACAAGGCCATAACAAAATATGTAAACTTCAATATAGATAATACTAACCTTTGGTGAGTCTCGTAGCTTTATAAGGTTAGCTTTAATGTCAACAATTTTACAATCAAACTCTCCTCCTTTCTGAGCATCATGCACCAGAATATCAAAAAATACTCAAAAAGCCTTAAAATAGTAGAATATATCATTCTCATAATCACAAACAATTTAAAATTCTACAGTCTCCAACACAGTCCCAAAGCAAATCACCCAATATACTTGTTTTGCATATCAACGAGTATAACCAAAATAGGATTCAGAAAACACCCAATATCATGCATATCTATTTCAAGTATTTGACCAGAAGGTTTCTCTGTGTCTGCTTTGAAACATGAAAAACATTAAAAACTAAAATTAAATTTCAAACAAAAAATACAATAAACAACTTTGTTTTCAAATTGATTCATAAGATTTATGGAAACAATGTAAACTATGGCATTTTCAGACTTAAAGAAAAAATATATATATATATATCACACCTGATACAAATTTGTTGCGGAACCTTATCTGAGCCTACATGGTCAATCTATCCATCATAGACTACAAACTTCGATCAGTGGAGTGAGAAAATACATATAGGAAGCCTCTATAGACCCCGTCATAGCAAGAAACGGCGACAACAACCACTCCCTGATTTTCTTTCTGAAAATGATGCTTGTTGTTTGAAACATTTTGCTCATTGTATTGGTTTTTGTTTCATGTGTTTTGTGGTTTTTTAATATAAACCAAGACTGATTTTTTTTTAAATACTGCTTATTGTTTGAAATGTTTTTGCTGATTGTACTTCTTGTTTGTTTCATGTGTTTTGTATCATATGTTTTGTGGGTTTTTGAAAAAACTGCTTGTTGTTTGAAATGTTTTGTTGATTGTATTGCTTGTTTTTTCATGTGTTTTGTATCATGTGTTATGCGGTTTCTTGAAAATATTGGTTGTTGTTTGAATTTTTTTTATGATTGTATTGCTTGTTTGTTTCATGTGTTTTTTTAACATACATAAAGATGCATAGAAAATAAAACATAAAAAAATACAATAAAGAGCTTTATACCATAATAAGCACGAATAAGAAGTTTGTAGCAATAGAACTAAGCTTCAACAAACCCCAAAAATGACATGGCTCACAAAAGGGCGACTACGTTCCAAATAGGTAGCATATCACAACATACAAAATTATACCATTCAATGGCTAGAAAACCATACCTTTTGACAAGTCATTCCCATCTTGATTCATAATATCCACCATCTGCCTTGTTTGCAAAATTCTTCATGTTTTGATCGAACAACTCTTTTGCAGACTGCAAAGAAGAAATTCAATTATTTCATCTTCAAAGAATCAAATCCCATCTATTACCAGGAAAAAAATTATAGAGTAATGCTCATGCACACTTTATAAATGTACTAGAATAATAAGATTTGAAACAAAACTTTTCTATAGTTGATCCATTATCAGGAATCGACGATATCAATCACAGATGTTTACCTCCCATGCAATTCCACAATCAATTTGTAATGTGCATAGAGTAGTTGATGGACCAAACATTTGATCCACATGTACAATCTACTAAGATACATTATACATTATGATTAGTATAATAGAACATAACTTTACTGATAGCATCACCCCTTCCACAAGGCTATAAAAAAAATGCAAACTTCAACATAGATAATACTAACCTTTGGTGAACCCCGTATCTTTATAAAGTTACCTTTAATTTCAACAATTTCATAATCAAACTCTCCTCCTTTCCGAGCATCATGCATCAAAATATCTAAAATACTCAAAAATCCTGTAGACAATAGAATATACCATTCTCATAATCACAAACAATTTAAAATTCTACAGTATCCAACACAGTCCCAAAGCAAAGTGCTCAATATACCTATTTTGCATATTAGGGAGTATATTCAAAATACGATTCAGAAAACGTCCAATATCATGCATATCTATTTCAAGTATTTGATCAATGGATTTCTTTGTATCTACTTTGAAACATGAAAAACATTAAAAACTAAAATTAATTTCAAATAGAAAATACAATAAACAACTTTGTTTTCCAATTGATTCATAACAACTTATGGAAACAATATAAACTGTGGCATTTTTAGACTTAAAGAAAATATATATATCACACCTGATACAAATTTGTTGCAAAACCTGATATGAGCCAACACAGTTATTCTATCCATCATAGGCTGCAAACTTTGGTCAATGGAGCAAGAAAATACAATAACAACATCCCCCTAATATTCTTTCTGAAAATACTGCTTGTTGTTTGAAATGTTTTGCTAATTGTATTGCTTGTTGTTTCAAAAAACACCCAATATCATGCATATTTTTTCTAAGTATTTGACCAGAAGGTTTCTCTGTATCTGCTTTAAAACATGGAAAACATTAAAAATTAAAATTAATTTCAAACAAAAAATACAATAAAGAGCTCTTTCTTCAAATTGATTCATAAAAATTTATGGAAACAATGTAAACTACGTCACTTTCAAACTTAAGAAAAAATATATATGACACCTGATACAAATTTGTTGCAGAACCTAATATGAGACAACACGGTCATTCTGTCCATCATAAACTGCAAATTTCGATCAATGGAGTAAACAAATACATATACTAAACCTGTGTAGACCCCGTCATAGCAAGAAACGGCGATAACAACCACCCCTAATTTTCTTTCTGAAAATACTTCTTGATTTTTTCATGTGTTTTGTTGTTTTTGATATAAACCAAGACTGATTTTTTTTTTTAAAATACTTCTTGTTGTTTGAAATGTTTTATTTCTTGTTTGTTTCATGTGTTTTGTATCATATGTTTGGTGGTTTTTTGAAAACACTTCTTGTTGTTTGAAATGTTTTTTTGATCATATTGCTTGTTTCTCTCATGTGTTTTGTATCATGTGTTTTTTGGTTTTTTGAAAATATTGCTTGTTGTTTGAAATGTTTTGTTGATTGTATTGTTTGTTTGTTTCATGTGTTTTTTATCATACATAAAGGTGCATAGAAAATAAAATATAAACAGAAAATCCAATAAAGAGATTTATACCAAAATAATCATGAATAAGACCTTTGTAGTAGCAAAAATTAGCTTCAACAAACCCCAAAAATTATATGGCTCACAAAAGGGCGACTACGCTCAAAATAAGCAGCATATCGCAACATAAAGAATTATACCATTCAATGGCTAGCAAACAATGCCTTTTGACAAGCCATTCCTATCTCGATTCATAAAATCCACCATCTGACCGGTTTACAAAATTCTTCATATTTTGATCCAACAACTCTTTTGTAGACTACAAAGAATAAATTCAATTATTTCATCATCAAATAATCAAATCCCATATATTACCAGGAAAAAAATAATAACAAAGAAAATTACAGAGCAATGCTCATGCACACTTTATAAATATACTGGAATAATAAGATTTAAAACCAAACTTTTCTATAGCTGATCCATTATCAAGAATCAGTGATATCAATCCTAGATGTATACCTCCCATGCAATTCCATGATCAAATTGTACTATAAATAGAGTAGTTGATGCACCAAACATTTGATCCACATGTACAGTTTGTTATGATCCATTATATATTATGATTAGTATAATAGAACATAACTTTACTGATAGCATCTCCCCTTCCACAAGGCCATAACAAAATTTGCAAACTTCAAAATAGATAATACTGACCTTTGGTGAACCCCATAGCTTTATAAGGTTAGCTTTGATGTCAACAATTTCATAATCAAACTCTCCTCCTTTCTGAGCATCACGCACTAGAATATCTAAAATACTACTAAAATACTCAAAAAGCCTATAGACAATATAATATATCATTCTCATAATCACAAACAATTTAAAATTCTACACTCTCCAACACAGTCCTAAAGAAAAGTGCTCAATATACCTATTTTACATATCATGGAGTATATCCAAAATGTGATTCATAAAATACCCAATACCATGCATATTTGTTTCAAGTATTTGACCAAAGGGTTTCTCTGTATCTGCTTCAAAACATGGAAAATAATTAAAAATTAAAAATAATTTTAAACAAAAAATACAATAAATAGCTTTGTTTTCAAATTGATTCATAACAACTTATGGAAACAATGTAAACTATGGCATTTTTAGAATTACAGAAAAAATATATATATCACACCTAATACAAATTTCTTGTTGAACCTGATATGATCCAACACGGTCATTCTATCCATCAAAGATTGCAAACTTCGATCATAGGAGCGAGCAAATAAATATAGGAAACCTTTGTAGGCCCCGTCGTAGCAAGAAATGGCGATAACAACAACCCCTTGATTTTCTTTCTGAAAATACTGCTTGTTTCAAATGTTTTGCTCATTTGTATTGCTTGTTTTTTTCTTGTGTTTTGTGGTTTTTCTATATAAATCAACACTGATTTTTTTGTTTCAAAATACTGCATGTTTTTTGAAATGTTTTGTTGATTCTATTGCTTGTTTCTTTCATGTGTTTTGTATCATATGTTTTGGGATTTTTTGCAAACACTGCTTGCTATTTGAAATGTTTGTTGATTGTATTGCTTGTTTACTTTCATGTGTTTTGTATCAAGTGTTTTGTGTTTTTTTTAAATACTGCTTGTTTGAAATGTTTTTTTGATTGTATTTCTTGTTTTTTTTATGTGTTTTGTATCATACATAAATATGCATACAAAATAAAACATAAAAAGATAATACAATAAAGAGATTTATACCAGAATAAGCACGAATAAGACCTTTGTAGCAGCAAAACTGAGCTTCAACAAATACCATATATGATATGGGTCACAAAAGGGTGACTAAACTCTGAATAAGTTGCATATCACAACATACAAAATTATACCATTCAATGGCTAGCAAACAATGCCTTCTAACAAACCATTCCCGTTTTGAAACATAAAATCCACCATCTGCCTGGTTTACATATTTCTTCATGTTTTGATCCAACAACTCTTTTGTAGACTGCAAACAAGAAATTCAATTATTTCACTATCTAAAATCAAATCCCATCTATTACAAGGAAAAAAATAATAACAAAGAAAACTATAGAGCAATGTTCATGCATACTTTACAAAACTACTAGAGTAATAAGATTTGAAATCGGTCATTTCTATAGCTGATCCATTATCAGGAATCAATGATATCAATCCCAGATGTATACCTCTCATGCAATTCCATGATCAATTTGTAATGTAAATAGAGTAGTTGATGCACCAAACATTTGATCCACATGTATAGTCTGCTAAGATACATTATGCATTATGATTAGTATAATAGAACATAAATTTACTAGTAGCATCGCCCCTTCCACGAGGCCATAAAAAAATATGCAAACTTCAACATAGATAATATTGACCTTTAGTGAGTCTCGTACTTTATAAGGTTAGCTTTAATGTCAACAATTTCATAATCAAACTCTCCTCCTTTCCGAGCATCATGCACCAAAATATTTAAAATACTACTAAAATACTCAAAAACCTTGCAGGTAGTAGAATATATCATTCTCATAATCATAAACAATTTAAAATTCTACAATCTCCAACATAGTCCCAAAGCAAAGCTCCCAATATACCTGTTTTGCATATCGGGGAGTATATTCAAAATACGATTAAGAAAATGCCCAATATCATGAATATCTGTTGCAAGTATTTGACCAGAAGGTTTCTTTGTATCTGCATTGAAACATGGAAAACATTAAAAAACTAAAATCAATTTCAAACATGTAGCACCCCTCCGTTTTGCTCTTTTGATCAGATAGTGTTCTACTTTGTTATGCTTTTTTTCTGTTAGTACTTTGACTATGATACTTGGTTATTATTTGATCGCTAACTATAGAGCGATGTGGATGTTATTTTATGATGTGATGGTACTTTATTTGGATGTTATTATTATGACATGCTTTAGATTAGCATAGTGGATATTTGAATTAATGTTGTTTTATGCTCTTGAATAGATTATTGATGTTAGATTCGTCAGTTTTGTAACATTGTATTGGTGAAGGGGATGAAATTGCACCACTCACTTGCGAGTGCCCTGCTATTCCACGATTCTCTCTTCACAGTGTGTTTTATTAAGATATATATATATATATATATGCATGTTCAATATATGCTTTGTTGCAAGTTTATAGGTACAGGACATCGACTCTACCTGGTTTCATAGGTTTGAGCATGTTCATTGCCCAACGGTATTTTTTATTTGGAGATAGTAGCTAGGTTTCCCGTGTCAAGCCATCACCCTAGTCATAGTGTGTCGTTGGTTTTAAGCTAGGTTTGTTTGTTTTAATGTTCAATTTTGCCTTGATATTATTTATATTGCAAAGTTGTAAAAGGTAAATTAATGGAACTAAATATTTATGTTTGTTTATTAAATTGATCTGGTTTATTATGTTTGGAGATGATAATTAATTAATCAATTAATTTAATTTAATTAGTAAGATAATTTAATCTTTGGATTATATTTATTTTATTAAATTAATTGAATTAAGATTATTTCAGAAATACTATGCATGTTTTTGAAATTAGTAAAATGTTTTATTTTTTGAAATATTTTGAGGATTTGGTGCAAATGGATTTTGAAAGATATTTATTTTGTTTTCAAAATGTTTGTTTAAAAATATTAATGATGGTGGTTGAAAAAGATATTTTCATGGAGATTAATGGTTGTAACGATGAGAGTCTAAGGAAAAGGAAAGAAAAATAAATTCTGATTCTTTTTTGCTTTGGATTTTGTTTTGTTGAGAAGCTCTCTTTGTGTGCTCTAGAAGAAGCTTGGTGTTGTGGAAGAGGTTTTAGACCAATTCACATCCTCTCAAGCATTTGGAAATCAAGTTCTTTTTTATTTAAATTAATTTTATTTTGGAAAGATTCATAGATTAAATTTGATGTTTGCAAAATGATTGACTGTGCAAACTTAGAAGCTTTTGAGTTTTGATTAAATTGAAAAATTCCATGTGAAATCTTTGTAGAAAATTATGGAAAAATCTTTGTTGGAGAGAAATTAAAACTCTTTGAAAATTCATCGTTCTCCTTCTTTGTTTGATTTGTTATCTGGAAAAGAAATTGGAAAACCTCTGTGTTGAATTTGTTTCCTCTAAAAAATTTGGGTATTTCCTGTCGATGGCCATTTTTTTGTGAAAATAATTTGCCCATTAGAAATAATATTGTTGATGAATTTACATATATATATATATATATATATATATACTTGGATATGTATATATATATACATATATATTTTTTCATTATAAAATATTGATCCCTTTCTAGTTCAATTCGTCGTTGTACGACGACCTGTGCATGCATTTTGCAAGAAAAATGTAATAAAAATAAATTAATTAAAAAGAAAATTAAAGGGTTTTAGGGGAGGCTAGGGCTCTCCCCACAACCACCCCCATGGGAGGCATTGTGGAGGAGGCAGCGCCCAGCGCTGCCCCTCTCCATAGTCGCCCCCTTTGAATGGGGATTTGGCTGTGTGGAGATACAGTCGCGCCCCACTTGTATTGATGGTTCGGCTATGTATAAACACACTCCCCCCCCCCCCAAGAATTTTTGGCGAGCCCTTAATTGACTTCAGCCTTGTCTTTTTTAAAAAGCGATTTTTATTTTATGATATTTTATATTATTAAAATATAATATATATATATATGTGTGTGTGTATATATAAGTATATAATTATATATATTTATATGTATATATATATATGTTTATTTGTGTATATATATTTATTTGTTTTGGAAATTTTAGTAAATAATTACTAATATATATATGTAATTATATAATATATATATAATCATAGGATTATGTATATATTCAGTATTTATATATTTAAATATATATATTTAGTGATATTTTAAATAGGTGCATACATTAAATGCACAATTAGATGACTTTATAATGATATGTTTTGAAAAGAAGAAATTGATATTAAAAGTAATATGTTTTAATAGAAGAAATAAATGTTTTTATTTAAAAGTAATTGAAGAATTTGAAGTGTCAGATAGATTAAATTTCCTTCTCTGTCTGAAAGAGATTTTATTAAATTAGTCATTTGGGGCAATAATTTACTGTATTTTATTGAGTGAAGTGGATTTAGGAAATCCGAAAGATAGATTTATTTCCTGTTTAAATTGTCTTTTTGATGTGATTTATTTTGTTCATGTTTTGGAGAAACTTGGTTACAGTGTTAGTCATTATTTTGTAAAGTCTTCCAGATGGGGTATTTTAATATTTGGGGTTGTTATATCTTATTGTTAGCCCTTTTGAATTTCCTTAGGTAGTGTGTATAGTCGTTTTTAGATAATCACCCGATTACCACGAACGGGATGTGATACCTTTATGTTTTGGATAGGGATTTATTATCCTTATGTGTGCACTAGTTTACCCTTGAGTTGTGGATTTTTTCCACGTGTTGTCTTAGGGGAGTGGCTTTCAATGAGGGTCGGCACACAAAGTGGTGCCAGGGTAAATCATTTGAGTTAGTTAATCCAGTGATAATGTAAATAAATATATTAGGGGAAAGGGTAGTGTTTAACACTTAATAAGAGTAATTGTGCCTCACTCATGGACTCAAGGGCTTGTACAGACTTGGGATGGGATGAGAAATCCTGGAATGGCAAGATCGTTATCTTGTCTCTATGAAAGATAATTGATTATGCATTGGATTGCATGTTGGGTCAGGAGTTGTGAGAGGCTACTAGGGTAACCCAAGATGGGGGTCGGGGCCTAGGAAGATTCACCAGGATAACCCATGCAACTTTTTGATGACACTCCTTCTAAGTCAGCAGTATGTTTAGCTCAGTGATGCAATGAATTAGTTAACTCTCAAAGCAATGTAACCATTGTGATAGTGTTGTAATTGTATTTGATTAGTTCAGTTTTTTGTTAGCATGTGTCTAGAGGTAGATGGTCTTGTCTAGGAATCCTTGTTACTATCTCCTAGCATGGGGAGTGGGCCTTCAGGTATCACTTGGTTGGGTGGAACGTGCACCTTACTCCATTGGGTTCCCTTCTTTGTTCGTGATGGCGAGATTTCCAGTTGGAGAGCTCGTGGTTTCTAGTTACATTTCATGCTTTATATTCATTTCAGTTGGTTCTTTTAATTATTACCCCTCATTTGTAATTGAGGTGGAAGATTGTATTTTGTAATCACACTCATCTGTACTACCTCATTCGGGGAATGAGAGATGTAATATTCTTTGTTAAATTATTGTTATGTGAAATCTTATTGTATCTCTTATTGTTATGATGTAATTTATCATGTATGGAATGTATGAGTACTTAATTTCTTAAGTAGATAAATGTTATGGATGAAATTATGATGTATGTATGGGTTTAAAAGTAATCTCAGTCTCATAGCCTTAGAGGTTGTTGGCATTGGGGAGTGAACTTGCATGTTAATTGTACTTTAAAAAATAAAAATTGTGCATTGAATTGTTAATTGCAACTTCCTCTAGGGTTACGTGGCGGGGCATTACAAAACAAAAAATATAATATAGAGCCATGTTTTCAAATTGATTCATAACAACTTATGAAAACAATGTAAACTATGGCATTTTCAAACTTAAAGAAAAAATATATATACATCACACCTGATAAAAATTTATTACAGAACCTGATATGAGCCAACACGGTCATTCTATCCATCATAGACCATAAACTTTGATCAATGGAGTGAGAAAATACACATAGGAAGCCTCTGTAGACCTCGTCATAGCAAGAAATGATGATAACAACCACTCCATGATTTTCTCTCTGAAAATACTGCTCGTTGTTTGAAACATTTTGCTGATTGTATTGCTTGTTTTCTTTATGTGTTTTGAAGTTTTTTGATATAAACCAATGTTGATTTTTTTTTTGAAAATACTATTGTTGTATGAAATATTTTTCTTGATTGTATTGCTTGTTTGTTCCATGTTTTTTGTATCATATGTTTTGTAGTTCTTTGAAAACACTACTTGTTGTTTGAAATGTTTTGCTGATTGTATTGCTTGTTTCTTTCATGTGTTTTGTATCATGTGTTTTGTGGTTTTTGAAAATACTGCTTGTTGTTTGAAATGTTTTGCTGATTGTATTGTTTATTTGTTTCATGTGTTTTGTATCATATGTTTTGTGTTTTTTTGAAAACACTGATTGTTGTTTGAAATTTTTTGTTGATTGTATTGATTGTTTCTTTCATGTGTTCTATATCATGTGTTTTATGGTTTTTTGAAAATACTGCTTGTTGTTTGAAATGTTTTGTTGATTATATTGCTTCTTTGTTTCATGTGTTTTGTATCATACATAAAGGTGCATAGAAAATAAAATATAAACAAAAAATACAATAAAGAGTTTTATAGCAGAATAAACACGAATAAGACCTCTATAGCAGCAAAACTGATCTTCAACAAACCTCATAAATGATATGGCTTGCAAAATGGCAGCTAAGCTCCAAATAAGTAGCATATCACAACATATAGAACTATACCATTCAATGGCTAGCAAATAATACCTTTTGACAAGCCATTCCTATCTCGATTCATAAAATCCACCATTTGCCTAGTTTACAGAATTCTTCATATTTTGATCCAACAACTCTTTTGCAGAATGCAAAGAAGAAATTCAATTATTTCATCATCAAAGAATCAAATCCTGTCTATTTCAAGGAAAAAAAATAACAAAGAAAATTATAGAGCAATGTTCATGCACACTTTATAAATGTACTAGAATAATAAGATTTGAAACCAAACTTTTCTATAGCTGATCCATTATCAAGAATCAATGATATCAATCCCAGATGCATACCTCCCATGCAATTCCATGATCAATTTGTAATGTAAATAGAGTAGTTGATGCACCAAACATTTCATCCACATGTACAGTCTTCTAAAATACATGATACATTATGATTAGCATAATAGAACATAACTTTACTAATAGCATCACCCCTTCCTCAAGGCCATAAAAAATATGCAAACTTCAACATAGATAATAATGACCTTTGGTGAAGCCCATAACTTTATAAGGTTAGCTTTAATGTCAACAATTTCATAATCAAACTCTCCTCATTTCTGAGCACCATGCATTAGAATATCTAAAATACTCAAAAAGTCTAAAGACAGTAGAATATATTATTTTCATAATCACAAACAATTTAAAAATGATTTGGCAGTCTCCAACACAGTCACAAAGCAAAGTGCCTAATATACCTTTTTTGCATATCAGGGAGTATATCCAAAATACGATTCAAAAAATTCCTAATATCATGCATATTTTGTTTCAAGTATTTGACCAGAAGGTTTCTCTGTATTTGTTTTGAAACATGGAAAACATTAAAAACTAAAATTAATTTCAAACAATAAATACAATAAAGAGCTCTCTTTTCAAATTGATTCATAAGAACTTATGGAAACAATGTTAACTATAGCATTTTCAAACTTAATGAAAAAATGTATATATCACACCTGATACAAATGTGTTGCAAACTTGATATGAGCCAACACTGTCATTCTATCCAACATAGACTGCAAACTTTGATCAATGGAGCAAGCACATACATATAGGAAACCTTTGTAGACCTCGTCATACCAAGAAACAAGTCTAACAACCACCGTTTGATTTTCATTTTGAAAATGTTGTTTGTTGCTTGAAATGTTCTTTTGATTGTATTGCTTGTTTATGTTATGTGTTTTGTGGTTTTTTCATGTGTTTTGTGGTTCTAGAGATTGAACCTAGTTCATCTCGAACTTCTGGAGGACGAAACCCCTCTTTGAGGATATCATCCATGGTGGTGAAAGACTCTCTCTAGGTGATTGCAGATAGATTGATTTAGTGTTTATGCTTATGCTTCATCTGCATATTTGAGGATATTCAATTAACATTCACAATATTGAAGACTTGCACTTGCATCTTGGATATTAGTGTGGGTTATATTTCAAGTTTGAGATTGCATATGAAGTTTGGAGCATTAAACAATTATGGGTATTGATTTAAATCTACTTTTTTAGTTGGGCAATCCATTTGATCTTTAAAACTGAAGTTAAGGTTGAGTTAAATTATTATGGGTTGGTCGTACAATTACTTATATGTATATATATGTTCTTTATAATGGAATTTGAGTGGTTATTAGGAAATATACTTAATCAAGTGGACTATATTTATACTACATTAAGGTGATATCTTGAATTGATAGCTTATGATGATAGGTAAAGCCTTGTGGTTAATGTGGATAGTAACACCATGTGAATAATGGCATAATAGTCATATCATCACTAACAAGATGTGAACCTTCTTGATAATTTATATGTGAACTGTATTGTGAAGAGGACTATGGATGTAGAAGCACCAACCCCTTGCAAGTTGATAATGTCCTTCAGATAAATATACAACTATAGTGAATATTGTGAACATGTGATTATTTGAGTTATATTGAATGTAGATTTTTTATGATTAGTTTGTGATCACTTGATCATTACATTACTTTTGATGGAAACCCTAGGTTGGAAATAACTTATTTGGTAGGGTTGTTATTTGATTACTGATTAAAACAAATAGATTGAGAATAACCTATATGATCTAATTGATCATTTTATTATTGATTATTCTTTCAAATGGAGTCGACTTAATGTTGACTTTATACTTTGTATGGCATCTTTTATTGATAGGAATATCCTTTTTGATTGAGGCCATTTATTGTTGAGATCGTCCCTTTATGTTGAGATCATTTATTGTTAAGTTTGTGAAGTTTGGAATATGAAGTTATATGTGAGGTTTGAATCATGAAATGACCATAGGTTGTTCTTGGGGTTAGGATAATCCAATGGAGGAGATAGCTTATGTGTATGAATTACTTTAGTTGAAATGTCTTAGTAAACTGGAAAATATTCCTGGGGTTAGGATAATCCAATGAAGGGGATAGCCTATGCATAGAATATGTTTGGTCAATACAAATCAAGCACTTATTGTGGTGAACGGGATGACTCTCACTCAAAATAACTGAGTGATGAATCTTTGGCCAAAGTAGTGTAGGTTACCACTGTCTACATTGTCAATTCATAGTGATCCTATTATTCATGCTAGTCTAGGATTGTCATACACATAGTTTGTAGCCACTCAATGGGAAATTTCTACATATGTAGGACACTTCACAACACTCAAGAAAGGCCAAGGAATTTTATGAGGTTACCAAACCAATCTCTTCATCAAAGGGTAGGACCATCTTAATGTTGGGTAGATGTGTGGGGGACCACAGTAAGTCTAAGGTTGGCGGAAAAGCGCTTGAGTGATGCTTCTCCTCATCAATTGGCAGCCATAATTTGGAAGGGGGACTACCTAGACCATATGTATTTCTACTGTCAAAAGCTCAGAAGATCTATGTATGTTTTCTTGTAACCATCTATATGAAATATTGTAAACATGAATGTAAAACTTGAGATTATTCAATAAGAAATCAATACATTGGAAAGATTGTGAAATTATAATGAAATGCAAAGGAAGTTTGGAATAGTATTTATTTCAAATGTGCATGTTATCTTTATTTTAGAAAAGAAAACTTTTATTTGCTATGTGATGGCAACATGGTTTATTCACTTGTGGGTGAAAACTTAGGAAATTTTTTTAGTAGAACATTGGGCATGTTACATGTGGTATCAAAGCTACCTAGTTCAACTTTGGAACCTATGAGCTCATTACATAACTGATGGGTAAACCCTATCGAAAGATAATGACCAAAAATTTCTTACGTGAAGATGGCAAGAGGAAAAGAACAAAAGGGGAAACAAAAAGGGAAGATAAGTTTCCTGGAAACTTGTTTAAGTTTGGGTCTAGGAAAGAATCACCCCTAGAGTTGTAAACTCCTAAACCAACAACTCATTGAGATACACCTTTGGATTGTGGAAGATTATGCAACCAAGTTTGGTAGGAAGGTTATGGAGGATTCTCAATGAGTACCTTCACCCTTCGAATTAGTTTAAATGACTCTGAGGGATAGAAAGGATTGAAGTAATCTCCCTCATTGATAACAACCTATAGATGCGAAGAGTCAAGAAATTTGGATTAAGGATACTGCGATCTATGAGTATGCTTTATTGAAAAAAGAAATAATTCATAGCATAAATCGGAAACTTATTCAAAGTAGAAAGTCAACATTTTGTGAATTAAATCAACTAGAGAGGTATCCAAGAGGTAGGATAACCCTTGATAGACCTGATTCAGGTCAAGGTTAAAATCTTGCAAAGATAATCAAAATCAAGAGTGAAGGATTAATACCTTAGAAAGAATGTTAGAAACCAAAATGGTCAGGAAAAGAAGCAACCTATGAAGAATAAAAGCTGAAATGATTCCACCAATCGAAATAGGCAAGGTCAATTTGGAGTTTTGATTAAAAAGGAGAAAAGAATCGAAAAACTTAGAGTAACAAAGGTTATGAGAAAAGGAAATTACCAAAAATTGGGACAAAAATCACTTGGAAGGATGATTGCAAGTTAGAAACTTGAAAAGTAAATCAGACTAATCCAACAAGGGCTCTATTAGTACATAGTTTGGTAGAAGTGCAAAATGAACTTATGTTTGGATGATCCAAAAGAAATTGAATATGGAGGAGACTATGTTGTCAAATTAAATGAACAATTTGGAAACAATTCATAAAGGTGAAGACACAATTGACATAAGGATCCTCAGGTAAGCTTATATGACACATCAACAAAAGGGGCATTACGAATGTGGGATATCCTTCTACTATGGTTAAAAGGCTATTAGTATACATGGAAAGGAGAATTGAGATGAAATACTAGAGTACCTCTTAGCTTGTAAAGTTGTTGATTATTCATTAGATCTCATTATTGGGGATCCAATAGTTGATTCTGAGAGATTAGAAGGCAATGAAGAATCCAATTTTTGGAATGAAAAAAAGGTATATTCAAGGAATACCATGGAGAGTAAGAAAGGAAAATAATAGTCAAACAACTATGAAAAACCAACAAGGAATGATAAATCAATTCAATTTGGAGAGAGTTGATGATTGTTAAGAGTCCAAATTTAAAGATGAACTAATATTTTGGAAACACAAAGGGGAGAAGAGGGGGAGTAGATGTACTCACTCTGATGGATAGAAAGGATTGAAGAAATCTCCCTTATTGATAACAACCTATAGATGCAAAGAGTCGAGAAATTTGGATTAAGGATACTACAAATCTAGGAGTATGCTTTATTGGAAAAAAAATTAATTGATAGTATAAATTAAAAACTTATTTGAAGCGGAAATTCAGCATTTTATGAATTAAAATCAACTAGAGAGGTATCCAAGAGGTAGGATAACCCTTGACAGACCTGATCCAGTACAAGGTTAAAATCTTGCAAAGATAATCAAAATCAAGAGTGAAGGATTAATACCTTAGAATGAATGTTAGAAACCAAAATGGTCAGGAAAAGAAGCAATCTATGAAGAATAAAAGCTAACATGATTCCACCAACCTAAATAGGCAAGGTCAATTTTGAGTTTTAATTAAAAAGGAGAAAAGAACCAAACAACCTTAGAGAAACAAAGGTTATGAGAAAAGAAAATTACTAAAAATTGGAACAAAAACCACTTGGAAGGATGATTGCAAGTTAGAAAATTGAAAAGTAAATCAAACTAATGTGACAAGGGCTCAATTAGCACATAGTTTGATAGAAGTGCAAAATGAACTTACCATCTTATTGTTGTACCCAAAATAAATTTTTGGCATTTTGCTTAAATTGAGCTAAACCATGTAAAAATGTTGTCAAAAGTATGTTTTAGGTAAAAAAAAAACACAAGGTTGTTGTGGGTTTGTATCAAGGAAGATACTTGCAAATTTTTGAAAAATTGAAAATTAGGGTTTCAAACCCTTGTTTTTAGGAAAACCCCTAAAAATAGGACCTTCCTAAAAATGAGTGGAAATGATTTTGATAGGATTAATCGACTTCACGATCACATCGGTCAAGTCAAAATCACCAAAAAGATTATTTTACTCTAGTGGGTCTATTTTTATTTTTCAAGAAGAAAGTTGAGACCTCCACAACCATTAATGGAAGAATGGCCAGTACCAAGTGGTGAAATCTAAGCTTCAAAAGCTTCAATGAAGAATCCATGGTGAAAATGCTTCAAAATATGCTCTACGATGGAGGGGATTTTCAAAAGTGAAAAATGTTGAAAATTAGCTAAGTCTAGAGGATGCATGCCTTGCTACCAAGAGGAGGTTGTGCAGCCAAATGCCTTAGTCAGTTTTCCAACACTCATATGCACAACACAATGAAAGTGATTTCCAAGATGCATGTTTCCACATCGTCAATGATAATGCTCAATACAATCACGATGCATGACAAATATGAAGCATGAAGAGATGAAGACTTTCAATGAAAATGATGCAACTGTGGCTAAAAGTGCCCTTGTTGGCCAGGGGCACCCTTGAATCAAAAGGGTCCAGAACAGTCATCAACCTTCACCAAGGCAGTCATCTTCTTCGTGTTTTTGTTGTCTTTCTGACGCATCGTTAAGCAAGGTCACCTAATTCATCAAACATCGAAAAACGTGAGTGAAGTCAGGAGATGTTGCAATGCAAGTGCTATCAAAATCATATTCAAACATGAGAAAAGGCGCCCTAGGTGACCAAGGGCACCCTTGAATTAGTTAGCCCAGATGTCAGTTTTTGAATAGGCTCGTCTTCGTGTGATCTTTCCAGCATCAACTCAACCTCGTAGTGAACTTGTTTGCCAACCTGCAAGACATATCAGACGATAGTAGCTATTAATCATTCAAGCATGTAAAATGGAGGGAAAATCAATGCACATCAAGGCAAAGGCACCCTTGTTGGCTAGGGGTTCCCTTCTTTTTGAGTTGTCTGATGAAGTTTTCAGCAATTGCTTTCTACAAGGCCTCCATTTAGCACTCTCTTAGCTTTGTGATCAATCCAGCTGCACATTCATAGGACCTATCAATCATTCAGAGTCGGAGATCAAGCAGAAAACACCAAAGGTGAAGGTTAATTGAAGAACATGGAGAAATTGAACAAGTGCTAAAGAAACTGCACTTTCCTAGAAATAGGTGCCCAGCTTTTTGGGCAGTCAAATGCAATATGTAATCTTGGTGATCTCCAGGATGACCTCCTATTTTTTGATCAATCGCAACAATGACACCATCAAAAAAGACAACAGACAAGTCAAACACCTAACAACAAAGACCAAGTTGGGGAAATTCGCAAAAGTTTTCAAGTTGAAAATCATGGGTCAAAAGGTCAAAAGTGCCCTTGTAGGCCAGGGGCACCCAAGCTTTTAAGGCATCCAAATCAACTTTCAAGATTTTTGAAGTCAGTCATCCTTTTTGAGGCTAAGCTAACATTCCATCCCACTTTCCAGCAAGATCATCAGACTCATCAGTCAGCGGTGATCTTAGATTAGAGCACAGAGGGTCAAAATGGAGAAATTGAAGAAAACTTAAGAATTTGACTAAGTTTGAAGCTAAAAGCGCCCCTGCTGGGAAAAGGTGCCCCTAAATTTGAGGCATTAGATTTAGGTTTTTGGCTTTGTATCTCTCGAGCATACCTCTTCAGAGTTGACTCAACTTGGCAATGGATCTGTCAGCAACACTTCAAGATCAATCAAACAACCGGTATCGAGGATCGAATAGAGGCACTTCACCATCAAAAATAATGAAAAAGTGTTCAACTCCTCAAAGGGATGCCTAAAGTCAAAATTAGGCTCAGTTGACTAAAGTTGACTATTTTGAAAGCCTTTCCACCGCAAAAACATCCCCAAATTGGAGGAAATCAGTGTCGTGAACTCCAGATCAGGCAGAAAGACACCTCCATCATGATTTAGCGCCCAAGCTTGATCGATTCAACACCAATCATTATATATCAAGCCTAGGCATCATAATCAAACATCTTTCTTTGCGGGTTGAAGCCAAGAACATTATTTTCTTCTCTAAGACATCTTTTCAAGATCTAAAAGAGGGGTTTTCACCGCTCTTCGTATTTTTGAAGATCAGTTGCACCCAAGGATAGTTTATCAGAGGATGCATCAAGAGGCATTATTTTTCTAGAAAGGCAGTTAATAAACTCCAATATTCCTCTTGTATTTTTCCTCTTTTCTTGTCTAAGATCTTCTTGCATGTCCAAGAAAATGGCAGACAGTCACAAATCTGACCAATTGGGTTTCATCAACACAGATTTTCCAACAAAACCCACTTGTTGAATTTTTCCAGAAATAGTAACTTTGTTGCTCCTATTTTTAGGGAATTCATAAAAAAGTCACAATATTAAAAATCAGAAAAACTGGGTTTGTTCAGCTTTGAAGTGCCTACAATACCCAAGTGTTAGATTTTTTCTAGAAAAATACTTCTCGACAAGTGCTATTTTTAGGGATTTTCATAAAAGTACCTGAACATTATCGTGTGCATGATTGATCTTTAAGTTTTTCAAGATGCAGTTCTCCCAAGTCAATTACAAGACCAAAATAGTCTTGGTTCATGACTTCCTGAAAATGATAGACACCGATCTGCATCAGGTGAACCCAGAAGTTGACTCAAAAAAATTGGAAGGCATAGACCAAATCACAGTACAAAACATCGAGCAATCTGGATTGCTTGAGGCTACATCAATCCCCATCACATTACAAAGCGTGTTGTTTGTAATTTCTTGCATTAAGCATTACAACCCTACCACATGAGAGACTTGATTAGTGGATGGGCGAGTGATATGTAGTGTTAACCCTAAGGATGTCAAAATGTGCCTTTCCATTCCACCATGTCCGAAAAATATGGTCATATCTATGAGAGAATGCAAAAAGGAATTCAAAGTGTCAAAAGATAAGTGCCAGAAGAGAATGGTAGAAAAATGGCTTAAAATCCAAAAGATAAAATATCCCAAGAATATGGGACATGGAGAGTTCCGAGATGAGTATGCAGTGATGATCACTTTACTCAACCATATCATTGGACAAGAGGAGGGAAACCAATTTCAGTCGTGGATGTACTATATCATTGCCGAAATTGCAAGCAACGGGGAACACTATGATTGTCCCACCCTCATCAATGATACGCTCCATAAGCAAATGATCGGGTTCTTAGAGGCTCATAGGTTTCACATGTTCTCATATCTTGTATACCTGATTGCCTTCCAAGGCCAATTCAGAGTATTAAACACAGTTGGAACCTTAGGTGTGCAAAAAGTCCATAAGTATTTCCTACGACTTGAGTTCACTCAAGCGGAAGAATGATCTCTTCATAATGCACACTGTTAGAGATATTGGCCATCAGATGCACATACACATATCACCAATAGCATAGGAGGCAATGGTGGATTGGGAAGATTGGTTCATCCTGTTTCCCACTTTCACCTACATACACGTATATGGATACAATGGTCATCCCACCATGTTACCCCTCTATCCTTCAGATAGGGTGGTCTTCATGGAATTCTTGCGGAAATTTCCTGAGGTTCATTCTCATCTACGTCTCAAGCGCAAGACTATCGCAGACTTTCCTTTTGAGATGGGACTATACAGGTGCAAGACAAAAGTGAATGCCAAGGCCATAAACCACAAAATGGTGAGACTTAATCTTAAGTACCTCATCAAGAGATGGTCTTATGCTCCTAGAGGCCTCTATGCAACACACCTTGAGCACCAATATTCACACAAGTCCTCCATGGAATACTATTGGTTCAACTGTGAAGATGAGTTCGATATACGAAGATGAAATTACAGTCGATTTAGATTTCTCCAAATTCTTGACTTCATGTCAAGGGACATGGAAGGCCTATCTGATGATGACGAGGAGGTAATTCTCCTTAAATTCTTTGTAGATCAGGTGGACTCACAACCACTTGGAAAAGTGGATTGGTATGCCAAGGAAAGTACGTCTATAGAGGAAAGGACAAGTAGGGTTGTAAGAAACAACCAACTCTATTTGGACAACAAGAAGATAAGGAAGGTAGTAATTCCCTGCACAGAGCCGCCACCGGTTCATTCTTCACTACCTTCCATGTCAAGGAAGAAGCCCAAACATAAGCAGTGGAGTAACCCTCCCAAAGGAGCGAGAATGAAAGGGCACACAAGGGGAAGGATCTAGATTGCTGACATAAATCAGCATGAGGTACATGTGGAGATAGCCACAATCATACCTAAACTAGTCATGGAAATAGTTGCAGTTGATCCAGTGATTGATACAATCATAGCTAAGACAGAGCCAATGATGGAAGCAGTTGCAGTTGATATAGTGCCAGTAGTGGAAATAGAACCTCCTACTTCACCATCATCACAACAATCATAAGTCCCCATTGACTTGGATTCACCACCACAAGATACTGCAGCACAATCTCATTCATCAGGGCCTAACATTTCTCCTTCCATCTAGGCTATTCAAGATTCATCTTGGCTTGAGAGCCTCCTAGGAAGGAAGAGAGAAAGGCCATCCTACCAGTTAAACTTCACAGAATTCGATCATGTCCCTCAAGACATGCCAATATAGAAGTTGAAGAACCAGGTCCATATAGGAAAGAATATTGACAATAAAATTTCCATAGAGACAGTTGTGCTACTTAAGGACAAGAATGCACACGAGGTAGAGGTTGATGACTTCACATTGTCAAAGGTAAACCTTAGTAAAACCACTCATTAGGTGGAGGCAGATCTCCTTGAAATGGCATTGGTGAGTGTTCAAGAAATAATGGCTAAGGATGGCAAAGATAAAGCAGCCTTAAAGTCTAAAAACCAACATTTGAGATTGTACATATCTAGCTTGATGCATGGTACACCAAACTTGTTTGCTTTGCCTCAAGAGATGCTAGACCTCCCCACGGAGAAAAATCATCACAAACTGATCTTATATTGAAAACACTTAAGGAATCAAGTGGAATAATTTGTCATCAGAGGACGATGTATACTAGCATAACTATACTAGTTGAGGAACAAAGCTCATGAACTTCGCGCAAATATTCAACAATCAGAGTAAAAGGCAATAGAGAAGAGGCCTGGGGATGAGATCACAGTCTCAGATTTATAATTAGCGTACCAATTAGTTACCACTATAGAGAACAAGCGACATCTTTTCGCTTCAAAAGAATAGCTAGCATACAAGGTGAAAGGCTATGATGCCAACTCTGTAAAATTGATTGAGTACCAAAATATTTTGGCAGGTGTTATCAACTTTGTAAGATCGTTGGTAATATATATTTGTTGCCATTATCAACATGAGGGAGGTGCATACATCGAACTAGGCACACTGCAAAAACAATTCCAAGATCTCATCCATGGCACTTTTTGTAGTGACCCTATTGGTTACGAGTTGAGAAAGATTGCAGCCATGTCCACCAAGTTGGATGATGCAACTGCAAAGTGTATAGAATATCAACATCAGCTTGCAAGTGGTGAAGAGATACTAAAACACCATGTCATCATACTATGGAGAATTGACCACATAAAGGTAGAAGAATTCAACGACTGGATAGAAGAACTATTGACTAAAGATGGTGAGGTGTAAAACACCCACTTAGGATATCCTACCTCCAAAATAGCATTAATGGCAACAGGAGTTAACTTGATGCCTCATTCCAAGTTAACTCATTGTCCGACTGATCATGCATGTCATATCCCACTAATTATGGATTTCTATTCTAGATCTCCACTAATTGTGGATCTCTATTTTGGAGGAATTTTGTAGATTGGAGTTCACTTTTAGTTTAGAGTCAGTTAACTGAAGTAGACTTTCCAGTTAACTGCTAGGTCACCTACATTTAGACATAGGAATAAATTTTACAGATTGGCAAGAACTAATTGTTAACTCAAGGAGATTTTAGGGTTTCCTACTCCTTTGAGCTTCTATAAATAAAGACCCTTTGCTCATAATTTTGTAACTTTACTTCACGGCAGCAAAACGCTAAGCTCACGAGCCTTTAATTTTGTTTGCTTAGTATTTGTTCTTGAATCATATTTGTGATAGGGAAACGCCAAGCACAACTTGCATTCTTCTTATTCAAATAGGTGTATTCAATCATTGTTCATGCATTCTTGGTTTGATCGTATCATGTGTGATTGTCTCTTTGACACATATTTTTTTCCAAAGTGTAATCTTTGATCGAAGATTGAGATAATAAATCAGGAGAGCTACCTTGCCTTTGATCCAAAATTCTCAAAATTTATCATTGGATGTTGTTCCAATAATTTGTCTTTCGATCTACACCTTGGAAAGAGCATTGTCTTTCCTTGGGAATTTAGAGAGTAAGATTATCTTTCCTTGTTGTTTCTAGTAGGCTATCTTTCAGCCTACACCTCATAAAGGTCTTGGTACCTCCTTGGGAATCCTGAGATCTGGACTACTGTTTGAAGATTGCTTTGTTGGATTCTATTTCAGTATGAATCTAGAAGTTCATAGCCTTCATATACATTCTGGGAGAAACATTCATCTAAGTAATCAAACCATTTCATTCTCGCTCCTATATTCTCTTGCTTTATTTATCTAGATGGGATAGGATAAATTAAAAGCTAGTTTAGTTGTAGTTAATATTTGTAGAAACCAAAGAAAACCTTAGTTGCAACGCATTGTGTTTATGCATCCTTGTGTCCTGTTGTTGAGTAAAAAGATAGGAACATTAGTTTAGTGTACTTTTTACACAAACATCAGTAATAAGAGGGATCTTCCCCTCCTAATTTGAAGAGCAGTGACTACAAACTTGTAATAGCTTCCGTTTTCCAATAAGCACTCCAAAGGTGCTAATTGAAATGCCGACACTTATCAACAAAAGTAAACTTATGTTTGGATGATCCAAAAGAAATTGGATATGCAGGAGACTATGTTGTCAAATCAAAAGAACATTTTGGAAACAACTCATAAAGGTGAAGACACAATTGACATAAGGATCCTCAGGTAAGCTTATATGACACATCAACAAAAGGGGCATTGTGAATGTGGGATATCCTTCTACTATGGTTAAAAGGCTATTAGTATACATGGAAAGGAGAATTGAGATGAAATACTAGAGTACCTCTTAGCTTGTAAATTTGTTGATTATTCATTAGATCTCATTATTAGGGATCCAACAATTGATTCTGAGAGATTAGAAGGCAATGAAGAATCCAATTTTGGGAATTAAACAAAGGTATATTCAAGGAATACCATGGAGAGTAAGAAACGCAAGTAATAGTCAAACAACTATCAAAAACCAACAACAAGGAATGATAAATAAATTCAATTTGGAGAGAGCTGATGATTGTTAAGAGTCCAACTTTAAAAATGATCTAATGTTTTGGAAACACAAAGGGGGGAAGAGGGAGAGTATATGTACTCACTCTGAGGGAGAGAAAGGATTGAAGTAATCTCCCTCATTGATAACAACCTATAGATGTGAAAAGTCAAGAAATTTGGATTAAGGATACTATGAATCTAAGAGTATGCTTCATTGGAAAAAGAATTGATAGCATAAATCAGAAACTTATTTGAAGCATAAAGTTAGCATTTTGTGAATTAAAATCAACTAGAGAGGTAGGATAACCCTTGATAGACCTGATTCAATACAAGTTTAAAATCTTGCAAAGATAATCAAAATCAAGAGTGAAGGATTAATACCTTAGAATAAATGTTAGAAACCAAAATGGTTAGGAAAAGAAGCAACCTATGAAGAATAAAAGCTGACATGATTCCACCAACCGAAATAGGCAAGGTCAATTTGGAGTTCTGATTAAAAAGAAGAAAATAACCGAACAACCTTAGAGTAACAAAGGTTATGAGAAAAGGAAATTACCAAAATTGGGACAAAAATCACTTGGAAGGATGATTGCAAGTTAGAAACTTGAAAAGTAAATCAGACTAATCTGACAAGGGCTCTATTAGTACATAGTTTGGTAGAAGTGAAAAATGAACTTACCAACTTATCAACGAAAGTAAACTTATGTTTGGATGATCCAAAAGAAATTGGATATGGAGGAGATTATGTTGTCAAATTAAAAGAACATTTCAGAAACAACTCATAAAGGTGAAGACACAATTGACATAAGTATCCTCAAGTAAGCTTATATGACACATCAACAAAAGGGGAATTGTGAATGTGGGATATCCTTCTACTATGGTTAAAATACTATTAGTATACATGGAAAGGAGAATTGAGATGAAATACTTGAGTACCTCTTAGCTTGTAAAGTTTTTGATTATTCATTAGATCTCGTTATTGGGGATCCAACAGTTGATTCTAAGAAATTAGAAGGCGATGAAAAATCCAATTTTGGGAATGAAAAAAATGTATATTCAAGGAATACCATGGAGAGTAAGAAAGGCAAGTAATAGTTAAACAACTATCAAAAACCAACAAGAAGGAATGATAAATCAATTCAATTTGGAGAGAGTTGATGATTGTTAAGAGTCCAACTTTAAAGATGAACTAATATTTTGGAAACATAAAGGAGGGAAGAGGGAGAGTAGATGTACTTAGATAAGTACCATTTTCAACAAAGTTTAATGTTCTCTCTCTAGTAGGAGATAATTTTAATCAAAATTTTGTAACCAATGACAACAACAAGGTTGGTAAAGTTAAGAGGTTAAGATAATGGATTATTGGAGAAAGGTATTGGAAAGGTCAAAAGTTTTTGACTATTAAGAGAAATGATTTCAACACAACTTTATTCGTATTGTTTTGGAAGATCAATTTGTTATTATCGATGATGTTTGAAAGAGGTAGATGAAATACTTGATCATGAAAGGCAAGATTATTGCCTATGCAATAGGGAAGAGAGAAATCATGTACTCATGATTATGAGATATCAAGGAACATTCATGCTTGGTAACTAGGTATGCAATAATTGTTGACGTCTTCTGGAAGATTAAATCAAACCAACATGATGAAATGAGGATTGTTACTCAACTAATATAAAATGCTCATTGGAAGAAATAGATTGAGCTTAAAATCGGATTACAACTTTGGAAATGATTAAAGGATGAAAGAAATCCAAGATATGGATGTACTAAGAGGAAGGAGTTTAGCTTCGCCATCAATACTTAAATATTATATTTCGAGAATCGAATATGGCATAAGTCCATGAAAGAGGTTTCACTTAATCGGGATGGACTATTATGAATTAGAGAAGGAACCTATGTACCAAATTTTGGGAGATTAAAAGAATGAATGAGGTAAATTGATGTCATACTTAGGACACCCAACAATGACAAAATTATTCAACGAATGAGAAACCAGTATAATCTAGAAGGGGATAGAATAGGATGTTGCAAGGTATGTAGCAAGTTGTCGTCCAATATGCCAGAGGATGAAGACAGGATGTCATCATCGGCAAGACTTGTATACTCTTATGAAATTTTAGTGAGGAAGTAGTAGATCATTAGATCAGTTTGATCTTTTTTGTCAATGCAATTAACATAGTGTTATGGTGGATAGACTCATAAAGGTAACCAATATAGATTGGGAAATCTGATTTATAGGATATTAGTCCTAAACAACATATTGTGTGAAGCAGTTGCTTAATGTTCTTGAGAAGGTTATCTCAAATGGGAACAAGCAAGTAACGATAAGGTTTTATGTGAACCATGATCATCTTATGAAAAATTCAATTAAATGAATATTACTTTAAGATAGCTAGTTAGGCAAAAGGGTTAAACCAAATCTTGGAAGATTTGTGAAGTACTTTATGATTTTTTTCATTTAAAAAAGAAGAAGAATTCTTTGAAACATTATACGGGAAGGAGGGTTGAATTCCTAAAAGTTGGAAGAAGCTAGAGAATAGGATTAACCTTAGACCAGGAATGTTGTCATAAATGGAATAATGGATGGAACGATCAAGGAAAACGTGTTAATACAAAGCTTAAAATTATGAAGCGGTATAATTATCCTTAAAGTAGATGGTTGTGACAGTGATGGACGGTCTCAGCTTCTGAGTTGTCTTATGGTGTAAAGACCAAAGGGAAGGATGGGATCCATGGTGTAGTGTATAATACACCAACATTCTTTATCTATTTGGGTTACACTAAGCATAATTGCATTAGCCAATGAGAAAGTTTTTTCCAGTCACTAGGGTATAGGTGTCATTTAGGATACAATTACTATTGTACTTTTGATGTACATCTAAGTTAACATAATTTGGATGAATAATCCTTTGGAGAAAAATTATGTGTGAAGCACACAAGTTTTCCCTATATGTTAGCTTAGACCCTCAATGCAAAGTCCAAGAAGGACAAGATTGCAAGGGGTTGTGCTATGAGGGAAGTGTAATGTCCCCAATTTAGCCCTACGCTCTTTAACTGGATTTAGCCTATTTTCGGAAACTCATAGGCTAAGCAGAATTGGAAATTAGGGTTTCCACTTTCATAGGAAGTTTTGAAGGTTTGCATGCGAGAGTTTTTTATGCATATCGGGTGGAGCTTTCTAGGTTTTTGGAGAGCTTCAGGATAAGGTAACATGCATGTTGAGAAAATGACATGCATTTCTAGTAGATACCTTGCATGTAGAAAAGGTTTTTAGGTTTTTCTGGGTTTTCAGAGATCTCCAGGGTGGTGTGACATGCATCTGAATCTGACAACCTTTCCAATCACTTATTACTT
Source organism: Sequoiadendron giganteum (assembly GCA_007115665.2). NCBI lineage: Eukaryota > Viridiplantae > Streptophyta > Pinopsida > Cupressales > Cupressaceae > Sequoiadendron > Sequoiadendron giganteum. The sequence goes on from CM021100.1 coordinate 646,154,106, forward strand.
ATAGTAAGTCATGATGGTTGCCCAGTTTGTGCTCAGAAGGCATTTGGGAACACTTACTATTTATAGTAAGTTATGTTTATTGCTCAGTTGGTGTTCAAATGGAGTTTTACAAACTTACTATTTTTAGCTTTTGCTATTTTTAGTAAGTCTATTTTTGGCAGTAGCATCATCAACAACTCAGCTCAAATCATCATGCTATTTCTGGCAATCTGGCAGAATCAATTTTGGGCATTGGTTTTGGCTTTGGTTTCTATCTCTCCTTTGGACTAAGTTTCAACTCTTGGTCAAATTTATATTTTGAGTTTGTACCCCATGCCTATTCAATGAACTTCAAGTTGTTTTAAAATGGGACCATGAAGTGGATGCCTCATTAATGCACTTTAATGTTTTATTAATTTTTTTATATTTTCTCAAGATGGGACGACTTGGGAAAAATATTAAGAGTTTTAAATATTTTTAAAATGCTCTTTGAAGTGGACGACCCTTGGAGAAGTTGGAGAGTTTCTTGGCTAGAGTTACAGATTGATTCATTCACCCAATTGAGCTTATATATTGATGCTTTGTGAAGAGTTGATGATCTTTTGGAAATTTGATAATGTTATGCTGCCAAAATGAGTTCAGACATTGTTATGGGGGTTGTGTGCCTTCTAGCTTTTTACTACCTTTCTATGAGCCTGAAACTATGGCTTCCTAGAAGGTGACTGAACACCATGCTTGATTCAGGAGTGTGGATAGAGCTCGATTTTCTGATTTATTACAAGCAGGTTGTTGATTAATATGTTTGTACTACTGAATATGTTCATGGCTGAAGCAAACTTTTGTTGATAGTTTCACCAACGAATTTTATTTCATTATGGGTATTAGCTCATGTTCTTTCTCTGTGGAGGGCGCCCATTTGTGCAAGGAATCAAATTTTAATACTAAGTATCTAATTTAATAAGTGAGATTGACTTCTCTAGGAAGTCGTACCATTCACTATGGTTTGCATTGGGATTCGTGCAAAGTCTATGATGTTGTTTTGGCATAGTATTTTGGTTGGAGATTGGACTCCTTGGATATTGGATTCATTTTCCTACTATTTGGATTCAATCAGAGCTGAATTGAGGAAGCTATGTCCATATTGGTGAATTTCTTACTTGCTAGTTTGATTTTTTGTACTTGTTGTTTCTAATCAGACTTGTCTAATTTTGATGTGTTGTTGTTTTGAGCTCAAATTTTATATAATTCTTGCATTGTAATTTTTTGTAATATTCATAGGTTTATTAATCTAACTCATTGTGGATTTGGAAGCATATATCTTGGTATTTGCAGCTGAAACTATATCATTGTAAAGTTGGTTTAGTAGTACTAACAACTATTTCTTATTTGCTGCAATTTCATTTTGTAATTACTCCCACTAAGAAGTGGTTGAGTTAAATAATTTACTTTCAACACTTGTTAATTTCCCCCACTGAATAAGTGGCAGAGCGAAATAATTTCCCCCGACTAAATAAGTGGTAGAGCGGAATTCATGGTCGGTTATCCGCCTACTTTGTATTTACTTCATTCATGGTCGTCCAGCCGCCTACAGTAGCTTTGTATCTCTCTTTCTAGTTGCTAACGATCCCCAACACCATATGCTATCACCTCGCCCACATTGGGATCTTGGTGAGGGTTACTTTCCAAGCTGGTTATCTTTGGAGCTAACGCTAATCAATGGTGTTTGTGTTGATGTTGTGCTGATTAAAATAATAAAAAATAAGGGGGAATATTACATTAAGATTAGTTGGAAATATACTTTTCTTACATGATGAGAAAATTGAAGGTAAAACCTTTATTTGACTATAAAAACGTATATATATATATATATATATATGTGACTTAAAATAATCAGGGACTATGATTCACAAGGGGGGAAGTATGTTACACCCCATCTTATTGTTACCAAGTTACTTTCACCATCATCAGTAAATATGACGATAAATACCATTTGTGACTATTAAACATTTATGAAATACTAAAATAGGTATTAAGATGTTATTGCTTTTAAAGGAGTAATTATGTTTATATTGGTAAAATGCAATGATGAAATATGTATTGCAATGTGAATATTCTAATGTTATGCAAATAATTTAAGATGCAAGTGGGTTTCATGTGAGCGACTCAATATTGTTATTATGTACTAAACTGAATGCAGGAACAGGTTTGAACCTCTGGAAGAGAGGGGAAATATCACTCAAGAGAGGAGCTTGGTCTGGTAACCCTTAATAAGCCTAACTGAGCATACACAAACTTAGTCAATTTAGAATGGGATTTGGTATGTAAACATTGGATGAAGTCTTTGATAAATTGGAAGATTGCATGGTCATCTTTGATTGGTTTCGATATTGGTCTTTGATTTACTTTGAGTGATAGAATGATAGGGTGATTGATCATCAATTCATTATGATAGTTTGATATTTGAGTGATGATACCTTTTTATGAGTTGTGATATATGAATGATTGTGCTTGATACCTATATATATATATATATTAAATATGCGTGCATATAAGTATTGTTGATATAAGTAAATTGATCGTCTCATATGTAAATGTATACAATAAAATAGATAGATAAGAATCTGTTTATATGTGTTTAAATACTCATATCAAATTAATGATCTATATATATATGTATGTACTCACATTAAGGGAAATGTACATATTAATATGTGTATGTAGTCACGTTAAGGGAAATATATATATGCATATAAATATATGTATATTGTTATTATGTGAAATATGTAAATATCAAAATAATAATGTATATATAATATATGTGTATATACATATAAACTTAAATACATAGAAATTTGAATTATGTGTAAATATATTTATATATTTGAATGGAAAATAATGCAATTCATAAACATATCAATAAGATAAATTATATATATTAATATAAATATATATATTATTATGTGAGGCACTTGATATTCTTGCATAGCACATTATATTCATTAAAGCACATTGTTTAAACTATAGTGCACTACTTTAACCAAGCCTATAAGCATAAAAGTGTTGTTCATATGTATGCAATAGCTAAGCATATATATACAACACATAGAATAAGGAGTATGTTGTTTATTAAAACTTGGTAAACGCTTAAACCAACACATAGGCATGAGTATTAAGAAGAAAACTTTAATAATTGCAAGTAACAGCTAAAGCACATTGAATAGCGCTTAACGTAAGGCAGGAGACCAACACATAATAATGTTTGGATGAGTTGAAACATAGTGCAAAGAGTAGAATATGGCGTGTGGAAAATAAAACAAACCATAGTATGAATATTATATGGAAAACATAGTCAAATATTGTGAAGCAAGAATGAATATCAATGCATAAAGAGCTTTGACCTAGTCTTTGTAAACAACAACCAAGTAAATAGGGCACGTGGTAAAATATGTGGCACCAAAGTATGAATTCTTCTCATCTTTTAGAAGTCTATTTTTAATGCATTTCCTATGTATGGGACAAGTGGAATAAGAGAAATAGTCAAGTATCAAGCTGGCTAGAAATGGTCGACCTCTAGAAACATTATCCTTGCATTTCTAATTGAATTACTTTGATGTCATGAGAATACAACAATTGGTTGAGCATGAGAAAATAGTCATCATTTTCATTCTGCCACCTTGAACCTTTCTAGCTGAGTTGAACCTTTGAGTTTAAGAAGTGGCAATATTGAGAGATCATTTTTAGCCTTAGAGTGATCATCTTTTTGTATAAAAAGGGGAGCATCCTTCTTCATTGGGACACATAATTGCATTCTTATTTTTTAATTTTTTTGAGAGTTACTCACTACATTTTTGAGTTGTGAGGATTTTGAAAGTGAGTTAAGTGAGGTTAGAGTGAGTTACATTGTGAATTTATCAAGGGAAGATATAATTTACTGAGAAGCTAAATTTCAAAGGAATTGCAAACTATTTTTGGTGAAGGATGAGCCACGAAACCAAATTATCAGTGGGAGCGTTTATACAAGCATGTTAATCTCTATTCCTTTGCTTTTTATTCTGAAAAGATTGTTTTGTTTGAGGATTGTTTCAATTGAGAAAGGAATATTTTTTAATGTACATAGTGATGCTTGGTTTAGCTTCTTTTTTTCTTGATGGATTCTTGTTTTCGAGAAAACCTTTTTGGTTGGGTTGCATGTATACTTATATGTACATGAATATGTTCTATATAATGGAATTTGAGTGGTTTTTACGAATTATACTTAGTCAAGTAGACTATATTAATACGACATTGAGGTGATATCTTGAATTGATAGCTTATGAGGATAGGTAAAGCCTTGTGGTTAATGTGGATAGTAACACCACATGAATAATGGCATAATAGCCATATCATCATTAATAGGTTGTGAACCTTGTTGATAATTTATATGTGAACCGTATTGTGAAGAGGACTATGGGTGCAAAAGCACCAACCCCTCACAAGTTGATAATGTCCTTCAGATAAATATACAAATATACCAGAATGAAACATAAAGCCTAAATCTCCCCCAAAGGGGTCCCCTGAACATCTCATTCACCTACAGAAACCAAATAATAGGCTAACCACTACAAGGATACGGATCCCAAAAATAGGGGACATTATAGTCTACCCTCCCCAAGATTGCTTGTCCTCAAGTGATCCTCACCTACACACTCAAGCCCATCCTAAATGTCGGGACCCCAAACCAGATAGTACCACACTCTACTGAAACTCCATGACAACCAGTGGACAACAATAATGCTAAACTGAATATCCATATCAACCACTATCTAAAGAAAGAGCTTTGACATAGTCTTTGTAAACAACAACCAAGTAAATAGGGCGCATGGTAAAATATGTGGCACCAAAGTATGAATTGTTCTCATCTTTTAGAAGTTGGTTTTTTATTGCATTTCTTACATATGGGGCAAGTGGAATAAGAGAAATAGTCAAGTATGAAGCTGGATGGAAATGGTTGACCTGTAGAAAAATTATCTTTGCATTTCTAATTGAATCACTTTGTTGTCATGAGAATACAACAACTGGCTGAGCATGAGAAAATAGTCATCATTTTCATTCTACCACCTTGAACCTTTCTAGCTAAGTCAAACCTTTGATTGTAAGAAGTGGAAATATTGAGATCTTTTTTTTAGTCTTAGCATGCTCAGGTTTTTGTATAAATAGGGGAGCATTCTTCTTCATTGGGACACATAATTGCATTCTTATTTTCTGATTTTTCATAAAGTTACGAAGAAACATTTTTGAGTTGAGAGTTTGTGAGGATTTTGAGAGTGAGTTAAGTGAGGTTAGAGTGAGTTACACTGTGAGAATTTATCAAGGGAAGATAGAAGTTACTAAGAAGCTAAGTTTAGAAGGAATTGCAAACTATCATTTGTGAAGGTTGTGTTAGGAAACCAGATTATTAGTGGGAGCGTTTATACAAGAATGTCGATCTCTATCCCTTTGCTCTTTATTTTGGAAAGTTTGTTTTGTTTGAGATTGTTTCGATTAGGGAAGGAATTTTTTTGAATGTACGTAGTGATGCTTGGTTTAGCTTGTTTGTTTCTTGATGGATTCTTGTTTTCATGAAACCTTTTTGGTTGGGTTGCATGTATACTTAAATATATATGTATATGTTGTATATAATGGAATTTGAGTGGTTATTAGGAATTATACTTAATCAAGTAGACTATATTAATACTATTTGAGGTGATATCTTGAATTGATAACTTATGAGGATAGGTAAAGCCTTGTGGTTAATGTGGATAGTAACACCACATGAATAATGGCATAATAGCCATATCATCATTGATAGGTTTTGAACCTTGTTGATAATTTATATGTGAATTGTATTGTGAAGAGGACTATGGGTGCAAAAGCACCAACCCCTCACAAGTTGATAATGTCCTTCAAATTAATATAAAAATATAGTGAATATTGTGAACATGTGATTATCTGAGTTATACTGAATGTAGAAGTTTTATAATTTGTTTGTTATCACTTGATCATTATATTACTTTTGATGGAAACCCTAGGTTGGAAATAACCTATTTGGGAGGGTTGTTATTTGATTAATGATTGAAAAAAATAGGTTGAGAATAACCTATATGATCTAATTGATCATTTTATTATTGATTATGCTTTCAAATGGAGTTGACTTAATGTTGATTTTATACTTTGTATGGAGTCTTTTATTGATAGGAATATCCTTTTTGATTGAGGCCATTTATTGTTGAGATCATGCCTTTAAGCTGAGGTCATTTACTGTTAATTTGTATGTGAAGTTTGGAATATGAAGTTATATGTGAGGTTCGAATCATGAAATGACCATAGGTTGTTCCTGGGGTTAGGATAATCCAATGGAGGGGATAGCTTATGCGTATGAATTGCTTTAGTTGAAATGTCTTAGTAAACTAGAAAAGAATATAGGTTATTCCAAGGGTTAGGATAATCCAGTGAAGGGGATAACCTATTCATGAAATATGTTTGGTCAATAAAAATCGAGCACTTATAACAGTGAATGGGATGAATCTCACTCGAAATAAATGGGTGATGAATCTTAGGCCAAAGTAATGTAGATTCTCACTATCTACACTATCAGTTCATGGTGATCCAATTATGCATGGAAGTCTGGGATTGTCATACACGTAGGTTGTAGCCATTGTATGGAAAATTTCTAGTTATGTAGGACACTTCACAACACTCGGGAAAGGCCAAGGAATTTTATGAGGTTACCAAACCAATCTCTTCGTCGAAGGATAGGGCCATCTTACCGTTGGGTAGATGTGCGAGGGACTACAGAAAGTTCGAGGTTCACGGAAAAGCGCTTGAGTGATTCTTCTCCTCATTAATTGACAACCAATATTTGGAAGGGGGGCTACCAACACCATATGTATTTCTACTGCCAGAAGCTCAAAAGAGCTATGTATGTTTTCTTGTAACCATCTATATGGAAGATTGTAAACATGAATGCAAAACTTGAGATTATTCAATATGAAATCAATAATTTGGAAAGATTAGGAAATTATAATGAAATGCAATGGAAGTTTGGAATAGTGTTTATTTCAAATGTGCATGTTATCTTTGTTATAGAAAAGAAAAAAATTATTTGCTATGTGATGGCAACATGGTTTATTCACTTGTGGGTAAAAACCTAGGAAATTTTTTTAGTAGAACATTGGGCATGTTACAGATGCTCAAATGATGTTCCTTTTCACCTTTTAGCCTTCTCCAAATCCCAACGCCCAACTTAGGGTTTTGCTCTTTTAAAATAAAATATTAATAATCCCCTCACAAAACCCAATGCCAACTTTGTCTCTTGCACAATTAATTAGTATTTTTTCTTTTGAAAGTATTTCCATTTAATGAAATAATAATAAAGTAACTTAAAATATATCATTTTAATTAAAGTGACTTTATTCACCTTATAACGCCATATTATAAAGTACTTTATTAAAAGTAACTTTATAACATTAAATTATAAAGTAAATTTAATAAAAGAATATTATTGAAATAACGTGACTTTAATAATTTAATTACTCTTAGTAATAATTTAGCAATAACCCCCTAAGAGTGTCCTGACCCAATTACCAACTACACGTGTGCCGCCATGGAGATTAATATCACTTACTATAAATAGCATGTATGAATGGTGAACTCCAAACTGCCTTTGAAAGGCCAACCAACCAAATGCCAAATCACTGAGCTGGATATACTAAAATGAAACATCAAGCCTATTGAAGAGCTTGAATCTCCCCCTGAACATCTCATTAACCTACAAGAACCAGATAATAGGATAACCATTGCAAAGATATGGATCCCGAAAAAAAGGGGACACTACAGGCTCAGACCTGGAAGTGCATTCGCCTAATTTTGAACAACTCAAAGGATCTCCAAAAATGTTCATCATAAAAGATTAGCAGCAGTCATATACAATATGAACTGAGTGAAATCTACTCAAAGGTTCATATGAAATTGATTCTCAGTTTATACAACAACATCAAATGATTTGCATATTTATGTATTGTTATTCATATCCCTGTTCCACTAACCACAACATGACATATACTACTCCCATTCATAGCAAATGAACAACAGGCCTTTACCAATTCAATCTGAATAATAAAAAGAGACTAATTTGTGTATTTTTCTTGCTCAAAAATGATATAACAGTGAGTATTTCAAAGTTATAGTGTACAAATTTTTAGCATAAAATATATAAATGGCAGTGATGACCAAAAATCTAGTAACATGTGTAGGTTTGGATTGATAAAAGAAAATTAAAGCATGCTTAAAATACTTAAAAAGAATCACAACTTGTCCCAAGGCTTGCTCTAATTTGTCTTTATTTTCCCTTCATCCTATTTGGAGTTCATTTTCTTGTCTTACCTAGAAGACAAAGGTTGCGTACTCTTTCAATAGTTGATGAGTAAATCTCAGTTTTGTCTTTGTTGCCTTTGTCTCATTCATATGTAGGATTCCCAAATGGAATTAGACTCCTTCAATTAATATATGGTGTTGAAGGAAATACAGACAACTAGGAAAATATTACGTGGCCTTTGGAAAGAAAACAAATCTAGGTCTGCCTCATAAGACAAATTTGTCTTATTTTGTGCTCACCTATATTGTCTTTTCTACACTTAGCATATTTGTTTTCTTCAAAATTTTCAACCCTTTTAATATGCCATCAATAACGTTGCAAATACCCAATATCTGAATTTGAATATCACTTTCTCAATATTAAATAAATCGACCATCATTCAAAACATGGATATCAATCACTCAGGACGTAGTAAATCAATTACTCTTAAAATTTATAATAAAATACCTCCTAGAGATATCTTTGCAAAACCCCAATATTTGTCTCTGAGATTGGTCTAATATTTATTGTCCTGGAAACTAGAATCTTGCAAACTCTGGATATCTCTAATTATCAATCTTCATCAAACCCTTACAATTGAATCTTCAAAAACTTGCTTCTCAAACAAGCTAAATACAATCGCTAATCTTCAAATTTATCTCCAAAGGAGATTCATAAATTTTCCTTAACGTACAATTGTGAATCTTGGATGGATCCACCAATGCCAGCTAGGGAGGAATCTTTCACCACCAAAACTAGAACCCGTAGGAAAACCACCTAAGGTTTCAAACTCCAAAGAGCTCCTCCAAACTTCAAAACTCAAATAAAATAATAAATCGGAATATGAGAGAGTGAGCTCTCAATTCCTTTTTATAATCCCTTTTTAGGTTTCCCCACCTAAATCACTTCACACAATATTATAAAGTGACTTTATTAATTATACCTTCTAATATTTCTCATTATCACTTTATAACCCCTTAATATTTAATCATTTAATATTTACCTTTGTATTTGTACTCTTGCCAGGTAACAAAGAATAATTAAATATATTAATATTATTTAGGCGGACTGGAAAATGAGGACATTGCATCTCAGCACCCTTCTTAAATACTTCAAGAATACAATGATGTTGGGAAATTACATCAATGTTGATGAACAAATACCAATTTCATGCATAACCTTTAGGAGAGAAACCTCACTAAATAAGTCACCAAATCCACAATGCAAAGGAATAATAAAGTGTTACCCTAAAATTTGTCAATGCAAACTAGTTTGGGGCAGCTCACAAGTCTATGTCCCTACTCTATCATCAAGGGAAGTTCCCTTTATTGAACATGTGTGAAAATTATACAAATGATGACATATAAATATCATATTTATATATCTACAACATTGTTCCATAAAATGATAGATAATTAAACTACACAAAAAGTAAATCTATGATATTTAATGTAATGTCCCCATTTTCCAGCTCGCCAAAATAATATTAAAGTATTTAATTATTTTAATTATTTAATGTCATTTGGAAAAAGGGAAATTATAAAGGTGATGTTAAATGATTAAATAATATAGGTTTATAAAGTGACGTTGAGGAATATTTAAAAGTTAAATTAATAAAGTCGCTTTATAATAAAATGTTAATTGATTTTGGCAAGAAAACCCTAAAAAGGTAAAAAGGCATTATGAAAATACTTGAGAGCTCATTCTCTTATAATTCTGGATTATTATTTTATTTTGGGTTTGTGTTTTGGTGGAGCTATTCAGAGTCTGAAACCCTAGGTGGGAATTCCTAAGGGTTCCAGTTTCGGTGGTGAAAGATTCCTGCCTAGCTGTCATTGGCGGATTCGTCCAAGATTCACACTTGCGTGATAAGGGAAAATTTATGTATCTCCTTCATAAATAAATTTGAGGATTAACAATCATCTTCTCTACTCAGTTTGAAGATTTGAGTATATCGTTGTGTTGTTGATATTCTCAAGGTGGTGAACATTTCTACCTATCTACTTTTTGGATGCCATACTGTTGTTTGTTTATTGTCATGGTTCCCTTTTCAAGGCATCTATGCTATTGAATACTATTGCAGATTTCACCTATCTGTTTGGCATGAGAGTTATTCATCTTGGGCATGGATCCTTTGGCAATACTATCCACCTCCATTTTTGTTTTCCATTGTTGCATTTCTGGAAGGGTGTATCTATTGTTATGGAACTAGACATGGTTCCAAGTTATTCATATCATCTCTGAGATCCCTAGACATGGAGGCTAGCATTCATTAAGTGTAAACTTGTGTATTTCTAGAGAGAGGCATTGTTCCTAAAGGAAGGTTGAGGGTTGTTTGTGGCTGATGTTGCATATTAGACCTGGACAGTTCCTCATTCTTCATGAAAAGTCTCTTTTTTGCCCTGTGTTGGAGTCTTGGGCACATCTAGTGTATGTAGGAGGTTGCTAGGAGGGAGGGAAAGCTAGATGTGGTCATTTATCAAGTCCCCAATCTGCCTCTCAATGAATTGTTGCTATATCAGGTCTATATGTGAAGCTTCAAGCAATGCTTATTGGGTGTGGAGTCCAAATAGGAAGTATTTCACAGGTTGTTGTTAGTGTTTCTTAGGCTTGGCATGATAAAAAAGTAGTCTACTATTCTCGTTTCAGACCCACACATACTTCCAAGTTTGGGTATCACATGTCTTCATTCTTACTAAATGCATGTCATTGATCTGATTATCAAAAAGTGTAAAGGTTTGTCTACTGTAGTGAATTTATGAGCATTGTAATTGTAACCAGGCCATAATTTCTACTATATCTAAGTGTGCATTTGAGTATTGGTTGTTTGAAAATATAGCTTGTATATTGGGTTCCTTAGCACTCCATCTAGGTTTGTTTCATACTGTAATTTGTTATCAACAGTGAATTACTTGAATATAAAACACACGGTATTCCAGACTTATTGGAATTTGATGTAAACCTATTAGCAGTCAAAAATATCATCTGTGTGAAACCTATGTTATAATGATGTATATATTGACATTGAGATGCTCGGCTAATCCTTGAATGATCAATTTAGTTTATGCCAAATAATTTGACAAATAAAGTATGTAAGATTATGTTTGAGAACTATCGTTCAAATCTAGTAAGGAATTTTACAGTCGTATCAAAGTTGTGCATCTTGCCAACTTGAAGGTTTTAGTACCAAATTTGCATCGCAGAAAATTCAGATTAGTAATTCAATGGGGCATCATGGCTACTATTAGTGAACCAGTTAGTTCTTTGCTTGATCTATGAAGCGAGATCAGCCTGATTTTGAATGGAAATGGAATAAAGAACAAAAGGCTATGAAAGTTCTTCAAGAGAAATTGAAATTTATAGGTAAGAAATTAAATCACTTACCTCGGTCAAAAATAGTTCTTCTCAGCATTTTAGAGGAAGCAGAAAGTTGTCTATGCAAGGTTGGTCAATTACCTCCCCAGCTAATGCATAAAGCTATGACTTCATTGGTTCATTCTTTGGTTAAGCCAGTGTTGATGAGACATTGGGATGAAGAGGTAAGACTTGCATTGGTGAAGTTGCAAGAATTGCAACTCCTAATGCACCATATGATGATGACATTATGAGGGAAATACTTCAACTAATTGTGGAGTGTTTTCATGGGCTACATGATGTCAAAATCCCTACCTTTGGATAGAGAGTTGAAATCTTGGAAATTATGGCAAAGGTTAGGTTATGCTTCTTCATGATTGATCTTGGGTGTGATGAATTCATTCTTCAAATGCTCCACTACTTCATAACCAAAATTAGAAAAAGTCATTAAGACAATCTTAAAACAAGTATGCTAACTATTTTGTCCCTACTTCTAGATGAAGGTGATCATGTTTGCAAGCAGTTGCAATCAAATTTGTTGGTCATTTGGAGAAAAGAGCAACATGTCTCAACCACAACATATGATTTCACAAGAAGATTGGTTGAGCAAAAAATTGAGAAATTCAAGGCACAATTGTCTGTAAAAGAACTAATCTCATTTGGTAAACAGGTTCCACTTTCTCTACAGGAAGAAAATAGGCCATTATCCAATGAATCAACTGAGTTGGATGGTGAGTACAAAGAGAAAATTGAGCCCTCTTGTGTTATAATGCCTAATGAGGGTATTGATGATGATTTTGTATGTGGGGCTAGTGTTGCCCTAGTTCCAAATCAGCGAGTGTGTACAGATGATAACATAGAAGAAGACAATTGAGTGACTTAGGTGCTTCAAAACCAATCTGATGCTTCTTCATGTGAAGCAGAAGTTGTTCATAAGTTTGATAGTCCACACAATTTGGAGAACCAATTCAAGGTGAGTGAAGATAAGATTGTTGCAGCATTGTCTCATTATGATAGAATGCACAAACTGATTGAGGATCACATTTGGAAGGTTCAACTTTGTAATGTCTCCATTTTCAATGTCCTCTTTGGATTAGTTTGGTTCTGATACACTTACTATATTTAGTAAGTGTTATATTTAGTAACTAGCCCGATACGTAGAACAGTGTAGGGTTTCCTGTTTGGGCAATGTGTGGAAGTTGTCCGATGAGCTTTAATGTTTTGCGCCAGTCCTTTCTATGGGGTTTTCCGGAGTTTCAGGCATGGCTTACTATTTTATCAGGGGCCAATTCTAGCACTTACTATTTATAGTAAGTCAGGTTGCTTATCAGTTTCTTCACCAGTTTAAGTTTTCATATTATTTGCTATTTTTAGTGCTTACTAAAAATAGTAAGTCTATTTGTGGAAAGTTGGTCCAAGTCAGGCCACTCTCAGCAGTGTCATTTTAGTTGGCTTTGGGTTTGCTAAGGTCAAACTATTTTAATATCTGTATTTCCTCTCTTGAAAATAATTTTAATAAATTTGTTTTATAACTTTATATTGAGGGTCAGAGGGGTCATAAAATAGTACCTTGGTGCCTAATGAGATAACTTAACATTGTTTTAGAAGGCTGAATAAGACAAAATAGTTTCCTTATGAGCCTAGAAAAGAGGTTTATTTATCATTTTTAAAGGCTAATGTTATGTCTCATAAGGTGGGATGCTTGACTTGGGCTTAATGTCAACTTTAAATTAAAAATCAAAAGTAGAATTTTGAAGGCAAAAAGTTGGATGCCCCTCTTGGGGTAATTTCATGTCATTTCATAAAGTGAAATGAGGGGGAAATATATTCAAACTCAAATGCAAGTTGCCCTAATCCTTCCCTCACCTTATAAATATGAGTTTTGGCTCTCATTTGGTCATGTTGAAAATGGTTGCATAAGGAGATGCTACTCGTTCTATGCCAAAGGTCTAAAACACAGGTGTTGAGGACAAAAACCCTTGGAATTGAGGAGTTGGTTTTAGTAGTGCAATATCTACCCTAGCTGGTGGAGGCATGGTTCCATCCAAGGATCACATTTTGAGCTTCATTATCGAAGTTTCAGTCAAGCAGGATGAGTATTTTTGAGTATTTTGATGTGTGATCAAATGGGTTTTGGTTTGTGATAGCATAGTTTCATTTTGGCATGATTTTATGAGTGTTTGGAGGTAGTTTCAATGATTTCTGGGCTTTTTGGTGACTAGGTCTGATCATGGTGTTTTGCTCATATCTCTCAAATGACTTAAGATCTCATCGTGGGTATTGTTCCTTTTGATGCTCCTATCCTAGGTGCCACTAAGCATATATTTTGTGGAATTTTTTGAACAAGCAATGATTTCTAGGACCAAATCGCCCTATTGTTGCTAGCACCTTATCTGGGTGTTATTTCCTAATCGGGTCGACCTTGTTGACAAATATTATCTACCATTGTTGGGAGTTGTTAGAGGGGTGTTTGGTGTTGCATTGCATGGCGTTTGAAGGCCTAACTCATTGGTGTTGAACGTGACAAAGTAGAAGATCATAATCTATTGTTTGGTTCTCATTTACAGGTCTGATTGCTTATTTTTGGGTTTGAAAATTATATCTCAAAGGATTGTAATTTTCTATTATTAAAATCAGATTATATAAAGCTTTGAAATTTTCATTTGCTAATGTATTATCCTCCTATTTTTCATACTTTTCATTATTTATTTTATGCAAGCTCAAAACATGAATGGCACATGAAACTCAATGCAAAACATCTATCAAACAAACACAATCAGCAAATCAGAAAAACTCAGAAAAAAATCAGGGGTCTTTAATTACAAACTTGAAAGAAGACAACAAGGAATTGGAGAAGAATATTTTAAGGATAGTTTACAAGCAATCAAAGAAGGTCTAGTGAAAATGAAATTAGACTACTTACATCTTCTTTCAGATCATGACTGTCTCCTCAACCTCGCTGAAATATATTCAGACTCTTTGAGAGGGAAAGAAGGGGAAGTTGATAAACTCTCTCATGAGCTTAAGGTTACAATGGATTCCTTGAAGAGCACTCAAATGGCCCTTCAAGAATTAGTGATACAGATTGATGAGGTACGCTTGGAGTGAAGCTTGGCTCAATTTTCATCATCCACAACAAAAGTTTAGACATCCATATCTCTTGAGGATAATGGTGATTCACATGTTGGGAGCGATGTGCCTCTTGGATTGGTCGGGTTCAGGGTACATTTAGAGTTGTGTGGGCTCAAGGAGTCCTCTTGTGTTGGAGATTCCTATAAGGAGTATGATGCCTCCTTGATTTCAGATTAGGTGACTCATGTCATGGAGTCATTTGTTGAAGGATACATTGTTCTTGATCCTGAGAGGTATATGCTCGATTTTCCAATGGATTACGCACAAGGGCATAATTATTCCATCTCTAACCCATTGGTTTCTACCTCCTACATTGTTGGTTGATGGTTGTCCTCCTTTTTTGGTTAGAGAGTTTTTAGGGTACACTTTGAGGATAACAGTTGTTTGGAGGGACAAGAGAGACAAGAGTCACCACTTTGGTGTTGGTAGTTGGTTTGATGATGAGTCCTTATCATCATATGACATTGGAGATACCTTTTGCTCCATCATAGAAATGATTTACAGATTGCATGGTGTTGTTCTGATTTATACCAGTAGCTTGTCAGGGGTTGGTATGTGTTTCTATGCACCAATGTTGGGAATCTTTCACATCCATGGGAGACCACTCAGAGTGGGATGGATTTTTGATGACGCAGACACGCCAATCTTGGCTACAGGTTTAGGTGTCACCAATGGAATGAGTGCACAAAATGATATTATGGGCACAAGGCTCTACATTGGTAATGTAGAGATAGCTATTGGACAACCTTGTATTAAAAAGATGGTTTCATCAGAGACTTGTATGTTGAGCCATACCGTTGTTCCATCTTCTTTTCAGGAGATTTACAAGGCATCATCTTGTGAGGAACATGGCTTTCATGACGGTATATTTCTTACTCCTAAAAGCAAACTATGAAATTCATTCTATGAAGTTTATCATGACCTTTGGCCTAATGAGACACATAAATGGAAGAAACAATTACAAGTTACTAAGGATAAGGTTGAGAAAACCTTGTTTCACTTCGATGTGACTGATAAATTCATCGATTATCTCCTTTGGAAAATTGATTTTGAAGAGGGACAAGAAGGTCCACGGGAAGGAGTTAAGGCCTTGAGTTTGCATACAATCAAACGTGGCCTTAAAGACATAAGATTAGGGTAATTACAATTGATTTCAAATAGAAACCATTTCATCAGCGTTATAGAGGAATTTGTTTTGACATATGGCTTCTAGTGTTGTCATTTATGGCAACCAAAATCATTCATCTGATCCACGGTTTAGTATTGGTTCATACCGATAGAACATAATGAAGAACAGGGTATCCGATTAAAGGTAAAGATGTCGATCTGTATACTTCACCAGACTATTATTTTGATTTGTGGATCTCAGAGAAAGGTATGTTTATTTTCGTACTACCTCATTCAAGATGTATCAAGCTTCGCATTTACTGGTGTACGATCCAGGAGATCCGGTGCATTGATCTTTTGGTTATCTGTGCTAGAAGGCCGACTTGGTGGATATAGCCATTGTGGATATAGCCATTGTGGATATCTAAGGAGTATTTGGTTAAAAAAAAATTGTGTTCAAACATGTTTATTTAGGTCCCCACTATTCTATGGCCAACTATGGATGGTACGCATAAAGAATTAGTTCAGGATTTAGCCGATAGTTGGAAAGTATTTTATGTTTTAAGAAAGCCGACATATGAATGATCAAATCTTTGATAGCGGATATATATATGAGATCGGTTGTATCATTTTAGATATTTGAATGTGTGTGATGTGAAGTATATTAGTGCGGTGCAAAATTCAAAAGGATAATGGTGTGAATTTATCCATGGATGGTTTTATGATGCGAATTGCAGAGCAGAGCAGAGCGAAGTACGAAATTAGACAGAAGGTCTAGAATCTGATCTATGAGCCTAATCGAAACTGTAACCTAGCATAAGTAGATGCTATTACTTCAATTCAAACCTTCATATGGTCTTAATCTAAACATTTTGTAAGGCAGTGAGCCTTTCTATTTTGATCAGTGAGTTCTAGGAAGTGAGCCTGAATGCAAGTGCATTCCCATTTCGTAAAACTTATATTTGAGTAACTCAATTTATGGATTGACCTCCACCGTGGTTTTTCCCCTAATAGGGTTTCCACGTAAAAATCCTTGTGTCATGGTGTTGTGGATGATTACTTTGTGTGTTTGCATCTTTCCTTTGGTTTAATTTTGAAATGGTTTAAAATCATATTAATAAAGTTCAGATTTGTAGAACACTGATTCACCCCCCCTCTTAGTGTTCCCTTGAGTCAACAATTGGTATCAGAGCTTAGTTCCTCAGAAGAAGTTTAGTAGCTTGAGGTAGATCTTGGAATGTAATGGACTCTGGTAGTCTTCAACAATAGCTTTTGGTGGCACTTGATGACCTTGATCAGTCTAAAGCAGAAGTCGATGAATTGAAAGAAAATCTTAGGGATGCTGAGAAATTCATTCAGACATTGAAGGATCATATTGTTAAATCTAGGGAAAAGAGGAAGGATCTATGTGATCAGATTAATCAAAAAGAGAGAGAAAACATGGATGATGCTCACTTGAATCAAACCTTGAAGGAAATAACTGAAAAATGTGAAAAGCTTTCCAGAGACAATGCTACCCTAAAAAATGAGATGGAATCTATGGTGATGAAACTGACTAAGGAAATTGAAGAAAGGAAGAAGAATGAGGAGAACCTTGCTCAATTCTTAAAAGAAAAATCTGATGAATGCAGAAGACTAAATGGAGAATTCATTTAGTTGGAGAGTGAATTGCAACAATCCAGAAACAATGAAGAATAACTTGAAAAATAAACTGTTATTCTCATACATGAACTTACTACTGCAAATGAATACAAGGAGAAGTTCAAGATTCGTTCAGTTAAGCTTGATGAGCTGACTCAAAATCAGAAGAATGGAAATGACAAGTGAGGTCTTGGATATGAAAAAGGAGAAAGTTTCGGATCTGGACAAAAGAATTTCAGGCAAGGTAACTAGATGAACAAAGGTGGAAGGTATCCGGTAAGGAAACCTAATGCTCAAAAGTTTAATGGATACTATTTTTCTTGCAATAAATTCAGTCATATGGTTGCTCAGTGTAGAAGTAAAATGAAACCAAGTAATTCATCATTTTTTGGTCAGTGTTTCAATTGAAAAAAGTTTGGTCATAAATCAATTGAATGCAAAAATGTGTCAAACTACTCTATCAGTAGAAGGAATGTTGAATGTTATACCTGTGGAAGAATTGGGCGTATTTCTAATCAATGCAGATCAAAAGGAAATCAATGGAATGATTGGTATAGACAAGGAAATATTGTGTGCTACAATTGCAACAAATATAGTTACATTGCAAGATTCTGGAGAAACAAAAATATGGATAGAAGAGGTCTAGTATACAAAGGTAGAAATACATAGAAAGATGTTAAAGAAAAAGGAAAAGTGACCGCGGATGAAATAAGAGATCAGATGAAGAAGATATGGGTAAGTAAGAATGAGTCTGATGTTGGAAATGGTTCTGCATCAGAACCTGCTTCTGATAATTCCTTCATAAATTGATTTCAAACCATTGGTCTAGGGGGATTTTTTCACGAAAATCCTTTTTCCCCTGTCCGTAAGCTAGTACCAGAATGCAAAATATTATCAAAAATGTGTATTAATGATCTACAGAGGCTTTGGAAATCATTCACAAGGAAATTCAAGAAATCAGAGGTCCACGGAATAATTTTTCTCTCGCTGTCTGAGAAAACAAGGTATCTAGAATCCCTAGAGCAAAAGCATTTATTACAAATGTGTGAGCTATAAAAGTCAAGTTATAACCCTCATTTGTCACTTTGCATCGAAGAAGAGAAGAAGGAGAGCACTCGGTAGCAGAATTTAGGAGTGAAGTTAATTCAGTGGAAAATCTCGAAATACATCAAGTATTTCAGTTGTTTTTTGGAATTTCCATATAATTTGGCGTGTGGTTGTACAGAAGGCAAAATGGAAAAAATCAAAGGGTCAATCAGTTTAGATGAATTCAACAGTGAAAAGATTAGGGCTGTGAGAAATTTGTTGTCGCCTGATGAATTGATGTGGTTGAGAGAAGCCAAACACAAGAATTTGGACATTTGGAATGAGTTTCCCTATTTCAAGAACGCAGAAATCGTTAAATTCATTATGAGCAGTTTGAATGACGACACTTTGATTCTGGACAAACCCTACATCATTTTGAAGGAAGTAATTGGAAATTTGACTGGATTATGTGAAGTTGGGGATATACCGAAAAAAAAATCCATCCAGAATAAAGAATTTGAAACCCTAACCAGAGTCACTGGAGATCAAAGGGCACCGATAATCTAGACAATCAAAAACCCTGTGACAAGGTACATTGCACACGAAGTATCATATAAAATATTTTTCAGAAACAGAGAAGGAGAAACCTTGGTTGATGCAGTTTACATCTCTCACAAAATGATAATGGAAGGTTAGGATTTTGACCTATGCGAAATGCTAAAGGATCAACTAATGGAGAATGTGCAATTAACAAAAGAGACAGATTACCCTTCTAGGTTTGGTACTCTAGTCATATGTCTAGTAATGTACTTTCTGAATTGTTTACCGATGAACAACAATGTGGTGTGGAAAGTAAATGAACTAGTGTGCGAACAAATCTACACACACTCTAAGAGCTTCGCTAAGTGGGATCAAGAATTTGGAAATTTCTTTTAGAGTTTACTAGGAAAGTGTGGGTCAGTTGGTATTTCTCTTCCAGTAAGAGCACTTGAAGTTGATTCCTCTTCCAGTGGGATGGAGAGAAAGAAGAAAAGAGAAAAAGAAATTGTTGTTTGTACTCCTCTAGAATGCAAGATTTCGAAAATTGAAGGAAAAGGCAAAGAATAGGAGATTGTGGATATACCAGATGAGTAATTTGATGAGGAAACTGAGGACACTCAAGGAAAAAATAGGATTCAGCTGAACCAAAACAAGAAAAGGAAATGATAGAAGTAAGTGAAGAAGAAGATTACTTGACAAAAGAGAAGCTACAACAACAAGAAGGTGGAATGTAGAAAATTGCTCAATTATGGTCTATCAGACCCTCATATGATCAGGATATGATCCTAAGTGTACTAAGTTCTCATGTTGTGCACAGTCAAATCAAATTGGAGAGTTTTTAGAATATTTTACTTCAAGAAATGATTGAATGCATTAAGGAAACTATGGACTCTGAGTCTCAAAACAAAGAAGAAGGAGAAGTAATCCTACATTTGAAGGAGCAGTTCAGGCTATCACTTACCAAGTTATAAAATAAAATGAATGATTTGAGGCAATGCATAAGTGCAGAAAATAACATCTACAACTATTGCATCTGTTGGCCTCATGCAGTTGGGAAATACAAAGAGAAGTTGGAGCAAATTGAAACATAATTGAATGGGATTGGAAAAAGTTTTGATATGTTTCAGGATCGGGATGGTACAATCAAGAAAATAATTCAAGAGCTATAATCTGAGCACACAAAAATTAAATTCACTAAAAAGAAACTTGTGGACACTTTTTGGAAAGTAAAGGACCTAACTGAATGCAGACTAGAATAGATGGTTGACATAGTAAGGAAAGGTGAGAAATTATAGGATGTGATCACAATTCTGGAATCCTTCACTAAGATTGTCAACAGGACATCTAAGTATAACAACATGATCATAATCATTGGGATTGCAATAGAAGCTTGGAAGAAATTCCTTCCAGAGATAAAAGAAAATCACAAGATAATTTTTTAACTCAAAGTAGCAGTTGTTCTTTTTTAAAATTTTGAATCAATTTTGAAGTTTTGGTCATATTTCAAAAGGGAATATTGAACACATTTTTTGTCAATTATTTTCATATGGATTCTAGCTTTTTCATTGATGTCAAATGGGGGGAGAGTGTAGTGAAAAATGCCTCATCAATCTCAGGGGGAGCTATGTTTTGAAATTTTAAAGTTTGGCAGCGTACTCATATTGGTTTTGACACTTAGTTATTTTTCACTAAGTGTTGCCATCAATACCAAAGGGGGAGATTGTTGGAATATGGCTTCTAGTGTTGTCATTGATGGCAACCTAAGTCATTCATCTGATCCACAATTTAGTATTGGTTCATACTGACTAAACATAATGAAGAACAGGGTATCCGATTAAAGGTAAAGATGTCGATCTGTATACTTCACCGGACTATTATTTTGAGTTGTGGATTTTAGAGAAAGGTATGTTGATGTATGTACTACGTCATTCAATATGTATCGAGGTGTGCATTTACTGGTGTACGATCTAGGAGATTTGGTGTATTGATCTTTTGGCTATCTGTGCTAGAAGGCCAACTTGGTGGATATAGTCGTTGCAGATATCTAAGGAGTATTTGGTTAAAAAAATATTGTGTTCGAACATGTTTATTTGGGTCCCCACTATGCTATGGCCGACTATGGATGCTACGCATAAAGAATTAGTTGATGATTTAGTCGACAGTTGGAAAGTACTTTATGTTTTATGAAAGTCGACATATGAATGATCAAATCTTTGATAGTGGATATCTATGAGATCTATTGTATCATTTTAGATATGTGAATTTGTGTGATGCGAAGTATATTAGTGTGTGGTGCAAAATTCAGAAGGATAATGATGTGAATTTATCCATGTATGGTTTTATGATGCGAATTGCAAAGCAAAGCAAAGTACAGTATCAGACAGAAGGTCCAAAATCTGATCTATGAGCCTAACCAGAACTATAACCTGGCATAACTAGATGCTATTACTTCAGTTCAAACCTTCATATGGTCTTAATCTGAACATTTTTTAAGGTAGTGAGCCTTTCTATTTTGAGCAGTGAGCCTGAATGCAAGTGCATTCCCATTTTGTAAAACTTATATTTGAGTACTCAAATTATGGATTGACCTCCACCATGGTTTTTCCCCTAACAAGGTTTCCAAGTAAAAATCCTTGTGTCATGGTGTTGTGGATGATTAATTTGTGTGTTTGTATCTTTCCTTTGTTTTAATGTTGAAATGGTTTAAAATCATATTAATAAAGTTCAGATTTGCAGAACACTAATTCACCCCCCCTCTCAATGTTCCCTTGAGTCCAACAAGTTGATGGTGCTTTTTCCAGTCCTATCCAACATGTTCTGAGTCATGATTCATCTTTTGATGATGGTAGTGAAATGGGGAATCCTCATGACTACTCTAGGATTTTATTGACTCGGACAAGTGAATTTCACCTCAATTGCATAATGAGGTGTGTTCGTCAATTTTCCTTCAGCCCACCTACACATGATTTGACCATATCTTTGATGACACATAGAGGTGGGTTGGACAAGGGATTATCTAATCCACTCTGGTATGATTTATTTCTGACTACAAGTGATGAATCCAAAAATTTCAAGTCTCCTACTTTGCTTTATCGAGATAGTTGTTACTAGAATCAAGAATCAGAGACTTGGCTCATTTGGGTTCCACTAGTTATTAGAGTGGCACAACGAAATTCAGCAGGCATTGGGAATGATGGACTTCCAATTTGTCTATGGGACCCGGGTGGAATACACCTATGGGTAGTTAGGATACATGAGGTTTATCACCACAGTACTTGGAGTTTGCATGATGAGGTTATGGGCTTAATTCAGAGCTTTTTGACCAAGTATCTAGATAAGAGTCCACATATTGTTGCACTAAAAAACATTATGCATTCTTGGATGACTGAATTCAAGAAATGGCAAGTGGAGAAACCATTATGTGCGATTTACAGGAGAATGATTTTCAAATTTGGGATCCAAGAATTTTAATGTTGGGTGGAGGGCTTCACCAGTTGATAGATATTGAAAACATCTTGGGCTTCAGCTACATTCAGAGGTTAATTGTTGAAGCATTCTATAGATTCATCTAGGATCTTGGTATTAGGCCATGGTATGCAAGTGTGGATTGCTTGGGAACAAGCATTCTCTAGGAAGGGAGGACTGTAATGTCCCCATTTCGAGCTCGCCAAAATAATATTAAAGTATTTAATTATTTTAATTATTTAATGTTTCCTAGCAAAAGTGTAATTATAAAGGTGATTTAAATGATTAAATAATATGGGCTTATAAAGTGATGTTGAGGAATATTTAAAAGTTAAACTAATAAAGTCACTTTATAATAGGTATTGGGAGAGTACAAGTACTTAGGTATTGATTTTCACGATAGGCTCAACTGGGTGACCTACAAAACAAAAAGGATATAGAATGGGTGGAGAGCTTCTTTCCTACTCCAAAATAGGTGTAGGAAAGTGGAGTTATGGGATTGGAAAACCAAGAAAATCATTTTTGGTTTGTTGGTTGTGTCGGTTGTCCTTTATGGTTGGTTGCGAGGTTTAGGGGAATAACATGTCAACCCACAAGTGGCAGCAAATGGAAAGAATCCAAAAACAATTAATTTCTAGTATTCTCAAAGTCAAATCGACAATACCATATGAGATCCTCCTAATTGAAGTAGGTATGTTTCCGATAGAAGCATAAGCAATAATTCGTTTGCTAAGCTATTTAAAAAAGGTTGACAACATGGATAAGCATCGGTGGCCCAAGCTAGTTGTTGAGGAAGACCTAAAATGTAGGAAAAAGACTTGGATGAAGCAGAAAAAGTAGTTGAGCAAGTGGTACATTAAATTGCATGAATGCCCTGACAATAGCGAAGTGATAAAAAAGTTTGTGATAGAGAAGTTTAGGATTGCCATATGGAAAAATCAGATTGGTCATAATAAAGTGCACTATGTCAAAGTTCAACCCCAAGTGGGAGCATGATGAAAAGGCTTACTTGAACTACAGTTGAAGGAAAAGCTAAAATATTAGTTGCACAGTTGAGGACAGGCCCCCATCATCTTAGATGTGAGATGGGTAGCTAAATGACCCCGAAGGAAGAATGGAAAAAAAGAATTTACATTTTCAGCAACAAAGGGATGGTTGAAATTGAGCGACACTTCATCCTTGAGTGTGCAACATATGAGGATATCTGTATTCATTTCAAAAACATTATGAAGGTGGATAGTTTGAATGAGCTATTTCAGGAGGCCAAACTTCATAAAACAATAAGCTTTCTGATCAAGATTCACAAAAGAAGAATCGATATCGAAAGAAAATTGAAATCGTGTTAATTGGTGTTTTCCTTGGTCCCTTAGACCACATGGTTTCATGGACGTTATTTAAATTTCCTTCATTTAATTTTAATAAAGTGTTCATTGATTTTGGTAAGAAACCCCTAAAAAGGAAAAAAGGCATTATAAAACACTTAAGAGTTCATTCTCTCATAATTCTGGATTGTTATTTTATTTTGGTTTTGTGTTTTGGTGGAGCTCTTTAGAGTCTAAAACCCTAGATGGGAATTCCTATGGGTTCCAATTTAAGTGGTGAAAGATTCCTTCCTAGTTGGCATTGGCGGATTCATCCAAGATTCACACTTTCACGATAAGGACAAATTTGTGTATCTCCTTTGGAGATAAATTTGAGGATTAACAATTATCTTCTCTACTTAGTTCAAGGGTTTGAGTATATCGTTGTAATGTTAATATTCTTAGGGTGGTGACCATTTCTACCTATCTATTGTTTGGCCACCATATTGTTGTTTGTTTATTGGCATGGTTCCCTTTTTGAGGTTTCTATGCTATTGAATAAGATTGCAGACTTCACCTATCTGTTTGGCATGAGAGTTCTTTATCTTGGGCGTGGATCCTTTGGCAATATTATCCACCTTCATTTCTGGTCACCATTGTTGCATTTCCAGAAGGACGTATCTGCTGTTATGGAACTAGACATGGTTCCAAGTTATTCATATCATCTCTGCAATCCCTTGGCGTGGAGGCTAGCAGTCATTAAGTGTAAATTCATGGAGTTCTAAAAAGAGGCATTATTTCTAAAGGCAGATCAAGGTTTGCTTGTGGCTAGCATTACATATTAGACCTGGATGCTTCCTGATTCTTCATGAAAAGTCTCTTTTCTGCCCTATGTTGGAGTCTTGGGCATGTCTGGTGTATGTAGGAGGTTGCTAGGAGGGGAGTGAAGCTAGACATGGTCATTTATCAAGTCCCTAGTCTGCCTCTCAGTGAATTACTGCTATAGCAGCTCTATATGTAAAGCTTCAGGCAGTGCTTACTAGGCGTGGAGTCCAGATAGGAAGTATTTCATAGGTTGTTGTTAGTGTTTCTCAAGCTTGGCGTGATCAAAAGCAGTCTGTTGTTCTCATTTTAGATCCATGCATACTTCCAAGTTTGGGTATCACATGTCTTCATTCTTGCTAAATGCATGTCACTGATCTGATTATCATAAAGTGTAAATTTTTGTCTATTGTAATAAATTTCTAAGCATTGTAGTTGTAACCAGACATAATTCTGCTACATCTGAGTGTGCATTTGAGTATTGGCTAAGTCTAAAAATATAGCTTGTATAGTGGGTTCCTTAGCACTTAATCTAGGTTTGTTTCAGACTGTAATTTGTTATCAGCAGTGAACTACTTGAATATCAAACACACTATATTCCAGAGTTATTGGAATCTGATGTAAACCTATTAGCAGTTAGAAATATCATTTGTGTGAAACCTATGTTATAATGATGTACATATTGAAATTGATATGCTTAGCTAATTCTTGAATGATCGGTTCAGTTTATGCAAAATAATTTGACAAATGAAGCATGTTAGATTATGTTTGAGAATTATGATTCAAATCTAGTAAGGAAATTTACATTCAAAGAGGTAAACATGGTTTCTCTTCGTAGCATCAAACTACAGGAATGCAAGGATCTACTTGAAATATAACAAAGAAAAGAGTGGGCAGTGACTAGTCTTGTCCACCAACAAGCACAAATCCTACAAAAATAAAACAAAGAATTTTCAAAACCATGTGATCTCTACAAAATTAAACATCTCCAAGGCCTAAAAACCTTGCGAAATGTTTCTATATTGCTTCAACAATGTCTTTAGAAAGTACCAACTACACTTAATGGTGGCCTATTGTTGATTTCAGAAAAAAGATGTCTACAAATGATTAACAATGTCTTTTTATAAGAATCTTCGTAGTTATAAGTTACCTTTGTAAAGAATTATTCAACCATCTAAACTGAGCAATAACTTAGTTATTTTCAAAACATAAAGTGGACCCAGATAAGAAAAATACAGTCACTTTGAAAATAGAAATGTCACTGAAATAAATAGTCAATGCAAAAACAAGCTGAACATAGTTATTGCACCTCATCCAGTCCAATGATAGCGTCAATCTACCTTGAAGGGAATGATCTACCCATAAGAAAATTCTTTTATATGACCAAGTTGATGGCAATGAGATCCAATGACCGGAGAAGTCGCTTAGGTGTAAACTCTGCAAGATAAGGAAATGACCAATTTGTACTCCCCTAGTCTCGAGTTTCTCCACTTGAACTTGCAAATTGATCATTATACTCAAGCCAAAAAACAATCCCAAGCAAGAAAATTCTAGCCTTGTCTCGGATGCAGATGTTTTTGGTTCGGTTCTTGAGCCAAATTTGTTATGAACTGTTTCAACCATTAATCAATTGCAACATCTACCATAATATTTTTATTTTTATACTTAATGAGCCCTATCATGTATCATCCATAAATTATTTAACTTCACACATATGATAACACACTACCACATACAAGATAACCACAAGTTTCAAATTAACCACTAGTGGCTTACGTGCCCATTTGAGAAGACAATAGCCATTGGAGACAAACACTTTCTAATCCATTGTCATTCTTTTCCTCCTCCAATGTTACAAGAGAGTTATATTTTTGTCTTTTCAAGACTGACTTCAAGAGAACATGGAAACATAAATAGAAAAAGCAAAACATTCTCTGAACAGTGGATATAGAATTGCTATATGTGGACCACCCAACAAATCTGCAAGAGAATCAAAACATTTTTTTTTGTTTTTGCACAACAAAGCATTTATGGCAGAAATAACGAGGGAGACAACCTATTCATCAAGGATTCTCATTCAAAATTTATGCTTCACATCCAAGTTTCTATCATTTTATCTTCACTTCTTTGTTTGAGAACTCCTAGCCTAGGTCATTACTCAACAAAACTCTCTATATATTCTCTATTTTCTTGCCAAAGATATAATTGTTTGAAAACCATTTGAAACCATGAAACAACATAATCAATCAAAGTGGTAGGAGGGTGATTGATTAAAGAGTGTGAGGATATGGCAAGCCCAACTCTCCACACCCCCTCTTATGTTTTCATTTCCATTCACATGTTTTTCACTCATTGGTGGGTAGTAGAACAAAATTATCCTGGCAACTCCAGCAAAGCCTTGTCCACTTACTGTATGCACTTATTCCAGCCTTAATGTGTCCTTCAATACATAAGATGCCACCTTTGAGATTCATTAATACCAAACAAAATACTATGAGTATTGTCCCGCTCAAAATGCAATTGTGAAGGGTGTAGAATGTGTGAAGCAGAGAAGGAAATATAATTTATGGAGGGGTATTAGGATAAGTTGTTTTCTTTATATCTAATCAAGCCCCTCAATATTTGAGACCTTTTATAATGTTTGAACCCTTTTTAATATTTCATTTCTAAAATTTAAATGTTTATTGTGCATTATCAAACAAAAAATGGAACTCCCCATCTTTTTACCATTTTATAAATGTAATGTCCCTATTTTTAGCACTACAATATCCTGTGACTATTAGCCTATTCCTAAATGCCCATAGGCTAGTCAGAGGGAGAATTAGGGTTTACAATTGTTTGGAGGTTTCTTTTGAGGATTCAGGGGTTTTCATGTTGGATATTTGTAGATTGGTTGCTAGATTCTTTCTAGGTTTTCAGAGAGCTTCGCAGTGGTGTAACATGTGATTGCAATGGGGGACTTTTTTCGACTTACTATTTTTAATAAGTACGACGACTACTCGGATTATGGTTAAAATGAGTTTGGAACAACTTAATATTTTTAGAAGTATGCTATTTTTAGTTTCTATTTTTAGCAGTGCTATTTTTAGCAATGCTATTTTTAGCAAGGTTTTTGCAGTTCAGTTCAATGGCTATATCTGGTAGGTCAATTTGAGCAGCTTGGACTCCAACACCCTTGGTGCTATTTTTGGCAATGTTTTGGAAACTTGGTATTATGGTTATTTCTGGCAAGGAAGTATATTCAGTTGGTCTTGAACATTTAAGGTGATTATTTTGACAAATTTGATATTTGATGAAAATATTATTTTAAGTGAAATATTTTTACTAAGGCTTGGAGGACGCCTAAATGGAGAGGTAAGTTGGTTTTATTAAAAAGAGAAATTTGTATAAGGTTTCTCACTTAAGTATTTTGGGTGTCATACTTGGAGAAATATTTGCATATTCTAAAGTATTTCACTTTATTATTTTGGATGCCTAACATACCTTTTATTGACATTTTAAATAAAGTTATATCCTTCATATGTTTGGATGCCTAGTTATGAAGGTGAATAAAGTTTGAAATGAAATACAAATACCAAAGTGAATTTGAATGTGAATCTCATGTGAGCGACCTAATTGGAGGGAAAGGAAATTTGAATTCAAGGTTGGAGAAAGTTATAAATAAGAGGCTTTTCTCTCTCATTTGGCATCTATTGCTTATCATAACGAAATGCTATTGAAATGTTTTCAGAATTCTTGCTTCGAGGAAAGAATACCTCCTAGCTATTATCAGTTTCGTACTTGAAAGATACTACCTAGCTATTTGTGACTGATTCTTCATCCAGAGGTTGCAGATAGAGCTTCACAGAGATGGCTTCATTTGATATTTTTTGATTTTTGGAGAGTTTTATCAATTTTTGGTGATGTTGGTGTGGTGCTTGGCTGAAGCACATTTTTTATCATAGCTCCTTGCACAATTTTTTTTGGTTCTAGGTATTGTCCCATTGTTCAAGTCTACCTGGGGCACTCCTTCTAGCAAAGTTTCAAGTTTTATTTCAGAGTCTTGGATTTTATCTTGTTGGTCGCCCTTTCTTGGAGGTTGTACTTTGCCTGCCATTACATTGAGAAGCATGCATAAAATATTAGAGGTTTCTTACTGCTATTTCTTGGTTTGTACTTGGTCGCCCTTCTCATATGCTTCATTTTCACTTGGTATCACATCATTCGGAGGTGTTTTTACGAAGTTATGAGCATTTTGGTGATTGTAGGGCTTGCTAGTATGAATTTTTTGATTGCTCTAATTTTATATCAGACCTGTATTTCAGTCCTTTTTGCTATAATTCATATTTTGGATAGCTTGTACTTATTTAGAGTTCATTTCCTAACATTTTGGAGATCATTGGTTATCTATATCTCATTGTATTTGCAGATTGTTCATCATATTGTAACATTGAATCAATAGTATTGATCAGCTTTTTTACTTTCTTCACTTTACATTTTATGTTCCCACTTTTAGTGGAAGAGACATGCCTCACCATATATTTACTTTTAGTACTTTGTATTACACTCCCGCTGAATAAGTGGACGAGTTTGCATCTCATCTCATTTTGATTGGTTGATTCGTCTGTCATGTTAATTCTAGTAATACACTCTCATTGGATAAGTGGTCGAGTTTGCATCTCATCTCATTCTGATTGGTTGAGCCATCTCTCATTGTACTTTCTAGTAGTTTTTTGTTTTACAAGCTAACGATCCTTGACGCTATATGCTCACACCTCACCCGTCATTGGGATCTTGGTGTACATTCTTGGTGTAGGGTTACATTACAATGTTGGTTTATGATTTCTCTAACGTTAATGGGTGAAACTGCTTGTGAAATTTTGAAAAAATTGTAAGGGGGTCATTTCAATAAACTCTTTTGATCGAGTAAACAAAAATGGAAGACCTCGACCAAAACTCATGAGGAAACCAAGTGACAATAATTTATATTATTCCCAATTCTCACACATCCAACCCAATGGAATTGCAATGAATACTTAGATGATAGGAAAGATAACAAAAAATATGACAAAAAATGTATGGCAATCAACAACAATGATACTAGAATGACTCAATAACTTTAATATGACTCTCAAAACATAAACACATTGAAAATTGTCAAGATAACTCATTAAATCGATTTGTAGAAATGGTGATTAACAAAAATAAATTTACACAAGATAACACCAAATTTACCCTAGAAAACCCTTTAAGAAAAAACCCAACAAGAAAACACCACTGATGCAGGAGCATCCATTTGGGTGCATCTGTTGTCATTTGGGAAAAGTTTGGTTTTGGGTTGATTGGGCTTGTTTTGTGTCAATAAGGTCAATTTTGAATATTTGAGATCATTTGGGGTCATATTGGATTAGTTTTGGGTGATTAGATGCAAAGTTGTCAAAAAATGCAAAAACTTGTCAATGTTGTCAATGCAATTTTGCAAAGTTAGTTAATGGGAGTCAGGTGTCAATTTGGATGGTTGTGGGAGGTTTTAATCTGATAAATATTACATGTAAACTCGAGCACAAGGGTTGGAGAACGTTTTGGAATGAAAATACTTCAATTTTGCACATTTTCCTTTGCATTTTCTATGTCTAATAGACTATATTCTCCATTGTATTGCCTTGTACTATATAGTACAGCCCTGCACCTAGTTTATAAATTTGGAGAACATTTTTAACTTTCAATTTCTTTTGATTTTGTGAATTTTCATTACATTTTGTAAAAGTTATAGCAAAAACAATGCAAAAAGAAGTGAATTTTCTACATTTTTAGTTAGAACAGTAAATTGTACGGACTTGTACGACCTGGTATAGTTGGGGAAATCATTGGAGGATTTAGGGATATGATCTATGGTTCATATTCTTTTGATTTTGTCTCATTTGGTGTTAATTTGAGCAAGTTATGATCAAAATGGTGTTGACGGTCTACTTTCAGACCTAGGGTTTCAAGCAAGGGTAATAAGTTCATAACTTTTATTTTAACCATGGAAAAATTATGAAACTTGGTGAAAATATTCTTAAGGCCATTAAATTGCACCAAACAACTGTATGTGAAAGTTATGCAAACCTCTGTGTGTTCATTTTCATAAGAACAGTCATGAAACCCTAGTTTGCTTGATGTTTGAACAAATCTATGCATAGTTTGATTATAATTGGATTGGGAATCAATGAAAAATGTTGTGGAAGGTATGTACAAACCAAGGCTCTCAATTTTTGATGTTTTTCTCTTTTTTGAATGCCCTCTAGGCATTACAGCAATGTTTCCAATGTGATCTAGAATGCATTTAATCATTGTTTAAAATGAGTCAGTTTATGAAAGTTGTCATGTTAATCAAGAGTAGTCTTTTTCTCTGCATCAACCACACCACTCTCTATATTGCAACTTGTTCATAGAGATTCTCCTCCAACATACTCCTAGTATATTCATACCAATATTGTGTGCTTTCTTATATAGATCTAACTTGCACAAAACCACCAAGGGGCATTACATAAATGATAAAACCACAAGTCCACCAAACCATATGCTAAATAAATCATGTGCCTAATGTGTGACCCTTCATCTTCCCTAGTAATCATTCCACATTCCAAGCCAAAGAATCCCATGTGGTCTTCCTTGTTCAATTAGTATCCCTCAATACTAAATGCCTTACCCAATGTGAAACCCCCTGTTAAGTAATTTCCATTGTCCCATACTTAGTCACAGAGTTCGCCGAATTTCAGCCATGGAGTGAAGGGAAATTTGGTTCATCTTAGAATGAGAATCTGAGATCAGTAGGTGTCTTCAATAACATTCATTTCTTCATATTGCATCAAAAAAATGTACTACTATGTCATAAAGTGTAATTAGACATAGTTTATTTCCCACAATTAATCCTTAGAGGAAAGTTCATGCAATTAAAGATCATTCAAGATCAACCAGTTTCAACAACATTCATTCAACAGATTCAATAAACAGAATCAATAAACATGAAAGAACAGAAGAAATGAACATAGATTTACATGGGGAAAACCCTTTTGGGTAAAAAAACCCCACCCTCCAAAAGCATAGATCCATTGTATTATTCAGCAACCAAATACACAGTTACAATACAAATGCAGGCTCTAAGCCTTTACATGGATATTTACATCATGTTTCATCTAGAGAAAATCCAGCAGTATAACCCCTCTGAATCCAATCTCCTTTCTCACCTACATAGTTCCAATGCACTACAACATTACATACATACTCCTCAACCGTTACAAGAAAACCATTGTTCCAACTTCGACACCAACTGAACACTCACAACCACAATCCCGTCGAGTCATTCTTGAAGCATCGTAGGGTTGCACTAATCCTTCACCACACCACTAGTTACCATAGTACCACACTATATCGCTCCACTACAGCCCATCCAGACAACTATCATGGTGTCACGGGTTACCGCTATACCGTAGGATACTGCTCCACCATAAACCCCTTCACCTACTATCGCAGGGTTGCAGGCTACGGCTCCTCCCAAACTACCGCATGCCTCCTCATGGATTGTCATGAGATGGTGGGTTACCTGCTACCATACCACAGGATCCCTTGCATGACTGTCGTGAGATGGCGGGTTACCTACTGCCAACCCACCAACACTAGCTTAAACCTTCATGATACTGTAGTGTAGTAGATTTTGACCCAGCTCACCGCCAACCCGCCAGATGCCCCAATATCATAGTCCCCATGAAACAATTATTGCAGGGTAGTGGGTAGCGATTGTTCCCAACAAAACCACAAGCTCTAATTTAGAATTTTGTTGTACTACTGTGTAGAAGACTTAACCTCGGTTAAGTGTTTTTCCTAATTTTAGAGAGCCTTAACCAATAAGTTTGAGACACCTATTCTCAGCATTCTCCCACTTGATGAAGAACTTATTGGCTCCTAATCAATGCTCGAAATTGTTTTATCACCTAAGACACCTACAACAACATCCAAAATGTCCACCATCTCAGGCAATAGTCTCAGCCATTCTCCAAAGGAAAGGAACGAGCCATGGTGTATATGCACCTATCTAAAGAACACAAGCATCAGATCAAACTGATAGCGAAGGCTACAAAATACTGCCTCCACTCCACTATGTTTACAAGCTATATAAAAGCATCAACAACATCAACTTCAAAGCTTCAACCTGAACACAACCGTGAAGACATCCTCTAGAAAATAAGATAGAACATCAGCTAGAGCAACAATCAGGAAACTGCTTGCTCCCATCCAACAAACCAAACCCACATGACTGAAAAATAGCACCCACAAAAAGTGTTAATCCATCCAATCACCCATACCTTGAAGGTATCTACATCAGAAAACTCATGCCACCTACATAGCCAACCCATCAACTGCAAATACAAGCTCTATATGCCAACCAGTTGAAGAAGACCAAACACATCCAGGAACTCCCACTGCATGGGTAATGTTGAATCTAAAAAGATCAAATGCATAATGATTCTACCAATCACAATGCATAGAAAGTGTAGCCATGTAGTACCAAGGACCATCCACAATGATCTGCAAATCCTACAACCAACTGCTCTCAACCATCTTCCACAACTCTCCCATGTTCTCCATATTTGACAGAAGAAAAAGATACAAGAACCTCCATGCCATCACCCAGGTGACAACACATGACCACAAACTAGTGATCATCATAGCTCCACATAGAAATATCACATCTAAAGTCATATGAATTCGAACATATAGGAAGAAGAACTAGACTAAAGAGGAAAATCTGTAAATCATAAACATATAGCATGCCCTTCTACACACACATCTAAGTGCCAACTATTTCAAGTAAGATCTCCTTCACAACCCCCAAAGAAAAGATATAACACCCAAAGTTGTTCAATCTCAAGAGATCAAACACAACATATTGTGTGCACTGAAATAAATGACTCTATGAATTAGAATCACTATTCCATCACATCGCATCAATAGAGTTGTTTCATTCTGAAAACAAAAGCATAAAACAATATATCTAAACTACTCAAAAATAGAAATGCTTTCATTGAAACTAATCTCTATTGCACTCCTAATCATTTAAGACTATGTGCTTATATTTAAAATGCTCTCAGTAAAAGAATGTGCACAAAGAGCTATGATGAATAAAGATTCACAATGGAATGTAAATATTCTAAATGAGAATGCAAACAAGCTAGATGTTGAAATTGAAATGTAAAGAAAAGATAATGGAAGTAGATGCATAATGTAGAGATGCAAGATTTGTGTAGGGGCCAAAATGAGAAGAGAGACATGTTTAAATAGGCATCTTTAGGGTGAATGCAAGTTTTGGAAGGAGTGTGGGATAAAAGATTGTCTTGGAGGAAAAATATTGAAATGGATAAATGCATGTAGGTGGTAAATAAATAATTTAATGAATATGTGTGATAGTTAAATGAATATGCAAATGCATGAAATGTGTAAATGCATTAATGTATGAATATTTTATGATGGATAAATTATTATGAAAATGGATTTAATGAAATGATTATGGACATGGGTTTATGAGTATAACATTTTAATGGTAATGCATGAAATATGAATATGAGATGAATGGATAAATGGATAGATTATTAAACGATTTACTAGAATATGTAAATGATATTTTAGTGATTAATGTATAAATGATAAAGGATAAATTATTAAATGATTTTATGAATAATACTTATAGATGCCTATAAATGCTTATAATATGAATGAATGGTTATAATATAGAGATACGATTACATGGATAATTGAATAAAATATGCAATGATTTAAAGATGATTACGAGGAAATTTTTATGTGTATACACATATGTATCATGTAACTACATGGATGTAAGATTCTCAAAGAAGATCAAACTACTTCATTTACCATCTCAGGAAATCAGCCCACTACCATCCCCTATGATCATCATAAATGAAAATGCAAACCCAAGGAGATAACCATGCTATCCATCTCTCACAATAAATCCTCAAGAACCATCTAATAGCAACTCAAGATCCATGTCTATGAAAGAAAGCATAAAGCACCTAAGAGAAATAATGGGAATTACTTCTCAAGTAATAAGCCATCGAGTAGACCAAGAGTGTGGAATGAGAACGCTCCTCCAAGATATGCAAGCCATCATGACTCCTCCAAGAGAAATCTCCTCATAGGTCTATGTTGAACTTATGTCCAACCAAGGTGTAGGCTCCTCGGACTTTCTGCTAAAAACTCATCCAGAGTAACCATCTCAACAACACTTCTCTCATCTCATGAGAAATACAACCTCACCTCATTCTCCATGTATCCATGAGCACCTGCAAACAATCATCTCATGCTAAACTCCAAATGAATCATTGCACTATCATGAAGTTCTCAAGCATATGACCAATGCACCCAAAACACAGAGAGTCACCAAACCAGTGTCAAAGCTCCAATCATCTGAATCAGAAACTTATCATGGCATCATGATCTTATCATCCCCCTTAGGATATCCCATGATCCAATTGAACATACCATGGTCTCAAGAGAAATGTATCATGCCAAAACTCTAATCTAGAATCAAGAGTGTATCATAACATAAAACAAACTCTAAACCAGCATCACCTGTCAAGCACCACCAACACCTCAACCCAAAGACCATGAGAGTCCTCCATGGCTCCGAGATGTTACACATCTTCAAATATTGTCCATGAAAGTGTGAAAGAACCCTTCTGTAGCAACAAGATCTAAGAGTCTTTCCTAGTAAAATCTACAACACTAAAGAATATTCATCCACAGTCACTGTTAAAGCTCCCACTGAACCATGACAACCGAGCTCTCCAAGCATCATGACCAAGTCACTGCTAAAGCTCCCACTAAACCGTGACAACCAAGCTCTCCAAGCATCATGACCAAACATCTACTAATCTGAAAAACCTTCAAGTCCACACATCAACATGTCTATCTGACAAAAATAGCAAGTGGCACCAAGATCTCCAAACCAAGCAAAAATACCATCATTTTCAAAAACTTACACCAAGTTGTGTACCCAAGCTATTCATGACATCATGATACACATGCTATAGGTCCCCATAACCGACTATCTAGGTACTCCACATCATCCATTCTCTCATGTCAAATCAACCACATCAATGCATAAGTGACCACAAACAAATCCAATTAACAAGTCTACATCAACACGGATTCAAACCTCATGGATATAGATATTCCACCTCTGAGTTTTCCCACAACAAATGGTAGGTAAAGATAGCCCACAATATTGCACAACCCATATATCCAATCAATATAACATGCAAACCCACTATCGCATTGGAAACTGCAAATTTGATATCTCAAAGAGAATAACCATGTAGACAACATGACTCAAACACTAGATCAAGCTCAAATCTGATTTGCCAATCATGTCCACAACGAGCATCATAGTCAAGGAACCCACCAAGCATCACCACATAAATGGTAAGTGACTAATCACGTACCAACACTCCCATGTAGAGAAATCATCTCACCTCCTCACACCACGCATGAAGCATGCATGCAAAACTACAACTATCTCATCCAATAACACCCCAAAGCCAAGGTCAAGAAAATAGCTTAATCGCAGCTCCACAAAACCACAAGTTTTTCTTGACCGTGTAAAACTTGCAAAACCACTGTGTTTGAAAAACACCCATGCGCATCCACACCCAATTCACATCTAGAAGACTCAAAATTCTGAAACAAAAACACCATAACGTTTCAACCAAAATAAATTATCATCATAGATGAGCATAACCATAGATTTTTTATGAAAATATATAAAACCCTCAGATCCAAGGAACATGAATCAAAGCCATACAAGTACAAATAATTCATAAAAGAAAAAAGTAGTTCAGGAACTCCATGCCCATTTCAGGCCAACTCCACAACCACCAACATGCATGTGCATCTGAGGGAGACAAGCTATTGCAAAAGCTTCCAGATCATCCAATGATCAACTCCGTAGCCTACATGCAATCGGGATAACAAAAACAATGCCTTCCAATACCAATAAAAAACACCCAGCATAAGCACATTATCCATAGTTGAAAAACAACCCAAGCTTCTCCATATCATCAGGAAGCCTCTCACATAGACACCCAATATGAAAGCTTTGTTGCAACACAACCACAAAGCAAAAAATCCCACCCCATGCATCAAGATTATTCTGTTGTCAACTACGAGCTTCAAATCACATCATTTCAATATGACCAACTCCATTTTCTTCATCTTCACCATCCTTCAAGTTGTGTTGTCACTTGAAACTAAAACAAAAAAGCAAAAAAATTCCACTCACCAAAGGATCAATCTTTAGCTGATTCCTTCAGATTTCCTCAAGCTTTCCAGACTAATAAATCTTCACAAAAGGAATACCTAGAACCAAAAAAACCAGCTCTGATACCAATTGAAGGGAAATTTGGTTCATCTCAAAATGAGCATCTGAGATTAGTAGGTGTCTTTGGTAACATTCATTTCTTTATAGTGCCTCAAAAACATGTACTACTATGCCATAAAGTAGAAAAAAAACATAATTTATTTCCTACCATTAATCCTTAGAGGAAAGTTCATGCAATTTAAGATCAACCAAGTTCAACAACATGCATTCAACAGATTCAATAAATGGAATCATTAAACATGAAAGAACAAAATACATGAACACAAAGATTTACGTGGGGAAAACCCTTTTGAGTAAAAAACCCCACCCTCCAAAAGCATAGATCCATTGTATTATTCAGCAACCAAATACACAATTACAATACAATTGCAGGCTCCAAGCCTTTACATGGATATATACATCCTATTCCATCTGGAGAAAATTTGGCTGCATAACCCCTTTGAATCCAATATCCTCTCTCACCTACACCGTTCCAATACACTACGGCATTACATACGTACCCCACAAGCATTATAGGAAAACCGTTGTTCCAACTTCCACACCAACCGAACAGTCACAACCACAATCCCGTTGAGTCATTCTTGTATTATTACAGGGTTGCACTAATCCTTCACCACATCGCTAGTTACCATAGTACCACTCCACCATAGCCCATCCAAACGACTATCATGGTGTCGTGGGTTACCTCTATACCACAGGATACCGCTCCACCGTAGACCCCTTCACCTAACTGTCGCGGTGTTGTGGGTTACAACTCTTCCCGTACTACCACATGCCTCCTCACGGACTGTCAGGGGATGGCAAGTTACCTACCACCATACCGCAGGCTCCCTTGCATGACTATCATGGGATGGTGGGTTACCTACCACCAACCCGCCAACACTTGCTTAAACCTCCACAAAACTGTGGTGTAGTAGATTTTGACCTGGCTCATCGCCAACCCGCCAGATGCCACAATACCGCAGTCCCCATGAAACAACTGTTGCAAGGTGGCGGGTAGTGACTATTCCCCGCAATACCGTAAGCTCCAATTTAGACTTTTTTGGTACTGCGGTGTAGAAGACTTAACCTCAGCTAAGTTTTTTTCTTGATTTTAGAGAGCCTTAACCAGTAAGTTTGAGACACCTATTCTCAACATGGAGTTTGAAATTCGGCGAACTTCAAAACATTTCAAAAAAATTGCTGAAATTCGACTAATATCTATACGTGTGAAGGGTGTTGTTCTATTTATAAAAATATATGTATATTTAAATAACATTTTTTAGGGGCTTTTTTTGTGTTTTTTTTGTATCGCTGCAGGAGGAGGTTTTTTTCCACACTAAATTAGTCTCAAATAGAGAGACGGGAATGAACTAGTCTCAAATGGAGAGACGGGAGGGTGGGGTGAGGAGTGCCCAAGAGCAAATAGAGGAAGTAGACTGAATGTTCCATTAAAAAGAGCATTTGCAATTGTCATTCAACCCCCTCCCTCTCTTTCGTGACATTAGTTATTAGTTTTCAATGTATAATATTTGTGAATGTTGTTTTATCTTCGATTATTATTAATTTTATTATATTTTAAATATTATTTATTTATATATTTCTAATATTATTTATATGTAACATATTATTTTTAGTTATATATATATTAGTTTTTTTTATCAATATACGTATATATAAATAAAATTACCTATCTATATTGTACATAATATATTATATTTATATATTTTTAATATATGTAATATTTATTATATTATGTCTTTTTATATATTTTTAATACTATTTCTTTATATTATGTGTTTATATATTTTTAATATTATTTTATATCTAATATATTGTTTTTATTTCTATATATATATTATTTATTTTATTAATTAAAAAATTAAAAATAATAGATATAAATATAATATTATGATGTCCCCTTGGGGTTTCAAATCTGTTTTTTTTGTTTTTTGTTTGTATTTTGATTTATTTTGGTTTTTGTCAGAAATGGTACCGAAAATTGAAAGAAATTGCGAAAAATACAATAACAAAAAGGAAATTGCATAAATGAAAGAGAACCCAATAATCTTTATTGATTTGAAACACAATCAAAACATACCCATTTGTTGATTGTGAATGCTACAGGTCTGATTTATTAAAACCAACAATTATTGACTCATACCCTAGGCACCAATCTGTGAATTTGTCAACTTCACTCTTGAAAAAGGTTGTTGATTTTCTAATTGGAACTGGATTGATGGAGAAATGAAAATAACTTTCAACCCAAATCACAAAATCCAGATTACAACATACTTCATAGACGGTTAACTCAAATCGACAATTGCATATGTTGATTTCAATTGATTGACGATTGCACAAGAATAACCTCAAATTTGAAAAAAAATCAAAGAAATTTTAATTTATTCAAGATTTCATGGAAATTACATTCTAATTACTCAAGTTGTTCCATTGCTACTCTATATTCATTTTCCAGCAACCTTTGCTACCATCTCGTCCATCATTAATTACCCAATTTTCGGTACCATATCATATGGCTCAACAAAAGATCACTCCTCTTAACTCAATCCTCATATTATGCATACCATCTATCCATGCACCCTCAACAAGACTTCGTGTTGCCTCTCTATGTGTTCTTTTGTTTTCATTTGCATAAAACCATACCTGGGATGTTGGCAAGATACAACTTCTCAGTGGCCCCTGGTACATACCTATGCTGCCCATATCATATCAATTCAAACTTTAATCTAATGTGGAATCCTCTATACGCTATTGACCTGCTCATTGGTAACACTAAATTCCCTCATCGTTGAATTCTAGTATCCTCTATGGTGTGGGCCTTTCCACCTCCCAGCAGATTGTCCAAATCTAGGTGACCTCCTTCATAGGTGCTAACCTTCATTCTCTGCCTTTTGCATTTACCCCTGCCGCTTTAGTCCTTACGCCACCCCTCACTTAGGTTGAATTGTGTTTAATATTCTAACATGCATTATCATGGGCATGACCAACTAATTTTTTTTTGCATATGCTTATTTGACCTATCTCCCCTCCTCTCCAAGGAACTTTCCCACATGTATATCATGCTTCCCTTATCTCATAAGATAGGCCAATTCATATGAGGCACGACCCAATGAAATTCTTTAGCTACATAAAAATTTACAAACACCTGCTACCCCTTGTTGGTGGCTTCCTTCCTAATTACTAACTCTGCTATATCGTGGTTTTCATGGATTCCTTTTGGTTGCACATGGATTTTTTCTCCCAGACATGGCTTCTCTGCATACGCAACCCCACTCTCTTTCCCTTGCACCTTCTTCCCCTCTGGCTAGAAATTCCCTCTTCCATATTTCATCTGCTTTTTGATGGAATTTGAAAAGTCAAGCAAAATGAATCAACACCTTCAACCAAATTCAGTACTATAGTGTCACATGAATCGACCCATTTCAATTTCTTTCAATTTAAACCTTCAATTTCAATTTTCATTCCATTTGCTTGTTGACCCTTCAATTTCTTATTTGTCTTGATAATGACATAATACCACCACTTTAAATTAGCTCGACTCATTAAACAGTGTCAAGAACAAGATTTAACAAATGAAATTAAATCTATCGAATATTCAATAGAAACAATGTCAACCAATTCTACTTCAGACGACCACCGATACCAGAATGAACTGCCATCAGAGGAAGGAAAATGAAAATAAAACAACAAAACCAAACCAAAGAATTTTGTGGTCGATGTCAATTGCTCATGGACCCAGATGTTCCTGCATCATGAACGCCTCATTTTTTATCATACCCATCCTCCAAACAGGGGCGTTTAGCTTCTAAAGTTCCCACGTGCCTCTCTTGCAGTTGTATGGCCTCCTATGAACTCCCACACACCTCAAAGAAGTGCCAATCTACTACTTAGGAAACCTGATTGTCTCTTATAACCTGTACAGCCAACAAATATGATGAATGTGCCATTGTATGGCCTACTAATGATGATCTCTTTCACCAGGAAAGAGTGCAAGAAGATTTTCTCCCACATTCCAGGCAAGAGAATGTGCAAATGCTTATTTAATCTCCCATTTTATTTCTAATTTGTTCATAAAAGACTGAAAAATGTTGATTGAACCTCCTTAATTAATCTGTGAATACTCAGATGATGATCTCTATGTGAAACCATCCAAACAAGAGACCTTGGGTGATCTTTCACACTAGTAGACTCTATCATATTTGAGTGTTTCCATCCTCA
Source organism: Sequoiadendron giganteum (assembly GCA_007115665.2). Lineage (NCBI taxonomy): Eukaryota > Viridiplantae > Streptophyta > Pinopsida > Cupressales > Cupressaceae > Sequoiadendron > Sequoiadendron giganteum. The sequence continues at coordinate 646,195,477 of CM021100.1, forward strand.
AAATAGCTTGAAACTCCATACCTGCAAACCCTTGTTGCTTAGCTCTCATAATTGTAAATAATAAACTTGGATAATGAAAAGTGACTTATTTTTGCTCTTTTATTCACCTCCAAACCCTGCACCCCTCTTGGCAAATAACTTTATTAAAAAATATAAAGTAATTCCTTTCCAAAACCTAATGCCTCATTTGGCCTCTTTAAAACTTTTAATTAAATTTACTTCTCGAAACAAGTGCAATTTAATGAAATAATAATAAAGTAACTTAAAAATATATCACTTTAATTAAAGTTACTTTATTCACCTTATAACGCCAAATTATAAAGTACTTTATTAAAAGTAATTTTATAACATTAAATTATAAAATCACATTAATAAAAGAATATTATTTAAGTAATGTGACTTTAATAATTTGATTACTCCTGGCAACAATCTAGCAATAACCTCCTAAGTGTATCTTGACACAAATACCAACTGCAAGCATGTCGCTACTAAACCTGATATTACTTACTATAAATAGCAAGTATGAATGATGAACTCTTGAACTGCCTTCATAAGCCCTACCAAGCAAAATACTAGATCACTAAGCTGAAGATGTCGGAGTGAAAACATCCAGCCTACTGAAGTCCCTAAATACCCTCTAAAGGGTCCCCTAAACATCTCACTAGCCTACAGGGACCGAAGTCATAGGCTAACCCTAACCCCCAAACCACTAGCTAGAAAGGGGACATTAAAAATATTATAAAATTGCATATTTATACTATAGAAAATATATTGTATTTATATATTATTAATATTATTTTATAAATAATAAATTATTTTTATTTCTATCTATATTAGTTATTTTATTAATAAAAAATTAAAAAATAATAAATATAAATATTATATTATAAAATTACATATTTATATTGTATAATATAAATTATATAAATATTTCTATTTTTTATAAGATATTATATATATATATATATATATATATATATATTATAAAATATATTTATTTAATATATATACATAAATAAAATATCATAATGATTTATCGAACTTAGCTATTTAGCAATGCTAAACTATTTTGATATTCTTGTGGATATATTACTTATATTTAAAAACAAATTTATGTAAGGCAAATTTAATCATGATTTTTTTTTCGAAATTTAATCATTTGAACTTTATTGTTGTCGAACACGAACATGAACTCGAACCTTGTGACATAGGTCCCATACAACATTACAAGTGTCCCCAAGATTGTCTATTCCTATTATGGTGTCCACATCTTTTGATGCACCAAATCTAAACAAAAAAAATATTACAATATTATTATTCAAGGTGTATAACATGCCTTTCCCAACAAATAAGAGAATTTTCACCCTTCCCTATTTAAAGGTTACCTTAGGAGAGTCTAAATAGTGCATACAGATGGAATTTGTGTGATGTTGGAAGCCATCCATAACAAATCTCACTATTCAGATTGCCTATAATACAAAGATTAATATCTTAATATGTGTCATGTCTACCTTGTTTTCTGCTCAGGAATCTTGGTTGACTCAACCTGTTATTATATGTTTTCCGGATCATACATATGTCATAATGATTAAGTATTGATGGTCTTTGTGGCTTTCAGCACAGTTTTTCTTCCTTTTCGAGGTTTTGTTTACCTAATTCTCTTATTCCCAGCATTTTTTTGTGTGGCTTGGGGTTTATAGTATTATACAAACCATAGTTATTCTCTTATCATACTATCTAATATTTAGATTTTCAAATTTAGATTTCATGAAATTTCTTCAAATAGGCATGAAATTACTCAGTATACCTACATAAATGGCTTTGGGATTTTTCCCTATTCAATCTAATTTCACATCTTTCTTGACTAGAAATGAAGAAAGGAATGGCGCAAAACTTGGTTGGAATCTCCTCCTTGAATATATATTAATGAAAAACAATGATTGTTTATTGAATCTAATAGTTTGGAAAACACACATGTAAGAACAAATTAAATGTCAATGTAGAAAAGATATTAAAATAAGTAATAGCTCAAGAAAGGAAAACTTCAATTAAATATGACACCACACAAATACAGCTGAGTATTATTGACAAACCTAAGAAATATTAGAATTCGGGAAAACTTGTTCCTTCTCCCAAAATTCCAAGTCGCACCATGTACCCCATATTATGTGGATTTGAGCTCCTATAGCTGAGCAATAAACCACCCATGCTTTTGGAAAACATAGCTGCAAGAATAATTCATATACCCAGAAGTTTTTAATAGCCTAGACAAAATAGAGAAATGTATATACATGTGTATTCCAAAAAGGCTTCAAAATAAGTAGTTCCTTGCCATTCATTTTTGCAAAGGTGGCTTTCTAAACTTTCATTCAAAACTAAACCACAAGGCACAATGCAAGCATACTAACTTAAGTATAGTACCTGAATTTCAAGAATAGCCTCACCAGTTCGAGTAGCTTGACCTCATGTCTCAGGAACCAAATTCTTAGCCTTGTGACACTGCACATGAGATATGCTATAACATATAAGTATTTTAGAGTCTAAAGTCAGTCTTATAGCCATGACCCTATCGACAATAGTCTTTTCAAAAACACATTCTTCGAAGAAAGTGAAGTTAAAAACAATCTTTGTAGAAAAACATACTTCCAAGAAAGTTTAAGACAATGGAAACCATACCAATCCCCTACAATAATTTACATTGGTAATTAACCAAAATATAAATTTATTGTAGAGCATATAACCTCATCAAACACCAGAAGCCCATCATATTTTGTCCAACACCATTGCACAAGTTGTTGACACTGAGAATGCCCTCTCCTTGAGGATGCTATAAGGCTACTGTATGTTAAAAATATGAGTCCTTCCTTGATGCCCACAACCTTTGGGTCAAGCTTTGCATATGTCAAATTGTTCAAAGCATGGACTATTTAAAAAACCTAACAATGTCAGATATTGATATTCCTCATGTGTATTAAGGAAATTAAAACAAGATTCAAAATAAAAATTAAACAATAAGCAACGAATGTGCCCTAACAAAACTAAAACATTAAAGTAATGGAAATGCATAATGCTTTATCCAATTTACTTCAGTCTTTTAAAACTAATTTGAAGTATTGGCAATAGGACACCAGGTCATGAAACTCATATAAGTTTCAAAACACTAAGTTTACCCAAGATGATCACTAAATTGTCAAATAAAAATAGCATAGCACTGCACTAAGAATATAGAAACAAATATCTTATTCAAATTTTAGTTAGAAATAGTAGGATATAAACACCCAAGGTTTTTGTGTCCTAGACAGGGTTTTTGGAATTTCAAAGTTTGACTCTTCAGGGTTTTATTTAGGGTTATCGGATTTGTATTCAAATAGGTATGATAGTGAATTTTTTTCTAGAATTTGCTAGCTTTATGATTGTGAATTTAAAAATGAAAACATGCAATAATACAAAAAGTAAATGACAGTTTTGAAATGCAAAAACAAAATTTAGACAACATAATCCAATAGAGAACACAAAAACATATATCTAATCCAAATTTTAGTCAAAAGTATCAAGCCATAGGTGCCCAGTGCATCTATGTCCTAGACAAGGTGGTTGTAAATTCAAAGTTTGATTATGTTTGTTACTATTTAAGGTTCCCAATTCTATGCACAGATAGTTTTGACAATGAATATGTTTCCAAATTTTGCTAATTTGATGACTGTGGAAATGAAAAATGCAAGTGTGCAAATCTATGAAATATGAATGACACCTTTTGAATGTAATTTTCATATACAAGATGCAATTATTGACTAATTTCAAGATGAAAAGTCCTAAAAATGATGATTTGATGCAATTTGAGACAAAATTATGCAATTTTTTGCTTTTTTGACCTAAATGAAAGATGCAATGAATAATTTAAAATTGTAAATGACCTCATGAATGCAATTTAAATATAGATATGATCTAAGAGGTTTGAAACAAACCTTACTTTAACTTCTAATGCAATATGAATGCAATTTTTTGTATGTTTATATATTTTTGTGATACAAAAATGAAACCGTAAATGAGAAATGCAAAACAATGATATGCAAAACCTATATCTAGGGTGAATTTTCAAAAGGTATATAATTTTATTAGGTTAGGTTCACCAAAATGAAATGTTGGGAAAGGGGAGCCCGCTTGGTTTTTGCCTTAGGGTTTGACACCTTTCCCAAATTTCATGGGGGAGGAGGTTAGGAAAAGATGGGAGAATGTGATGGATTAGAAATGCAAGGATGGAATGAGAGTTTGATGGATTTAGATAAGGTATGAGACTAAATTACAACTTGATAGGTGAGTCATCTATCCCTTAACCAAATCTATACATGTCCTAATGATGAAATATAATGATCTAACTAGGTAAATAGTGCAATTTACTATTCAGATGCAAATGAATAAAGTACAAAAGTTCAAAGACAAATTTGGGCAATAGAAATGAGAAAATCAAGAGACTATGCACCTATAATTCAAATCTAAGGCAGAAAATGGAGGACACGGATGCCCAAGGCGTGATCAAATCAAGCAAGCAAGATCCAAACCTTGAAGAGATTTGTATGACTTCAGTCCTTCAAAGAAGCCATTGAAGGGTGGTGAGTTGTAGCACTTTATGGATTCATCATTCCTTCCTATCATTTATCATTGACATTGTTATTATGGAAGTGGAAACACTAACACAGGGTTTGACTAAGGAAAGCCCCTAAATTTCACAACCCTTCCTCTCTCTTTGAATGTGTAGGTTCTAGGTTTGGAGTAAATTGGAAGAAGTTTGAAGATCAAGTATTCATTGTTGCAATCAAACCCCACATCTTGACAACTCATAGAAACTCACTTACAAAAATATCCAACAATGATCTAAAAAATTTACAAATAGAAATGGAAAACTCTGATCTGGCACCAAAGGACTACAAAAATAGATCTAAAATCCCTCTACAAGGACACTTACACCCTGAGTGAATTAATCCTCTAAAATCGGGACTAGATTCATACCACAAGTGCATATTGTCTCGCTCCATCCAATTCAATTATTTGAATTTGTTTGTGACTTCCTATGTTTGTTGTATTTGCATCAAAATAGTAATTTGCATCATTGCATTTCATCCCTAAATTCATCGTAGATTTGGTCAAGCGCTAGTTGACTCACCTTTCAAGATATAAGTCAATCATATACCTTATCCAAGTCCTTAAAAACCCCACTACAATCCATCATCGGTTGTCCCTATTTAATGAAATCACATGGAAATGGTGTAAAACCCTAAAAAGGGAGGTCTCCCCTTTAGGTTTCCCTTTTCCACCATTTCAATAATATTCATATTTTTTTGTTATCCATCACGTATAAATCTAATTATTTGCAACCCTAAAAAAAATCCCTCCTAGCAAGTGCATACACCAAATAAGATGTCATCTAAAATCTATTAGATTCTAATACCTTAGTCAATTGATCATCTAATGAGTCACTAATCACTATTTTCCAATATATGAATTCCTTCCCAACTAATATGTTAACTATGAATTGGTACATCAAATATTGTAGTTCTCTAGGATCTTCTTATCATGTGACTTTATTTAATAATGATATGCTACAATTTACATTCTTTATGAAATCACTCCTAAAGAGTCTCCTGAGGATTCTTGAGATGGTTCATTTAGTTTATAAAGCCACTCATTATTGATAACTTCCAAACACTTGTTCACATTATCATCATATTATTATTAGGTTGATTCCATAGAGACCTTCACATATACATTTTTGGTTAGTAGACAAAATATTTCCTCAATATATTATGGTTGAATCAATAAAACCACATTACCCTTAAAAAATTTAATTTCCCTCTATTTGGATTATAATAATGGGAACATGCATTACTAAATATATCGATTATACTATGATTAGGAAATCTACTTGCATGAGTTCACTAGCTCTTAGATTCCTTATTTTTCTAAAAACATTATATTACATGGTTGCCCTAGTATTAACTCTTCAAGACCCACATGTCCTAAGTATGTGCTTGTTATATTTTCTAGGTCTATTATAGGCTTTGATGGTGGTATGATCCCTTTGAACTCATACGTCATCTTTGTGGGAGAATTCATACTCAATAGAAAATACTTTGCAATGTTTAATTTAACACTTAATTTTACATAAGTAACCACATTTTTTAGATTTTACACAATTAGATCTAAGATGTAATTAGTCAAAGTTTAATTATACCATTTTAGGATTTTCAATGTTTAAAATATTCAAATTTCCAATTCTCATTTCTTAAAATATTTTAAATGGGAATTTTATTGTTCTAGTGGATTTCAAATTTTGAGCCTAGTTTACACATTACAACCAAGGTTTTGGATCCAAGGAGTATTCTACAATTTAATTTTTAGTTGTAATTTACTAGAGAAGTGTGGTTACCCACCAAAGTTTAGATTTTGGTTGCAAATTTGTAGTGAATTACAAAATGCAGATTCTTTTGATTTTTTGGATTGCAACCAAGATATGAAGTCTAGTTGCGAGTTACAAATTACATTCATGTGTTTATTGTAGTTCAGAAATAGAATGTAATTTGTAACTACTTACAAGTTGAAAATATTTGCAATTTGTACAAAAATCGTAAATTACAAATTGAATCCAAGGGTTTCAAACGAAGTTCAAATTTGATATGTTTTATGTAAGAGTTTGTAAAATATAAAATGTTTTGGGAGTCCAAAATCAAATTATGGAGTTAGTTTATATTTTACAAGTGATAAATTGTATAATTTTTGTGAGAACGGTGTATATTTCCTAACTAGTTTACCTCTTAGGTCTTATTTAAACTAGTTTGCTTAATTTTACTTAGGAATTCTTAGGGAATCATCACTTTATGTATCAACTAATAAATACATGTCATAATATTATATTATCATATATCTTAGCTTGGCCTATATAACCAAGGCATTTTTTTGTAATCTTATTCAATCATATTTATTCGTACTCATGTACAAATAGTGTGAATTTGTAGCCTTTGATGGAATTTAATTATTCTCTCATGTTTAATCTCTTGTGTCCTTTCATGCAGCTCCTAGATCTTGGGTGGCCATCTCCATAGCTAAATATTACATGGTCTAGATAATCCTAACCAACTCTTATATGGTATTAGAGCTTGTGGGGTTGCTTCTTGTTAGTCTTTTTGAGAGATCTAGATTGCATATCTTAGTTCCTCTTAAAAATCAAGTATATTTTCTCTTGCATCAAATAATGCCCTAGAGAATAAAAAGTTATAGAAATCTTATATTTCAAGGGGGTTCCTCTTTGTGGATTTCTATTAAATGTTCATTTTGGAGAAAGTCAACATTAATATAAGTTCACCATATATCTCAAGGGGTTCAATAAGGTTATTAGCATTTTATTTTATCTAAATTGGATATTGGAGACTAGATCTACAAGGGTTTGAATTTCGGATGTGGTTGCTAGACTAGAAGATGATTGTGTTTTTGAAGTATTTTGGGCATGTTAGAATTGTGAAAAACCACAAAACCAGAGACATAAGATCAAACAACGAACAAAGACACCTTTCACACAAGAGATCTGCAAACAATATACAATATTCCTCAACAAGAAAAATCTACAGAATGAACCTCAAGAATCTTCAAGGAAAATAAAAGTCCTCGAAGGTTGAGAATTCAAGAGTAAATCTCTAGAGTGTTAAATAATGCAATGAGTGTTGAATGCTATATAGGAGCAACCCTAGTAATTTCTCACTTCAGTTAACATAGAAAAACACTTAGTTAACTAAATAAAGAACTCCTAAGTTTAGCTTAAGTGCATGAGAATAAATTATACTAATAATTAATTAAAGATTAATTAATTATTAGCTAACGCATGACTACTCTAACAACCCCCCTTAACATGAACTTAGGGAGTAGCTAAAAATCATAAGAAGAGAATGCATGATGGGTCCTAACAAACAAGACCTGATGAGGTGCCCATGTACAAACAAAATATCTCTCACAACTAGAGAATAAAGAGAAAACCACATGGAAAAACTCTTCTCCAAAAGAGAGAAAGGTGAATGAAGGATTGAAGAAGCCTCCAAATCAACGTGTGAAGGACTAAGAAGCCTCCAACCAAAACAATATCCTAAAAAAGAGGAACATGTAGAACATCATTGAAGCACGAAGTTGTAGACTATTGTCAAAAGATGACTAATATGATGCTAAAATGAAGAACCTCCTCTGAAACAAATTATGATCAAGGTCAAGATAACAAGAATCTACATGAATTCCCCAATGGCACTACTTGAATCAAATTAAAAACAAAGGCAAACATCTGGAAATCAAACATACAAATGTCAAGATCCAAGGGGACTATAATCTCTATGAGTTCCCTTAATGACACTACTCAAATCAGATGGTAAACAAAGGCAAACATCTAGAAGTCAAAGATACAGGTGGTACATGAATCTACAAAAGTGACCCCAATGACACTACTCAACATGCATGATACAAGTCAAAAATATAGGTACCAACTATTCTAAAGAACACTAATCATGAGAGAGACAATAATCTACATGAGTGTCCCCAATGACACTACTCGAATCAAATGGAAAACAAAGGAAAACATCTAGAACTCGAAGATACAAATGGCACATGAAATTATATGAGTGACCAAAATGACACTACTCAAAATGCATGATGCAAGTTGAAAATACAGTACCCATTAGTCTCTAATAAAATGAAAATGGAAGGTCACCTCCAAAAATATGAATCGAAGAATGTCCATATGGTAAGTGCTCCAACTCACTAAAACGCATGTAACTAGCCATTGATGTACGTTGCATCTGAAAGTACATAGGAACAAGAACTAGATACATAGATCACTCAAAACCATGAGACCAAAGAAGCATTAGCATCAACAATAGAACCCCCCCATAATGCTGAAAATGGAGAGCCAAGATAGGTACACTGAAACTATGTGAAAACAGTGCATGTAGGAGAAACAGCCTGCAAATAAAAGGGTGTGCAAACTACCGCACACATGCATGAGGAAAGAATCACTAGGATTCACTGTTGTCATGGAAGGAACACTCACTTAACAAAGGTGTGATGGAAAACCAAAGGCAAACATCAACCCCCCCATGGCACTTTATATCATAGTGCGAAAATAGAAGGCACAAAAGGATGTGAAAAATCCCCAAAAAGTAAACACCATCAAGAAAAATTCAACCTCCTTAGCCATATGAATCATACAAAATATTCCCTACCCAATTAAAACATTTTGCAATATTCCTACACAAGTGCAAGCGCAAGTAGGTATAGTTAAAAATAAATAAATAAAATTATATTTTTTTAAATTCAAAAAATAAATTGCTAGGTCATACCTACTATAGGAGTTAATGGTGAACTCCCAACACCCTAGGAACAACTGCTAGACCAAAATATATTTCACAAGAGATAAAATGACAAGAATAGCTTGCTTGATTATGGATAAAAGATTAAAATATTGAATATGTAAATGTTCATATGGTGCCTTGCTTATAAAGGCAAGGTGAGAGATAGGATTATAAAAGATTGTGACGTGTCTTAATCATATGTTATGAGACAACTAACTTGACAAAAAATAAAAAAGATAAGATATGATAAGATCTTATCTAGGCAACTAAGACCTCTAGAAGGTCACCTAGGACCTAAGTAAACTTAACATGTGAATAAGTCCCCCTACTAGGAATTAGCTATGTAGAATACCTTATTCATACCAACAACCCCAGTTAAGTGCAACTCAGGGAGTAGATTATTATGCAAATATGCAAAACATGATTATTATGGGTCCCAGTGACTAGGCTTTAATAGGTACCCATTTACAAATGCAATCTCTCATAAACAAATAAAATGAGAAAACCTAGCGGGGAAAAACTCCTCTCCAAAAGAGATAAAAGATAAAAACAAGGATGATGTATGGAGGACTCAATGATACCCCCAAGGACTACATCCATCATGAATATATAATCAATGACCCCCCAATAAAAAGGGAAAAAGAGAGACAAGATATCACTCACACAATGTATAATCTCCTACAAAAAAGGTAAATGCTTGAAGAGAAAACGTGATCAAATGCCTACAAATAATGTTTCTCCCCTTGGGAAGAACATATACCAAGTACAAATATAGGAATGCTTACCATTCAAGATAGGAACTGATAGGAAGAAGAATCCATATGTATGAGGATTGTGTCTCTGAAATCTACTTATGGGTTGCCAAGTTATTGGTATATGATGATGCCACAATCCAATCAAGTACATGCTCAAGCACAATAGAAGGTGACAAAATAGGAAAAAATAGAAACTGATATTGAACTACCTCCAAAGATAAAGATGAAGTGACAAGAGTTTTGACATGACTATCATCAAACAGGAGAGACAAACCCTCAAATTGGTCCTCCAAATCTAAAATGTGAGACTCCACAAACATAGATGCAATGTATGATAAGTAGGAATCCCAATTAGGAATACAATTGGATACCTATCGCAATGAATCATTGGAAGTTCTCAATGAATCACTAACAAACAATAAATGTGTCATCTCAATTAGAGAAGTAGTAGCTACAAGAGAAGATCCTCGATCATCAAGACGCTCAAGTTCTACATCATATTGAAACTCCTCTAAGGTTTCATCATCAAGAGGTAAATTTTTAATATCATCAATTAGAATGAGGAAATCTAATGTGTGATCATGTAGAAATGGATGATTATGTGGATCTCGCAAAACCTCCCAGATCTTGGGTTTAAAGTGTGTGTGGGAACGAGATTCTTAGAATTTGATTATAGGTCTCTTTGAATATGCTTCCACTAAATATAAAACCAATAATCCTATGGTATGATCATGTTACCCCAAACTAATTTCTTCTATGCTGTCTTTGGCTCAAGTATGAGTCCATAAAGATAAGGCAAAAGATTGAGCCACTTGCAATGTGTTAGGATGCCTTTTTTCCAAGACTCATAATTATCCTTAGTCAAAATGATTACAAAAGGATGATTTGCATAACCCATTATTACAATAATGATACACTTATCAAATGATAAAACTAGATATCAATACATGGAATGTGGTTGAAATGAGGTATAATGATCAAAATAACACCCTCCCAACTGCCAAAATGTTTAAGTAATCCTCTAGAAAACCTATCAAGAAATAACTAAAATAAAAATATACCTAGGAAAAAAAATTTTAAAAAATTCATGGATGGCTAGATAGATCTCCTCAATACCTTTCCAACACCACAAGAATCACGAAAATTGGAGATCGTCGCAAAAATTTATGAGCTTAGGAGCCAAAAAAAAGATCATACTTCAAACAACAATTATTATCACCAAACAACAAAATTCTAAAAAAAATCCTACACCACTAGAAAATTCACAGAGCTATCTTTCCAATAATATATCATTTTTAAATAATGGTGTCCTAGATTTCAAGTTATATTGTTTTGAAAAAGACCCTATTTTGGGCTTGGGGCAAAATCAGGCCCATTTATCCTAGCAGTAGGTCACAAATATGATCGTTCGCTAAGGTTCTAAGAATTGTAGTTATTAAGAAAAATGGCATACCACCTATGGTGATGGGTGGGTGGATCCAAGTGGCAGTGGATCCCATGTGTCACCAGGGTGAAGCCCTCCACTACATGAGGCATCGAGGGTTGAAGGCTCCCTGAGACCAGGGGCTTTAAATCATCAGCAAAAAGACTTGTAATTTAAAATGATTTTTTTAATTAACAAAACAACTATGGTTCACACCAATCAAACAATGATTTGATAGCCGACATATAGAGTTCTTAGAAGGATGACATAGATAATACCCATAGAATCTATAGAATATTCTATATAAAAATATGCTAGAAAATATGTCATGTGACCAAATGACCTGCAAAAAAAATCTAATGCCCCCAAACAAAAGCATCTGATTTTAACTATTTGACAATTGATCTTTACTTTTCAAGCCTTTCAAATGTGATGGAAGAGTTTATTTTGGCCCAAAGTGCTCCAAAATTTAAGCTACCTCTTGGATCTGGCAACTTTAGGCCTACTTGAAACCCTTTTAGATTAGACAAAGTATAACGAAATTTGTTGAAATGAAAGGAAAACTTGACTTCTTATAATGTCTTGGATTTAACTATGAGGTCCTTGAAACCCCAAAAAACCTAGAAAAACCTTCAAGCCAAGATATGTCCCTCAAATATAGTAATGAATCTACAACACTAGAGCTCTAATGCCACTTAGGAGTTAATGGTGAACTCTCAACACCCAAGAACAACTACTAGACCAAAATATCTTCCACGAGAGAGAAAATGGCAAGAATAGTTTGCTTGATAATGGATGCAAGATTACAATATTGAATATGTAAATGTACATATGATGCCTTTCTTATTGTATAGGAGCGAATTTGCAGCCCTTACGCAAATTCCCCTTTCACACATCCTCACCTTAGAAAATAAAATTCGAAGGCGAAATTCCACATCACCCAACTGCCTTCCTTCCACTTGGCATCTGTTTGTTTTTTCAGTGGGAGAATATTTATCGGGGACAGCGTGTGGCACGCAGATGTCTACACGGTGCGTTGTCGTCCTTGACAGATTCTTGTGTCTAAAGTTGGCAGAAGCGTTACACTTTCGATTGGGGTCGATTTGTAACATCCCTCTTTGACCAACCAACCCAAAAATGCCTTATTATTGCTTCAAATTCATCCATTCTTCATTCAACTCATCTTATTTTCACTCTTAGCATCTCTTCAAACACATCTCTAGCAATTCAATCTCATTCTCAAGCATTTCCAGCACTTCAACACTCCATTGCAGCAACAACACTCCATCAACTCCGCAGAACAAGTATGAAGTAAGCCATAGCAACATGGGCTTGGAGTCTTGCGAGACCTCCTTTCATCATAGTTGAGGGTGTGGTGACCTTTCCAAGTCCACTTTCTCCTCCATTGGCTAGTGATATTTTGGGTGGAGGTGGTAACGTTTCGCTCCTCTCCTTTGTGATTTGGTTGAGTAGCACTTTATTGTTTTGTAGTGTTTATTGCAACTTCTACTTTCTTTACTTCTTTATCGCATATTTCTCTCGTGTTTCTATTTGGATGTCTGTGGAGGTGGAAACACTAAAATGGGGGTTTGACTGAGGCAGACCCCTATACAGCCCTAACATTTTCCCCTCTTTCTTGTGTGTAGGTGAGTGTGCATTTGGAGCTAGCTGGCGAACTGGCACCTTGGTGAGATCATTTTTTTAATTCTAGCTTTCATCTATCTACTTTATCACCTTCGCTTGTACTTTTCATACTTTATCATTCAATTTTGTTTGTTTGAGAATAGCTAGGTCGTTAGTTTGATTTTTGGTAGTTTATATTGTACTTTCTATCCTCTAGTCGTACGAACACCAACGTGTCGTGATGTCATCCTAGAACTATGTTGTCATCCTCAGATAAAGAGTTATCTGAGGTATATTATCGACTCCAAAAACCAGCTTGCCTAGCCTACACTTGGATTTCGGGTCTGAAGAGTGATAGAAGTACTTAATGGTCCTCATCATTCTTAACCTCTATCTGAAACACCCCTTTAGAGTGAGGTAAGTTAGGGCAGCCTTCTACTCTCATCTCTCTGTGACTTGGATCCTTGACATGGGTGGTCCCCCTCTCTTACACTTATAGAGGAAAGGTGAGAAATAGGATTAGACAAAATTGTGGCATGTGTCTTGATACTATGTTATGAGACAACAAACTTCACAAAAAAATTTAAAAGATAAGATATGATAATATCTTATATAGACAACTACAACTTCTAGAAGGTCACCTAGGACCTAAGTAAATTTAACATGTGAATTTGTCCCCTACTAGGAATTATCTAGGTATAAGACCTTATTCACACCAACACCTACATAGCCCACAGGCCTATGGGGCATGGACATAGGCCTATAAGGCATGAAAACTACACAACTTGCACCACCATGTAGTATTCTGGTGGAATTTAAACCCTCAACTTACTACCTTATAGCCCCACCACCAAGGTAGTGGCCCTTAGCAACTCTACACCTACACAATTTTCATACCACCAATGGTAAACCACCAAACTTATCGCTAAGCAATCTCCACTATACAAATGATGGTTTTAGTTGAATACACCAATTTTAACCTCAAATAAGTAATTTTAATAAAATTATAGGTATTTTAGGATTCTTCAATGAATATTCTATCAAGAATATAATATTGTATTAATTAGTGTTTTTTGACTTCATCTTTTCTCCCCAATCTAGTCCCCTCACAATTTATATTTTGATTTTTGCACTTTATCTTCAAAGGCTCCATTCTCAATCATAGAGCTCCTTTTTCTGATTTTTTTATTTGGGGAAGAATTTTATGAGCATCATAAAGGTGTAAGGGGTTTCTATTTTGGTGCATTATTTTTCAAAAAATTATAAATTCTCAAAGGTTGTTGAGTAGTTCTCTTTTCTAGAACTTCTTGGTCTTTGTTTGAGCTCATAATATTTGTTGGTGCATTTTTTTAAAGCACAGGTCCTAACACCTTACAACTATCCTAAATAAAATTTTAAAATGAACAAATTTATAGAGCTAATAGGTTGTATAGGATATTTCATGGGCTTGATGCTAAATCAAATAATAATAAAGTTAAAATTTATAAATGGTTGAATAGTTGTGAAAATTTCATTGGCTATTTGTGCTTGTATGTCTCTCATGAGTTGTTATTTCACATTGAGTACTTGGATACACACCTATGGCTATGTGGACTATATTTTCAAAATTATCTGGGTAAATAGATGAAATCCAAGGATATTTCTTGGAATATAAGCTAATAAGTATTAATCCATATTATTTTGATAGTATATATAAATTCATCACCAAATTCAAGTCATTAAGAGCACAGTTGAGGGATTATACAATTGAAAAACTAGATACACGATTGATATTAAGTGTTCTCTAAAATTTAGGACCTAAATATTAAATGTTTGTGTCTATCTTCTATGTTACAAAGAGTTCTTTGAGGAGTTATTTTAAGATGTCTTCCTTTGATTTTTTTTTATGTTCCTAATTAGGGAGAAGATAAGATTTATTCAAATGGGGAATTTAAAGTCTTCAAAATCATGAGCATTGATTGTAAAGGATGAAAAGTTTTCTAGTAAAAAAGAGAAGAAAATAAAATTCTTCTTCCAAAGGGAAATGATCCAAGAAGGAGAAACCCAAATGTGCATATTGTAATAAATTAGTCCATGATTAACATCAATATTATTCAAGACAAATTGATGAGTTGAAGCATCTTAGTAAGAAGAAACAAATCAAATCACCTTTAACTACATCAAATATTTATTTTTCTTATTATTCAAACTTAAAGAGACAAAAGGGGAAAACACTTATTACAATTGTAGATTTTAAATAAAAAATATGGATACTTTATTATAGAGCTTCATATCATATGCCTTCATTGAAAAGTATGTTCTCTCCATTTGTGACTTATTCATCACCACATATCTTGATGGATAAAGACACATATATGTGTGTTTGTGGGAAAGGTTCTATTGACATGGACAAAGGATAATTTAATGATGTTCTTTGTGTGTCATCATTATCAACCAATATCATTTATATATATCAAATCACACATGATGTAGTAGAGAAGAGTGTTGAGATTACACTAGATTTTATCATTATTCGGGATTTACATAACAAATATATTATTACAATTAGGGAGGTAGATCATCAATATTGAGTATACACCTCACATTTTTCTCATATTATTCATTTGTCTAATGTGCACACTTAGGCATCTAGTGTCAATATATTTTAGGATAAACAATATGGTCATTTGAATCTTGGTGTTTTTTCATCAACTAAGGCTCTAGAGACATGTTTTGACATTTCATCTCCTCCATAATTATTTCTTCTCATGAGAATGGTATTGGTACATATATGGCTTCTAATGATTTTATATATAGCTACTTGAAATGAGTACTTGATAGAAATTGAAAGAGTGTTTTGTGAGTCTTATCTTGTAGAATTAAACACTATTGAAGATATTCATCTTCTCTTTAATGTTAGATCTTATGGAGTTACACCATATTCTTTAGATGTTTTGAGGGCACCTTCAAACCCTCTTTTTCTTTCTCCACATGATCATTTTTCATAGTTTGGCATTGGCTTGGATATCCTTAAGTATAATTTGGAGGAGATTTTAATCTTCATCTTTAGATTATGTTCTACATCCATTTCTAGAAGGTTTTAGATTATCACCTTCATTAGTGTGGCTTATAACACCTAACTTGATTGTGGAAATTTTTAGCACCAACTTGGTGACACTTTATCAAAGTTAAATGATGTCATTCATATTGATATTTCTTCCTTCATATTTCTTTTATGAATGGGAATACTTCTTGTATACATTCTTGGTTGTATTTCACCCTAAGGGGAGGAATGTTGTTTGAAATTTTTGGATCATATTCAACATTCAATATTGAGCATACAATCAATGCAAGAGATTGTACATTGATTAGGACTTGTTTAGTATCTCTTCTTCTATCTTAATATGAGACTTTTTTCTCACATGATTTTTTTTCCTTCTCATACTTTTGGAGAGTGTATTATGTTTTTCTCTTTTGGGGAGGAGTTTTTTCCTTCATGGTTTTCTCCTTTACTCCATTGTGAGAGATACATTTATACATGGGTACCTATCATGGCCTCATAGTCCTCGGACCCATATTTACATCATCACATCTTTACATGTTTTCTCATTCTCCCTAAGTTGCACTTAAGGGGGTGTTAGTGTGAATGGGGTATATTACCTAATTGGTTTAACTCTTTGGTCTTATTTACACTAGTTTACTTAAGTTTACTTGAATCATTCTTAAGGAATTATCATTTTATGTCTCAAGTCATAGTATTCAGACAGTTGTCATAATATTATGTTGTCCTATGTCTCATGTTGGCCTATGTAACCAATGTTTTCTTATTGTAATCTTATTTAATCATGTTCATGTACACATATTGTGTATTTTCATCCTTTAATAAAATAGAAGCATTATCTAATTTTTGGTCTCTCTTGTGCTTTAATTTAAGTTCCTAAATCTTAGGTTTCTATTTCCTTAGCCAAATATTACCTAGTATAGAGGATTATATACCAACTCTTACACATTAAGTTTTTGGACTAGAAAATTTGTAAAATAAATTGAAATGTTTGATTTTTTTCCTAATTCTTGATAACTATGATATGGGGATTTGCAAGGTCAAATGACAAGAAGCTATGGTTTAGAATTTCTATAAAAAAATTAATGAAAATACCCAAAATTTAGGACACAAGGTTTGGTGGAGTCATGGATCAAGGATGTTGTAACCACAAATCTAAGTGCAAATTCATCAAATTTTCCTAATTTATGGAATTCACAATAATCACATGAATAATCACAATACTTGCAAAGGATTAAGAATTAAATTTGTGAAATAGAGTTGAAAATATATGTTGGAAAACAAGGACCAAATTTAAATGTGAAACCCTAAACCCAAAATAACATAAACAAAGATAAAGAGGAGGGGAAAACCTAAAATCATGCATAGATTACCTTCAAATAGTTTAATTTTTTTTAGAATTTGAAGTGTCATATGAGACTCACAAGAAGTAAGATCACCAAGAATTATAGGGAGAAGACAAAATGATAAGAATCTCGAGCATTTTAGAGTTTTATCTCCCTCACACATACATCTCATTAATGGTAAACCAAATAGATTTAAATTTTCAATGTGGCTTTGCAATAAACCACCTCCAAGTTTCAAAGAACATAAGCACTTTTCACTTTACAAGGTAAAAGGATTTGTAAGGTTTTGAAAATAATTTCTAATTTACAAAGTAAAGGGTTTTTGGAGTTTTGAAGCTACTTTTCACTTTAGCAATAATGACCTAATAACCTTTACAAAATTTAAAATAACATGACCCCTAATAGAAAATATACCCCTTTAGTAGTGAAGCATGAATATTTAAGATATTTGTGATATTTTGATGGTGCAAATTTAATGTAACAACAATACATGCCAAAATAAAGGAAAATTAAAGCATTACCCTAGTGTTGGCACCGTAAAATTTTGTGTCCCATTTTGTGCCTTATCCATTTTTATCCAGGCTAATATCTAATATGAGATAACTCATAATGGGTCACCATGCTATTTTTTTCCTTTAGTTGTGTATTTCCCCTCATGATCATTAATCCAAACTTACAAAAATTGGTCTAAGTCCAAGGTTTTCAGTGAACTCTCTCTAACAAACCTTTTTTAAAGATTCTCCAATTCATGGACCTATCAAACCACAAAAATGCACTTAGTATATTTTGTGTCAAGTTGCCTTGTTCTCTCTCTTTTTCTTTTTGGCCATCTTCTTGCTTTGTGAGATTTTCCTTTTGTCAAAATTTATTTTCTTCAATTTATTATTGGTGTTGGGAAAATGTGTCTCAACCTTACATTTACATAAGGTACTATTGATACATAAGCTAAATTTTATGTATATTTTATTATTGTAAATCTGGACCATTCATCATTAGGTCTCAGATCCGTCGGCCAATATTTTGTTGGCTTTGACTTTCCCTAGAAGACAACCCTATTTTATGAGGGTGTTGTATTATGACTGTGTATTGTGATGTATTTTGAGTCTGATAGCAGTCGTGTTGCCTCTGGATCTCCATTTGGTAATACTCATATGAGAAGCTTGCTTTGCAAGTATATTGTAATCTTTGTGATTTCTAAATAATATATTGGGTGGCTTTTGGAGTGTGGGGTTTTTCTCCCAAAAGGGTTTTCCCCACGTAAATCATTGTGTTGTGGTATGCATGATATTTACATTAATTTTTGTTTAATTTTATGTAACTATTGAAAATATTTGTAAAAACTTTCATTATCCTCCTCTGATGATTAGTGTAGGAATTTGTTCTAATACCTTAGCTTCCTTACAATTGGCACAAGTCTTGCTTCAAAAACAATATCTTTCCGAAGGAAGAAAGTCTAAATTTAGTTTTCTTTGATGAATTTCTCAGTTCATAAATCTATCGGTTCATCGAAAATCAACTTGGTTGAAATTGGGCTTCATCAAAGAGTAATGTAGCCAAAGATGAGAATTTTGAAGTGTTCCAAGGTTGATTTTCATAACTTTCTTGGTTCACAAACCTTTTGTTTCTTCGAATAACTAGTTTTAAAATTTTCTTTGTCGAAGGAAATATATGTGTTAGAAAAAGGCTTTCCAAATGATATGGTAATTGAAGAAGAGAAAAGAAGAAAGAGAGGACCAAAGGTTTTAAGGTTTGTCAATTTGACAAATGGCCAAAAAACCTATAAATCTTGTGGGTTTACATATTTCACCAAAAGGAAGGTTTGTCAAAATTAAAGTTGGTCGAGTTGGTCGAAATGCAGACTTAATTGTGTTTTGTGCAAAATCGAAGAAAGTGACTACCAACTACTACCATCAATGCTCAACCACCTGCAACTACCAAACATCAATTCTTTCATGCTCGAAAGAAGTTTTTAATTGTTTTGGCATGGTTCCAGTTGTAAAGTTGTGATGCCCATGTCTTCATTAAATATTAGCAAAGACTTTTTTGTATTTCATACCTCTAGGATGTGATTTGAGCCAATTTTTTATACAATTTTCTCTTATAGTTTGCACTAACATGTATGAACCATTCAATGAGGGAGAATGGTACATATCAAAATATTTTTTTCTCACACGCCCCATCAAATCAATTAAACTTGTAGTGGACAAATGTCTTTTTAGCACTAGATAGGGTTGCGACTAGGGTTCTCTAGTTGGGTGACCCTCTGACATTCCCCTAATAGCTTGGCCATGGGTTTTATCTACCTTAGTGTCCATTTTCAAAAGAAAATTAGAGGATGATATTTTTTGGAGA
Organism: Sequoiadendron giganteum; assembly: GCA_007115665.2. Classification (NCBI taxonomy): domain Eukaryota; kingdom Viridiplantae; phylum Streptophyta; class Pinopsida; order Cupressales; family Cupressaceae; genus Sequoiadendron; species Sequoiadendron giganteum. The sequence continues at coordinate 646,215,396 of CM021100.1, forward strand.
TAGGAGTATAGTAGAGAAAGAGAACTTACACAACATAACCAAAATTTTCATAGTTTCCAACTTTGGGTATAGCTATTTTTGTGTTATAATGATCTAGGTTCATCCTAAAAATTTTAATAAATTTTTAACCTTTATACATCGGATGATTAAAGGAAAATTTAACCTTGATTAAGTGTTTCCATGTGCATAGTGTATGCTTTTAAATGTGTTTTTGATTAGTTAACCATCCAAGTGACTAAAATTCTTGTAGATTTTTTACAAGATATCTTTTCAAAACAACAAAGGAAGTGTATGGGTATGTTCTTGGATTACTAAGTAGATTCATTTAATATTCTGCATCTATTTATGGAATTTATGAATGTATACATGTAGAGTCTAGCTTGCTTGTACATTTTGGAAAAAACTAGTCTTTTGTGATATATTGATTAATGCATCACATTGGTTTCAGTTGTTACATGTTTTGTATGAACATAGAGACTCAGTTTCCCAACTACATAAAGGCATCAATTTGCTATCTAATTTATCTCCCCACCATCCTCAATACACTCAAAATCAATCAATTTTAAACATCTTTCTAATTTCCCTTAGTTAGTGTGTTCTAACTATCATGTTTAAATGTTTATAGCATCTAAGGGTTTATCATAAAGCACATTCTTAGACACTTGTATGGGAAATTATATGTTAAATATATTCTCAACCTTACATCTCCAAACTATCACATAGCTATATATTGAAACCAATAGTGGTATACATTGTGCATTGTTATTGTTTCTTATGAGGTAATTACTTAGTCTATCAACCATCCATCTAGCATCTTAGGAAAAACCTCCCTTGGTCTTGCAAAGTTGGAAGTAAAAGAAGTATTTCTTGCCTCAAAATTAGTCCTTAGCTACCCAACCTAAAGAGAGGTTTTTGGTGATCTTCCTAGGTTTGACACTCATAGCACTTGGTAAATTATCATACCTTAGGTCCATATGGGGCCTACAGTTCAAATCACCAACACCTAGTATAGCAAAAAAAAATCTATTTTAAGTGTTAAGGTCCATAAATTTTAAATATTATGGATGTGTTGAGATAGGTCATAATAGTCCCTTATATCTCTAAGACCCTCCCTAGTGTGTTTACCATCCCCAAAAGTTTCACACTTTGCTTGTGCATCCCCTTTATCCTTTGAAAATAAGTTTTCATGCATTAAGTTGCATGATGCTTGCAAATACTAAGGTTCCCCTAAGAGATTCTAGGGTCATCTTGAGACATCTTAGGGTCATCTCAATAGATCTTGGGGCCATTCTAAGATATATTGGTATCATCTTAAGAGATCTTAGGGCCCTCTTAAGAGATATTAAGGTCCTCGCAAAAGATATAGGGGTCATACCAAGAGATCCTAGGGTTTCTTAGGTGACCTGAGCTAAGTTGCAGGCTTAGCAAGGTGATTTACTATAGTAAAACTAGTGACCCATATTGTCAAAGGAGTGACCCTATTATCTTTGGTTAGTGAATGAATCCTTCAATTTTTTATTATTTCTCTTATATTTTGACCTATTATTGGGAGTTTAGTTTAGCCTTGATTGTACCTACCACTTTTTCCTCCCGAGTTCTCCCCCAATCATGAATTTTATTATTAGTTACCTTTCCCCAATGATGAATATGATTGAGATTTCTCATTTTATTAAATAAGTTCTCATCCTCCTTCCAAATGCTCTTTGCCTATTGATTATTTCCTTCATTATAAGTTTGATCTTTTATCTCCCTCATAGTTTCTTTTGTAGGATAGCAAGAGCTAATTGAGTTAGAACATAAGTATAAAACCTTTCATCTCTTCACTCAATAGGAATTGAAATTAATATTCTCAAATAAACCACCTAGAAATATAAGGATTATTACAACTAAACCTCTCTAAAGAATCACCAAGAAACACCCACATATCCCAACTCAAACTCTGATGGGCTTCATAATTGGATAGTTTCCCTTTACTATTTTATATTTTTATCATTTCTTTCTACTAAGCCTCAAGACATTATCAAGACCTTTTATGCCTTTTATATACTTTTAAGCACTTAAAAATGTAAAAATGTTATGTTGATATGTGTATGTATGAATTCATGAATGTTTATGAAATTATTAGGATTTTATGTTTAATGTACGATTATTAATAATGAGGATTCCTTAGGAATAAGACTTCCAATAAGAAGAACTATCAACCCGCAACAACATGTTTCTCAACCCATGGCATAAGAAATATGGATTATTGTAGAGAAGAAGTCAACTAACTGGGGAGTAACACTTTCAGAGGAAAATGGAGGTGATCATTACTGATCGATCCATGAGTCACCTAATATCACTCTTGTCTTCCAATGAGACAACGATGGGAATAATGATGTTGGTAAGAGACACTATTACTATCATTTAGCATTGTCATTGATGGAAACCCTAATCGATGATCAGATACTCACATCATTATCATACCGGCAGACAAATTGAAGATTGACAATGAAGAATAAAGCATTTGGTAACTCAATGTTCATCGATCTGTATGAATATTTTTTGTTATTGTTTTGTGTTGCGCATCTCAGGAAATGTTTTTTGGTATATTATCTCTGTTATTATTGAAGCGCAGTGGCTCGTATTGATTCTTGTGTGAGTTAGAAGATCTGTTTGGCTAATTCTCTATTTTGCCAGTATTGGAGCCAACTTCATGAATGAATTATGTCACGAATGTATGGAAAGTAATTGGTTAAGTATTTTTGTGTTTCTACATCTTCGTTTGGGTCCTGGCCAAGTTGTGGCTAACCGTTGTGGATACGCATTGCATATTATTCATGATTTGAGCTGACAGTTGTAATTATTTTGTGCTCCATTGAAGCTGACAAAGTGTAATTGAATTTTATGTTGTGGATATATATAAGATCGTTTGTATCATTTTTTGTGGAGTATGAAGTGAGTGGTGATGCGAATTATGAATTAGAGCAAAAAAAATAGCGATAATGCACAGTTTCACTTGCGCATAAAGAATTTGTATTGTGAGCGTGAGCAAAATAGAGCAAATGTGTAGAATCAGTCTGCAGGATAGCAGATCAAATATTGTGCCTAACCAGAATTGTAATCAGGCATATGTAGATGCTATTTTTCTCAATTCAAACTCTCAGATGGTTTTAATATGATTTTCTTTGTAAGTTAGTGAGCCTTCCCTTTGAGCAGTGAGCTCTAGGCAATGTGCCTAAATTCAAGTGCATTCCCCTTATTGTAATCTTCATTTGAGTATACTTAGATTAAATTATGGATTGGCCATCCATCGTGGTTTTTCCCCTAATAAGGTTTTCACTTAAAAATCCTTGTGTTATGGTCTTGTGTTCATTTTCTTCATGTTTATGCATTATGGTTAAATGTTGTTAATACTTTAAAGATAAAGGTTAATAAAGTTAATTTTTGCACAACACTGATTCCTAAAGCATGAAATGGGATATATCATGATGAAGATGACCAAGGAGGTTGAAGACATAAAGAAGAATGAAGAGAACCTAGCACAGTCCCTAAAAGAAAAATCTGAAGTATGCAACTGATTGGATGTTAAACTGGAACAATCTAAAAACAATGAAGAAGCACTTGAAAAGCAGATGGATGATCTCAGAAATGAACTTGTTGCTGCTAATGAATACAAAGAAAAGTTCAAATTTAGCTCAGCCAAGCTTGATGAACTCATTAGCAATCAGAGGACTAATTGCGATAAGAGAGCTCTTGGATATGAAGAAGGAGAAATTTCAAAATTTGGACAAAGGAGATTCAAGAAAGGAAATCAAATGAACAAATCTGGAAGGTATCTGGTAAGGCAACCTAATGCTCAAAGATTTAATGGATATTGTTTCAGTTGCAATAAATTTGGACACATGGCTACTCAATGTAGAAGTGGCATGAATCAAAGTGGTCCATCATTCTCAGGTTAGTGCTTGAATTATCATAAGGTTGGTCATAATTCAAATGAATGCAGAAATGTTATGAATCAATTTCATAGAAATATCAGATGCTATACATGCAATAGACTTGGCCATATTGCTAACCAGTGCAAATCAAGAGGGAATCAGTGGAACAATTGGTCTGGACAGAGAAATGTTGTGTGCTATAACTGCAACAAATTTGGTCACATTGCTACATTCTGTTGGAATAGAAAAGGTTTGGTAAATCAAAGGACAAATATGCAGAAGGATATCAACGAAAAAGGAAAAATCACTACAAATGTGGTTAGATAGTAGATGTAGAAGAAATGGGTGAAGAAAGATCCCTCTATTGAAGAAAATGTGCCCGCACCAGAACCTGCTTCTGGTAATTCCTCTAGGAATTAGTTTCAAGCCCTTGGCCTAGGGGAGCTATCAAGAAAATCATATAACCCCCTAATCAGTAATTGACACCAGATATGGATATGTACAGTATATGCATAGATGTTCTACAAATGTTTTTGAGCTCATTGGAGAGAGTAGTATGCAGTATTGGAGGTTCTCAAAAGATTTACCCGTCACAATGCACATAAACAGGGTAACCAGATGAATTAGGGTTAAAGCATTTATTACGATAAAGAGGATTAGGTATGCAAGTGATAAAAATTAATTTCTATTCTTTACTTTTTACTTTGCATTTGGAAGAAAATAATTTTTGAGAGCTCCAAGGCGAACTTTGGCGAATTGAGGTGAAATTCAAGCGTGGAAGTGATTCGGCAATCAAATTTCGATCCAGTGAAAAAGGTATTTATCAAAAAACTCTGTGAATTTGTGATTTGGTCAAAATGAATACTCCTTTGGTAGTTGAAGTCAAAGATAGACCTTGTCCCAAATTCAAATGGCATCCTTACAAGTCTCTTGAGACCAATCTGTTAGGAGCATTTTTGTCTGTTTCATACGAAGTGTTACACACAAAAGATACTAGGGTTTATATTCACGTGAATATTGAAGAACTAGGAAGTTCACAACTGCTGAATTTGTATAATAATCACATCATAGGTGAAGATTTTTGTGTAAAGCCAAAACATAAAATTCTAGAAGCAAATAAATTTACATAGATTGTCAAATTTCCCATGTTTGAAGAGTCGGAATGGGTTTGTTATGTTCTGAGTCAATTCCATGATGAATTCATGTGGTTAAGCATACCATTCAAAATCACAAAGGAAGCTATTAGTGTTGTAACAGGTCTAAACTCTTTTGGTGGACTACCTATTCTGAAATCTGTGAAAAATCAAGCAGTCACTGATGCTACAGGCTCTACGTATGACAGAAGGGAAATGAAAATTGATAAAATTGTTCATATAGATTTCAAATTTTCATATATGGTTATTGGATACAAGATTTATCATCCCAACTGAGACAACTCTATGTCTGGTACAGCAATTTATGCCACCTATTAGATGGTGAAAGAAAATGCAGATTATGATCTATGTGAAATGTTGAGGATCAGCTAATGGAAAATATTGCAAAGACTAAGAAAGATAAGAAAAACTCTTTCAAGTATGGTAACTTGTTTTTGTGCTTATTCTTTTATTTCATGGGTGAAGTTACAGGAGTTGGAAATATTCAATGGCAAAAGGACAAGCCAGTAGCCGCTCAGATCAGAATCTGTTGCACAATTTTGTAGACACCAAAACAAAGAATGAAACTATTTGGGAATACTTTAAAAGTTTTCAGACTATGATGCAAGCTAGAGAGAGGATTCCTAATTTAAATGTAGAGAAATAAAAAAGATACAATTTTCTTCATGGTAGATGTTGATCAATGTATGATGCAAGTTGATCCCATAACAGTTTGGATCATGCCTATGGGGTATGAAGTTGAAGAAATTTTTTTGGTTATGTATGCACATCACTTACTAAGTAAACCTTTGGATTTGGCAAAAGAGAAGTTCAGTACCTATGCTGAAAAGGACATACAGGTGCACAACAAGCTTAGGAAACCTATGGTAACTAAAAGAGTTAGAAAAGAGGTAGAAGTTCTTGTAGAAAGTTTGGGCATATCCATAGAGAAATTAAAAGAAGCTAGAAAGAAAATGGAAGAAGTTGAAGCAGCAAAACAAATAGCTAAGGAGGCAGCAAAAACTCAATCAATTGGTCTGGAAACACCATCTACCTAAGCTAGAACAACTAGAAGCTTTGCATCCCATTCAACCCCTGCAGAAAAATTAATCCCTATGAAAACTGAATCCAACGAATCCGACAAAGAAGGTAAGAGGAAGAAAGATAAGAGAAAAAGAATCTATATGTCTATCTCTGAGGATGAAGTGACAGAGTCTGTTGAAGAAGTCAAAGAAATCAAACATCAAGGCACCAAGGCAGCAATAGTTACAAAAGAATAACCCTCAGGTGGAGATGTTCAAGCAAAGAAGAAGACAAAAGTGACAATTCAGATATGACAATAGAAGAAGTTGAAAAGGCTTTAGTTAAGGATGGAAATATCAAGCCACTCAGTAAATGGTATGATTCTTTTGGTGAATCTGATAAAATAAATCTTGAAGAGGCAACAATTAAACATATGAATATTTTTAATAAAGTTTTAATTGAAATAATGCCTAATCTGCCCAAAATTCTATATGGCATTCTAGAAATGAGGAGACTCAATGCTAGAACAAAAGAAGAGTAGATGAGAGAAAGGATTCTTGCAGAATTATGTTCGGTAATGTCTACGGATGACATGTAGGCACTCTTGAGTAAAGCCAAAAGGAAATTTAAAAGAAAAATAAGGGTGAACAAGCTAATGATTGGTCTAACTGATGAAGTTACAAAAGAAACTAAGCAAATCCTAAGGGAGATATTGTTAAATAATAGAATTGATGTTGTAGTTGAGGAAACACATGTTGTTGATGCCCCATATGGTCTGGTAAAGGAAGCAAAAGAAAAAAAAATTGATACAGTTGAGGATTCACAGGTCAACACAGAATTTCCTATGGAAGTTGAGACACCTGAAAATGTATCAGTTGAGGAAATGGAGATCCCTGAAGGTAAATCAGAACCTGCAACTATGGAAGTGACAACTGAAGAGAAGAAAGATGATGTAAAAGCAATTCTAGTTGAGGCAAGAAACATTGCTAAGGTAGTGAAGAAATTTTTGGTTGAACAGAAAGAATAATTTGATTTGGAATTGATTGAAGGTCCTATTGGCCTATCTACTTTAAGTCCAATCCAAAAGATGAAAGTAGTTTCATTTTCTCAAGAAAAATCCAGAGAAGAGCTACTAAAGTCACGCATTGAAGATGGTGAATTGCTAAATCTTGCATCTAGAGTATTGGAAAAGATAATGCCCTCTTATGTGAAAGATCCGACTGGTTCCTCCTCTAGTGAATTGAAAAATCTTATCAACTCAGTTAGTACTCACTTTGAGTCACTTGAAAAATCAGCTATGGTGAAAGTGCAAAAAGAATTTGATGTCAAAAGGTTTAGTGGATTGAAAGAAATGATTGTTAAAGATAAAAAAAATTATCCACATGTGTGAAGAATGTACAGAATACTTTGTCATAAGGTAGAAAGATTTACAAATCATGTTTATCTTTTTCAAAATTTATTGAAGCTAATGAGAAAAAGGTTAAGGATCTAAAAAAATAGTTAAGTACTATTTCTGAAGCATTTGATCCTCTAACTGGTGGTGTTGGAAAGACACAAGGTGAAGTGATGTCTGTCAAAATAAAAATCCTGAAGCATGAGAATGACAAAATTATTGCAAGAGCATGTGAACTCAAAGGCATAATTGGTCCAAAAATTGAGATAATGTCAAGCGCTCTAAAGGAAGGAAAAGACACCATGGCAATTGGTGATCCAGCCAACTTGGAATCTACAGAGACCCAGTCCTATCTGATCTATGGTCACATAACAATCCTGGAGAGTCTCAAAAGAGTTTGGGACACAAATTTGATCTAGCTAAAGAAAGATTTTGCAGAAATCTTTCAGTTTATGTAAGTTAAAGAAACATTTTTGTATAACGGTTTTGATTGATTGATCCATTTTTGGTATGTGAATCCCTACCTTTTCCATTGATGTCAAAGGGGGAGAATAGTGGAGTGAAAAATGCATAATCATCTCAGGGGGAGAATTGTATTTTTGGAATTTTGGAGATAGCAGTGCAGTTTATTTTGGTATTGATCTGACACTTAGTCATTTTTCACTAAGTGTTGCCATCAATGCCAAAGGGGGAGATTGTTGACAAGAGACACTACTACTATCATTTAGTGTTGTCATTGATGGAAATCCTAATTGATGATCAGATATGCACATCATCATTTGATCATACGGACAGATAAATTGAAGATTGACAAGGAAGAACAGAGCATCTGATAACTCAGTGTTCATCAATCTATATGGAGATTTTATGTTATTGTTTTTTGTTGCACATCTCAGATTTTTTTTTTTGGTATATTATCTCTCTTACTATTGAAGTGCAGTGGCTTGTATCGATTCATGTGCGAGTTAGGAGATTTGGTTGGCTAATTCTCTATTTTACCAATACTAGAGCCGACTTCATGAATGAATTATGTTGCAGATGTATGGAAAGTAATTGTTAATTATTTTTGTGTTTATACATCTTCATTTGGCTCCTAGCCAAGTTGTGGCTGACCATTGTGGATACGCATTGCATATTATTCATGATTTGAGCCGACAGTTGTAATTATTTTGTGCTCCATTGAAGTCGACAAAGTGTAATTGAATTCTATGTTGTAGATATATATATAACATTGTTCGTATCATTTTGTGTGGAGTATGAAGTGAGTGGTGATGTGAATTGTGAATTAGAGCAGAGCAAAAGAGTGATAATGCATAGTTTCACTTGCGCATAAAGAATTTGTATTGCAAGTGTGAGCAGAATAGAGCATAAGTGTAGAATCAGTCTGTAGGACAATAGATCAAATATTATACCTAACCGGAACTGTAATCAAGCATATGTAATGATATTTTTCTCAGTTCAAACTCTCACATGGTTTTAATCTGATTTTCTTTGTAAGGCATTGAGCCTTCCCTTTGAGTAGTGAGCTCTAGGCAATGTGTCTGAATACAAGTGCATTCCCCTTATTTTAATCTTCATTTGAGTATACTCAGATTAAATTGTGGATTGGCCATCCACTGTGGTTTTTCCCCTAACAGGGTTTCCACGTAAAAATCCTTGTGTTATGGTGTTGTTTTCATTTGCTTCATGTTTATGCATTATGGTTGAATGTTGTTAATGCTTTGAAGATAAAGGTTAATAAAGTTAATTTTTGCACAACATTGATTCACCCCCCCTGAGTGTTTATGGGATATGAATTGCACTATACACCCATAGAAATAGCATGTCTATATGTCATCTTTACATCACAAAAGCTTTAACACTACTTATTATATAGATACGTAAAGCTAATATCAAAAATGGATCCCTTAAAGTACCTATTGGAAAAGGCAACTCTAACGAGGAGGATCGCTAAGTGGATAATGATACTCAATGAGTTTAATATAGAATACATTGATAGAAAAGCCATAAAGGGACAAGCAATAATAGATCAACTATCATATGCACTAATAGAAGATCATTAGCCTCTAGTATTGGAATTCCCAGATGAAAGCATACTTCTAATCAATCAGTCGAGTCGTTGGACCTTGTAATTTGATGGGTCCCACACTCAACATGGCTCAGTGGCTAGTATCCTATTTCTCACACCTTAGGGAGATAGTATACCTAAATCTTACAAGATCGCCTTTTCATATACTAACAACATTTCAGAATATGAAGCACTCATCACTAGATTGTATATGATCGTAGAATAGAAGATAAAAGAACTATAGGTCTATGGAGACTCCCAACTAGTAATAAGGAAAGCAAATGATGAGTACCAAATGAAGGATGACAAGCTTATGCCATACACATGAATGGTGGATAGCTTCAAATAGTACTTTGTAATCATCACCTTCAAACAGGTTCCCAGAATCAACAACAAAGCAACTGATGTGATGGCAATAATAGGTTCACTCCTCGACATTCCACAAAAAATTACCAAATATGAATTCCTCGTGGAACAACCACTTATACCAACATTTGATATCCCAGAATCAGAACTTTTTTGTGATGTTTTTTGTCCTAACTCAACTTGGTACCAAGACATGTTTTCTTATATCTAGCATGGTATCATATCCCCTAACTTAACAAAAAACCAAAACCGTTATCCATGAAACTTTTTAATTCACCATGTATAGATGAAGTCTAGACGAAACATTACTTTGATGTCCTAACATGGATGAAGCACAAACAACCTTACAAGAGGTGCATGAAGGTATTTGTGGGTCTCACTCTAGTGGACCTAATCTAGTACCAAAAAAATTGAGAACAAGGTATTATTAGCCCTCAATGGAACAATAATGCATTTATCACTCAAGACAAGTTTTCCAATTTCAACAACATAGTAATCTTGTTCACGCACCGGCATAGGAACTACGATCTAATACATCACCATGGCCTTTCTTGCAGTGGGGACTAGACTTGATAGGTAAGATGTTCACTTCATCCAATGGGAATAAATTCATTATAACTACAACAGAATAATTTACGAAGTGGATAGAAGCAATTTCATTTACTTACATCACAAGGAAATAAATATCCAAGTTTATCTTGAATTATCTGATCTGTCGGTATGGAATTTCATAAACTACCATAACAAATAATGGAACCCCATTCAAAAACCAAGATTTTTGTGAGCTTTGTATAAGGTTCTCAATCTAGCATCAATTATCAACCCCATATTATCCCCAAGGAAATATTCAAGTTGAAGCATCTAATAAAATCATTCTAAAAATATTTAAAAAGACTGTTAGTGACGTTGACCGTGATCGGTATTTGTAGCTAAATCCAGCCTTATGGGCTTACCAAACCAACATTCGAACACCTATGGGTGCCACACCTTTTTCCTTGGTCTACGGATCTAAAGAAATCCTACCTATCAAAGTCAAAATCTCCTCCCTACGAGTATCCCTGAAAGGCATGGTGAGGAATATTGGGTGTCAAGACTTAATGAGTTAGAAATTCTAGATGAAAGGTGTTTGAGCATGTTAAACCATCTCTAGGTTTATCAAAATCGACTCAAACAAAGGTACAACAAAAAGATAAAGAAGAAAAACTTTCAAGTTGGTGACCTAGTACTAAAAAAGAATTAAAAGATCCATCTAAATCAGGAAGGTAAGGGGAAGTTTGAACCAAAGTGGTTAGGTCCTTTCATTATAACAACAGGTTATGGCTCGAGAGCATAACAATTGGATACTCCTGAATGAGAACCTTTAGTTGAACCTCTAAATAGAAGCCATCTTAAAAGGTTTTATACTTGAACATATCAAAATATCCCAAGTAAAAAAAGCTAAAAAAGAAAAAAGCAAGAAAAACAGTAAAAAGAAACAAAATATCCTTAAGTGAAAACCACCTTGTGGCACTTCTAGGACCAGTACAAAAGTGAAAACTTGGAAAATAGGTGCTACATTTTAATAAGTCATGCATCTATATCTATCAACACTAACTGTAGCATCCACCCCATCCATCCCATAATAAAACATGCAACCAACCATGGCTTCATGACTGATCAAGTGTTGAACCTTGTTGCACCATCAAACTTCATCTCCCCTAATAAATGTAATATTGCCCTGAACTAGGGGAAACTTCCTAAAATTGGTAGTGGATTGGATCCTTGTACATCCCATCACGATCGAAAACTATCAAAAATCAAAAACATCCAAAAAATAAACAAATTCAAAAACATCAAAATCCAAAAAAAAATTAGTGTTTTGAGTCAAAAAGTCAAACTACATGGTCTTTATGTGTATAACGTAGGCAAGGCCAATATTTTATTAGCCCCCAAGGCCCTAGGTTAGTCCCCCAAAACAAAAATAAAACATTCAAAATATCCTTGGAAAATCCAAAAATATTCAAAAAAAAAGAAAAAAAAGTAAAAAACATACTCTTATCAAACAAGTGAACTACGAGCCTTTGCATGTATAATGTAGGCAAGGCCATCAATGATGAGCCCTCAAGGCCCTAGGTTAGTCCCCCAAAATAAAAATAAAACATTCAAATATCTTATCAAAAAATAAAAACATTCATAAAGAATCTGGAAAACTAAAAAATTAGTGCCATTCAATACAATCAAACTACAGTGTCTTTGCATTTGTCATGTAGGCAAGGCTAATCTTTGATCAGCCCCCAAGGCACTAGGTCAATCCCTTTAGGTCCCCCTAATTATCTCTCAATTTCTTGAAAACAACACAAACATAATCAAATAAATTTTAAAAATCACAAAAAGTCCTATCCCCATTGTCATCTATCCATAATAAACTCTCCATCCATAATAAAAAATCATCATTCACCCTTGGACAAAGCAAACAACAAGAAAAATAAAAATTGAAATCTGAAACATTCAAGAAAAATATTGAAACAATTGAATCTCTATAAAGATTATAACAATGCCTAAGTATTAACTACCTACCTATCGATAATTCATCATCAGCATCCTAACGTATGTCTTAACAAATACAACATTCTACAATAGACATCACTAATGGATAGCATCCTGAAACATCAAACATCTATGGCAAGTGATATTGCAGCATTGTTTTATCTTTTTATGATCTTATCTTTTTTAATTTATCTTAAATATCACATTCCCAATATCTCTCGAGGATATCCAAAAGGATTTAGAAATGAAGGAATGGGGATATTGATCGTCAATTTCGGTTTGTTCTATTTGTTAGATGTTTTTGTGATACTACAACGGTGAATAATTTATTTGTTTGGTGTGTGGAAGTCATTTTGAGGAAATTCGTGTAGCAGTTGAATGTTAGGTACTCCATACCTCTTTATGTAAGTGGTCTGAAATGTTTTAAAATTTGTCACGCATACACTCTAATAGCATTTTTGTATGTCCGGTATGCATAAGAATATTCTTTATTTGCAGAGTCAAATTCCACGTAATGGATACAATGCCACTTTGGTTATCAATACCCTGGTGCATCATGTTAGTTTGCTACATCAATAAGGATTGCTAAAGATATGAAGTCTATATGAAAGCAAAAGAAAACTCATCAAAGACTAACAACATCAATTTTCTATCCATCTCTAACACTTCTTCTGACTAACAGCTCCATCTTGCATCACAATATCATTGGTACCACATACATCCTACATCCACAAATTCATTGGTACATATCATGACCACAATAAAATGTAAAACATCATCCATATTATACATTATATATCATCATCCATCATACATATCATATATCATTATCCATTGCATACATCATATGCAATCATCCATCACATATATCATAAATCATACATCCATCCATATCATAAACATGCATCAAAAAAGTATAAAAAACATGAGCATATATAAATAATCAAATATAAGCATCCATAATCATTCATGAAACATCTCATAACACATAATAAGCCAAATCCAAATATGGTATATATCATATATCATCAAAAATTAGAATGTCATATACATCATCAACTAAAATGTGTGATATCCAAATATATAAAAAAATACATAGATACGAGGCCTCTACTAGGTCAATGAATGTATATACAAAATATCATGTCTATATAAAGACTCTGAAGTAATAAACATCATATAAGATCATGTACAAACTCAGCCCTACTGGCCATCTCATGGTGGAGATCCATGTGGTTGTTGGCTCTGATGAGGAGAGGGTTGTGGGATAACTGGAGATTGATGAGGCTGCCTAACTTATTGTCCCCTAGACTCTACACCTATCTATACACTAGGCTCTTTGAAATGCAAGAATCTTTGAGCCCTCAGAATGAAGGCCTCATATAATTTCTAATAGTATGTACACCGTTGCAAAAGTTGATCCCGCTCATCTTGGTACTAAGCAAGGGGAACGAAGGAAGCTAATGATATCTCAATTGTAAGTCTCAACTGCCTCTCTATGGCTAGCTCCTGCCTCAAGCTATCTCTCTTTTCGAAAACCATCTCATTCTATAGTAAGAATGGAAACCTGACTGTCGACAACCTGCCTCTGCACAATCTCCCCATCTCTCTCAATAGTGTGAGCATCCCTGTCTACATTCAACTGGGCTATCTATGTTGCTACTATTGCATCCCCCTATGGGAGAGGACCCTATGGTATCTGTTCGTCTTGAGGTTTTTGATCCTATTGTTTTCCATCATGCCTTACTCTATCCAATTGCTCCGTAGCAATATGAAGCCTCTACCTGTCACCCCTTCGGCCTATAATATCGGCCACTCTCTGCACTTGTCCCATGACTAGCCCAGCACCAACAAGACTTGTGAAATTTAGAGGATCACAGTGAGCCCACCATTGATCATAATCCTGAGTAGTCCCAAGATTTGCGGAACCCATTGCCCAACCCCATCCAAATGGGGAAAGTTACTGAATCTCTGCCACAACATCAGTGGAGGAGGCTATCGACCCCCACACCCTAACCTATCAGGTTGTCCTCCCTAATCATGCATGATAATCATCCCCAAACCATTTCTAGCGCTCTCCAAACTGATGGAGAAACTGATCAGGTAAGTAACGCTCAAGAAGAGAATCCACATGGCCTATCAACCATCGTATTTGTCATCAATAAGGTAGCTGCTCCATATCATCGTGCCGGGCCTCACAACCTAGCCATAGCATCTAAATGAATGCAGACATATCATCAAAATGCCTCGTCAGTAAGGTAACCTACTGGGCCAAGAATAATGCATGAAATCTAAATAATGATAAGAGTATGGATCCTGCAAATCATGATCCATAACACCATCTAGCCTCGCCATTGGGATATGCTCCTAGGCCCATGCATGAAGAAGTGTCATCCCTATAGAAATAGCCATGTCGTTGTGATAAGTAGCCTCATGCATGTCCCTATACAAATGGGCCAAAAGACACAGACCCGAAGCATATTGGGTCCTATGCTCCATCATCTGCTCAATGCAGATGCCCCAGCCAACAAGAAAATGTCAACCTCTACGATCGGGCACCACAAGCCCCTAATCAATCCAACTAAAACCATGGATATCGGGTCGACACCATCAATGAATGGAGACAATTCTATCTCTGATTCCACTAGTTGTAGTCACCTAATTCCAAGAACTCGTTACATGGTGTGGGTGCCCCATCCAACATCATACATAACGAGCTCACCGTGAATAGGGATGTGAAGAGTCCTCCAAAAATCCTCTAATGTAATAGTCACCTCATCGGTCAGTAGGTGGAAACATGTCTTAGAGTGTCATCTCTCTATGAGCGTGGTCATCATGGTCCTATGATATTGGATCTCGAGCATGTAACATATGTAGTGCAGATTAAGAGCATCTAGGAAATATCTCTCTACCTTGAAGAAACCAGTGATCAAGTCAAAAATTTGTCATGATCGTCACTCCCTAGAATACAACTATTTGAGAACTACTTGTAAACATTCAACCCACGATGTTAATAATTTGCTACAAAATCAAATTGTGAACCTAAGATGACAAGAAAATTGGCAAAATCATTCAAAATTGACAATAGCAACCACTTTTTTGACAATAGTAGTGAAGAAAAATAATAGCGACCACTTTTATGACAATAGCAGTTAAGAAAAATGATAGTGTTTAAATTGACAAAAGCGATTGAGAAAAATGATAGCACACAAATTATACAAAATCGGTCATTTTTCAAACAAAAAAAAAAAGCAAACATTTTAAATGATAGAGGTAAACAAAAGTGAGCAAGTTTTATGATAGCACACAAGAAAAATTATAGCGAAAAAATGTCACAACAATGACACAAACACAAAGAACAATAGTGGTAGAATCGAGACAAAAGCGGTAAATTCACAAAATTATCGCTATTATTAAAAATGTTTTCTAGCATTAATTACACAAACATGGAAAGACAAAAACAAGAAGGGAAGTGGTACATACTGCAGTGCCTACGCTAGTTGGCCTCCCAAAGGAATGGACTATGTCTGCATGGTGTGGGGCACCTAAAATCCTTGCCATCACAACTCGATAATTGTAAAAGCAGGATCTCCAGAGTCAAGAATTCAATAAAAGAAAAGAGTTTGAATGAGGAAAAATGACCCCTAAATTCATATTTTTACCCCCAAACCTTAATTTTTTTACCTTGGAAACCATCCTAGGTTAAAATTAAGAGCATCCTAGAACATTTGAAGCCATAAATGAAGCCCCAATAGCCTAAATTTTCATCCTCTACACATCTAAATTATAATGAAACCTTGTCGCGAGCCCAACCCGAAAAGTAATTTTTTTGGCTAATCTCTCAAGGGGGCAACCCAACATTGTATTATCTTTCCACTGACCATTGAGGCATAGTGGGGCATATAAAAAATTTCAAATCTTCATTTGAACATCAAATTCTTGGAAACAAAGAAACTAGTACCTTGTCTCAAAGAGGGGCAAAATGTAGACATGTAAAAATGACCTAACGCATATCACACATCCTGAATGACATTTTTTCATTATCGGCATCATTATCATTAATATAAGTGCATTTCAAATTATTTTCATCATTAACCCTATTTTCCTTTATCAATTGAATAATCTTTAAATTATTTAATTAATTCGCTATTTCATCATTAATCTAACTTTATTCCTCCTGATTAATTAAATAAACAACAATTATTTAATTATGTCGCTAATATACCTTATTCAGCTAAATTAATTAATTTTGTATCATTTAATAATTTAATTAAGTCACTTTCCCCTCTCTAAACCTGAATAATTAAATCAATTATTTGAGTGCATTCAACATGGTCAACAAAAAATACATCTTTATTTGTTAAAGTCAAACATGACTTGCATGTTTATTTCCAATATTAATTAGTTATTTAATTAATTAATTATCCTCACCCTCTTGTTGATTGAGAAAATCACAATCATTGATTTCTCACTCTAATTGGATGACTAACTCATCTATTCTTCAATCCCACTAACCACTCAACCCGATTCTTCAATCCCACTAACCACTCAACCTGATTCTTCAATCCCCCCAATCATTCCCATCCGATTCCACTTATTGTCCCATTAATATCCTTAATTAGATCAATCACCGAAGCTAACTGACCAATCTATTTCCTCTCAATGGCCCTCAACTGTTGATCATGATCTTTCAACATTGAATCTTGATCATTCATTTGGAAACAAGAAATCTATAAAATAATCTTCTACATTCTCACAAATCATCTAGAACCTTCATAGAGCAGCATTGAGCAATTAATTCTTGAGCATATTGAGAGTTATTGTCATCTTATTCTAGTTCACCATTAACACACTTTGAAGCTTTTGCAAACAAAAAATGGAGGCTTTGTATTAATAATAAACAATCCAACATCCATCAATATGAATACAACTTTGACATAGTATGGTAAGACTTGTTTCATTTTGGATTCATTTAAGTCTCTTAATTGCTTATTTGTTTGAATTCATGGCTTTACATTTCACACTTAACCACGGAGTTTGGGGGAAACTTCGTGGTTAAGCGCGCTTGAGCCGGAGAAGTACTGGGATGGGTGACCTCTCGGGATAGACCAATGCTTCACCTCTGTAAGCATCACCTAGATGCAATGAGTGCTAAGTGGACCATTCATTATCATGAGAGATGGGTTCTTGTGAACCACTACTCATGAATCATGGGTCAATGAGTTTGACTCGAAAACTACACGATTGAATCCTGATAGCAATATCATAATTTGACACGTTGTGGAAGAAACCTCCTACTTACCATTGTAACTACTAAGTAATAATGGAAATCAGATAACTCAGTAACTAGATCTCCTCCTTGACAAAAGAACCTTCTATATAGGGTCTATGAGGAGTTTCCTTATTCATGGACTAAAAAAAAATTATGAAACAACTATCAACTCTCCCTCAAAGATGGGAAGAGGATTGAATTTGAAACAAAAAACAATAACTATCTAAAATAGGAGTAGAAAAACTAAATACAAACTCTATATCCAACAACTTAACCATCATAACATAAACATGTTCACATAATAGTCTTGTCATAAATAAATCCTATTGCAATTAGACTCCTTCTCCTAGCTATCTTATTTGGTGAGTAGGAATGATATTTGGTGACTCGCAAGTTGATCAATAAATGATCACCTCCATTTCCTTCTAAAATTTTTGTGCCCTAGTTGGTTGACTCCTCTATAATAATCTACAGTCCTTATTTTGTTGGTTGAGAAACACGTTGTTGTGAGTTGACAGTCCTTCTTGCTACAAATGTTAGTCTTATTCCTAAGGCATCATTATCGTTAACAATTATAAGTTAAACATAAAATCCTACTAAATTTCATGGACATTCATGCATTCATACATACATATATCAACATAACATATTTCCATTTCCATATACTTAAGATTTATTAAAAGAGTATAAAATGTATCAAAGGTTTTGGTAATGTCTTGAAACTTAGTAGAAAGATATGATAAAGAGTATAAAATAGTAAAAGGAAAACTAGCCAATTATCAGGCCCATCAATTAGGAAGAAGAAATTATAAGCCAATTATATTAGCATGAAGTATCACATTCACTTGATTATTGAACCAAGAACAAATAATAAAAAGGTGGGATGCATAGTTATCAAATATTCAATTCATTCATGAGAAGCACCTACTAAGGCTACTTTGTATTCCAAAATATTCTCCTCCCTTAATGGTTTGATACATCTTCATTTATAACCATGGTACATGGCCTCCCTAATCTAAATAAATTTATAATAAATCATGAATAATTATATCTTCAAAAATGTTTGATCAACTATAGATCCACCCTAAAAAATCTTTAGTTCTTCCAAATTATGAGAGCCTTACACTGCATGGATTGAATTACTATAATTACACTAGTGTTTTCATTTAGATATTACAACTTGATTATTGTATTCTTAAGGAGTGTAAAGATATAATTTTTGCCTCACATAAGACTCATAGAATCCCTAGCATGTTTTATTTCATTCAATGGCACAATATCTTGCATTTTATTCTCTTGTCAAGGTATCCTTTATTTGTGAATTGTTGGATATCTTTTTCTTATAATTGATGGCCTAATTTTTTAAAGTTTCTTTAATTAAATTGAAGGGAACACACTATATTAAGAGGGGGTTGAATCAATATAGTCAAATATATTTGAAACTCTTTAAGTTAATATGAATTACCATTAATCACTTCTCTAAACATGAATCTTAAATCATCAAACAAATAGCTTTTAACAAGCAACATAGATGCACACTTTCACACAATGAACTCCAGATATATGTGGAAACTTGGAATGGGAAAAACCATATTGAGAAATTTTGATTGGAGCTACTATCCAAATCTAGCCTCATAGAAATAATGACTTAACTTACAATTATGAAGTAAGCACCAACCTACTAGAGACACCAATACCTAATACAAAGATCTGAACACCAAATCAATAGGTAAGAAACCAATCCTACTGGATTAGATGAATATGATTTGTAGATATTCAATACTAATTGCATAGCTTACTCTTCATTTGATCTTTCGTCAGACACTCTCCTACACAACATATGATCTTTTGATATTGGCATATAATGATTGGGATGCAACTCCTATTACATCACCCAAATAATATTCACACTCACTTGTACATCCACCATGAGGATTAGTCATTAAATGAATTATAGCCATAAATATATGCATTCCAATACATTAAAAATATTTCTATCAATCAGGAATCCCTTAACACCATCCGTAATCAGCCAGGTTGACTAAGGTAGACTTAAATTCAAATTGTTATGGAATGTGTAACGGGTCGATCCTAAATCAAATTTGTTGATGTCAATAATACATGATGTTGTGTGCTTCCTTTAGAGATCTTAACCTAATCCTATTTATCTTCACACACTTCCTTTGGCTGGTGCACGCTTCCCTTTTCTAGTGCAAGCACTCAAACATTATCCACTATTAGCCAATTAATCTAGACAATACTTTGTTGCCTCCAAATTTCTATTTTTTAAGATTGCACCATTGAAACTCTAGAATCTAATACAACATGAGTAACTTTAGGTTCAAACCGCAGGGCATAGCATTGAACTGTGGTATAATATAGAGAAAAACACTATTACAATGTATTATAGTGTATGAGTAGTAATGCACATAATACTTTCACAAACACTTTCAGACTACTCCCAAGAACATGAATAGATACAAGCATGATATTTCTCAATATTCTTGATAGTGTAGTTCATCCTAGCACATTGTTCCCAAAATCTCTGACATGACATAATCATGATAGAAATATCTCTTGATTTTAGAAGCTTGAACATGATAGAAGTAATTAAAATATAATTCTCACCAATCTCCTAGCATCATTCATTTGACATCAAAGACCACCTTTGACATTGATAACAACAAATTTTCAACAATCTCCCCTTTGTCTAGCAAATAATAAAATGTTATTAGCACGCTAACATACTTAATCCAAAACTCCCCCTGTGTGATACAATTTGGAGTTCCTGAGCTTCTGAAATATATAGCATTTTGGATTCCTTTCTCCCCCTTTGACATTAATGGAAAATTTCAAAACTCCACTTGAAATATATTTAATTTCAAAATCCTTTGAATTCATTCCTCGTTTCATTTTGAGATTCTCTCTCACCCTATGTCATGTCCTGCCTAGCAACTGTTCTACAAGGCCACCAAGCACACCTGCAGTAGGGAGTCAACACTCTCCCTTTCTCTATACTTCCTCTTGATTCAAGAGGAGGAATCAATAGATCCCAAATTTTGTTGAAGATACTCAAAGGTCTCCTTGGGAAGAGGTTTTGTGAAAATTTCTGCTATTTGCTCCTTAGTCTCAATATACTCCAACTTTACCTCTTTGTTTTTATAACCTTTTCTCTCAAAAAATGATACTTAATTGCAATATTTTTGTCCTTAAATGCATTTTCGGATTATTGGAAATATTTATAACACTATTGTCACAAAAATAGAAATGGGTTCATCAAGCTCTATTTTCATCTCCTTCAGGTTTTGCTTCATCCATAATACCTGAGTACAACATGAAGTTGTCACAATTTACTCTAGTTTTTTTGTAGATAAAGATATTGAGTCTTGCTTCTTGCTTAACTAGGATACAAGAGCTTCACCAAGAAATAATACTCCACCACTTATGCTCTTTTGGTCATCTATGCTTCCTGGCCAATCTGCATCTGTGTATGTAGTTAATGTGAAGTTTCACTCTGAGGATACCATAAACCAAAATATATTGTAGCCTTCAAATATCTAAATATCCTTTTTATAGCTTTGACATGAGTTTCTTTAGGCACCACCTAAGACCTAGCTACCATCCCAAAGTAGATTCATCATCCTTACTCAGTTTACACCTAGTAACCATAGGTGTACTCACTGGTTTGCATTCTTCCATCTTAAACTTGCTCAAAATCTCCTTTATGTACTTGTTTTGAGAAATGAATATACCTTTGTTTGATCAAGAGATCTATAATCCAAGAAAGAAAGACAACTCACCAAGCATTGACATTTCAAATTCATTTTGTATTGCATCCTAGAACCCTTCACATATGGCATCACTGCTACTACCAAAATAATTTCATTAATATAAACAACAACAATCAGTAATTGATCACCTTTTATTTCTATGTAGGAGGTTACTATCTATTCTACCTCTCCTAAAACTTTGTTGTTGCAAATATCTATCCAATCTAGAATACCATGTTGTAGGGGTCTATTTGAGTCCATAAAGTACTTTCTTTAGTCTGTACACAAAATTTGGATTCTCTGATCATTGAAATCCTTCTGATTGTTCAATATAAACTTCTTCTAATTGTCCATTCAGAAATGCAGACTTGACATCCATCTGATATACCTTTAAATTCTAGAATGTTGATTTTGCCAAAAACATTTTGATTTCTTCCAACCTTGCTATCAGAGCAAATTTCTCTTCAAAATCAATTCCCTCAACCTAAGCATATCCTTTGCATACTAATCTATCCTTGTTTAGATCACCTTTCCATCTTTATTTAACTTATTTCTAAACACCCATTTGGTACCTATGACATTTTTGTCTTTAGGTCTTGAAACCAATTCCCAAGTTTCCTTTTTCTTAATTTGAGTTATTTCTTCCTCCATAGCATCTAACCAACCTTTCTCTTTGCTTGTCTTTGCATAGGATCTCGATTCAATTTTTGATAATAATGAAAAGTGTACCTATTCATTTTCTTTCTCAATTCTTCTCTCGGAACTCCACTATCCTTATTTCCTATAATTTGATCTTTAGAATGGTTCTTCTAAATATACTTAGCTAGAGTCTTTGTAACTATATTCTTTGATTCAATTTTTGAGTCTTCATCACTATTATGGATTAGGTCTACATTATATTCTTCATCCAAAATATCAGTGGACTATATTATTTCATCAATACTTACATTGAAACTATCCATAATCCTTTTTAGTCTCTTGTTATAACATCTATATGCCTTGCTTGTCATAAAATAACCAAGAAAAATACCTTCATCAAGTCTAGAATCAAACTTACCCAAATGTTCTTCATCCCTTTTGATGTAGCATTTGTTTCCAAATATTCTAAGATGTCTAACTAAAGTTGGTCTTCCTTTCCACAATTCATATGGTGTTTTGGTAGTCTTTGGTCTGATTTGAGCTTTGTTTAAAAAGTAAACTATGGTCTAAATTGCCTCTCTCCAATAAATATCTGAAAACTTTGCTTAACTTAACATTGTTCTAGCCATCTACTATACAGTCCTATTATTCCTTTCATCTACTCCATTCTGCTACAGAGTTCTAGGGGCAAAAAATTGTCTCCAGATCCCATGCAACTCACATAATTCATCATACCTATTAGAAGTGAAATATCCACCTATGTTTGATCTCAGACACTTGATTATTATTCTGGTTTCATTCTCAACCATATCCTTAAATGATTTAAACTTCTCAAAAGCTTTTTCTTTTTATTTTAAAAAAGTAATCCAAATCATTCTAGAATAATCTCAATAAGCATCATAAAATACCCAACACCTTGAATTCTCTTTGTCCTTATTGGTCTGCATAGATCAATATGAATCAAGTCCAATGGTTTTGTTGTATAATATTTCTTAGTAGGAAATTTGGTCCTTGTTTGTTTTCCTTCATGATATGGTTTGCAACTAGTACATTTGAAGCTTTTTTTATCTTTAGCGTGTCTATTATCATTCCTTTTGAATTGATCCTCACAAGATCATCAAATTTGATGTGTCCAAATCTTCTATGCTAGATCCAACTCTCTTCTCTTTGTACTGCAAAGAAATTTTGTCCATTTACCTTATTGAGATGATACACATCATTTTCGATCTTGCTTCCTTTCACAACTAACTCATTGGTTTCAATATTTTTAATTTCACAACCTTTAGCACCAAATGAAATCTTGTAGCCTTTATCACACATTTGACTTACACTTAGAAGATTATGATTTAATCCTTCTACATATAAAACATCATGAGTTTTTGTATTTTCACCATCAAGACTCAAAAGGCCCTTATCAATAATCTTAGCAAAAAAATTGTTACCAAGGGTTACAACTCCTCTATCAAACTTCTTGAAATGTATGAGCTTTCTCTTGTCTCTACTCATATGACTTGAACACCCATTGTCAATGATACATAGATTCTTCTCCTTTTGAGCATGTAAAATAGTCTAAGCCGCCATAGATTTCTCTAATCTTTGCTCCTTTGGTTTCTTCTTCCAAACCTTCTATGTTTCATTATCGTGACATTATGAATTATATCCCTTTGTGTCCAATATAGGGGGACTCACAAAATTGTTGCATTTGTGATAAATAATATTGAAATTATTTAAATGTGAAAATGCATTTCTACTAACAAAATTATTTCTTCTTGTTGAAGCCTTTCAACAATCCACAACCTTATGACCAAAAATATTGAAATTAAAATAGTAACCAAAACAAATGATTGAACCTAGTATTATATCTCCTTGCCCTCTTGAAGCTTTTCTTTCGGATCTTCAATTCTATCTATGTACTTGGATGAACCTGCCAATCAACACCTTGCTTTCATTGATTGCTAAAACTTTCTCAGACTTTGAACTTCCAAAGTCTTTCTCTTTTAGACTCTCAACAACAGATTTACAAGGTTGCTCGGTCATCTTATTCTTTTATATATTAGTAAAACCAAGACCGATTTTGATATGCAGTGATCTTTGGCTTTCTATTATCTAATCCAAGATCTCAGTGCTCTTCCTAAACCTCAACTTCAATAGATGATTTACTTTTTTGAGGTCTTTCCTTAGTGACACAATCGCTGCTTCAATTTTTTCACAATACTTATCTCTTGATAGCAATCTTTTAGTGAAAAATATTTCAATTTTGTTTGCTTCTTCCACTTGAACCTTCAAATCAATGACCATCTTCTCCACTTTCTCAAGATTTTAAAATAATTTTTCTTTGAATTTCACTTCTTTCATAATTGAGCCTTTTAATTTCCTTACCAGCATAGAGCAATTCTTCCAAAAGGTCTACTTTAGCATCATCATCAATTTTGAACTTTATTTTTACATCTTCTTCAAACGTTTCCATGTCCAAAAGAGCCTTTTCTCCTTCATTCCTAGAAGTGGCTTGGTAATAATATTTAGATGAGTAGCCTTCTTCATTGATAAATGAACTTTTTTGGTTTTTCTAAAACTTTTCCCTTTTGAAAAGACTTCTTTTCATCATTGTTATATTCCTTGTATGGACACTTAGCCATGAAATGCCCTAATTCACCATAATTAAAACATTTTACTTGGGAAACTTACCTTTATAATTTTTAGAACCTCTCTATAACTTTTTGAAAAATATTGCTTCTTTTAGATCTGATCCATCTTCTAAATTAGGATCGTCTTACTTCTTAGACACTGAGAATGTTGTCTCTTTTCTTACACATTTATCATTCTCAATTCTCATTTCATATGGAGTCAAAATTCCATGTAACTCATCCATAGTTAGAGTATTCAAATATTTAGCTTCTTCAACAATAGATACTTTTGTATAAAAATTTTGGGGAAGAGATCTGAGTACCTTTTTAACAATCATACCATCTTTTAATCCTTCACCAAGACCTCTAATAGAATTGACAACCTCATCAACCCATAGCAGGAATGTGGCAATGTTTTCTTCTTCCTTAATTTTTTAGATTTTTTTAATTGACCTCGATGAGTTTGAAACTTTGCTTTTTTGACCTTGTCATCACATTCATAAATTTTGTGTAACTTAATCCATACTTCCTTTGCTATCTGGCAATGCATGAGCTTTACAAACTCAGAGTTAGATATACCATATTAAATAGCATTTATTGCTTTGGCATTATTCTTGCAAGCCTTTTTTCCAACCTGATCTCTTCGGGGACCTTCAGGGATCTCATATCCATCCATAGTTGATTACCAAACCTCAAATCCTAGGGCCATCAAGTATGCTTCCATCCTTACTTTCCAAAAGGCATAATTGGATCCATCAAAGAGTTGAAGATAATCCTTATTGAGCCACAGAGTGTGCCATCTAATGAGTCTAGTTTTTGGGCTAGTTATGGGTAGAATCTATAGTCTATTTGCAGAAATTACCATGGTCTTTGATATTGCATGACTGACACTTTTATATAATTTCTCTCAAACCTTAAGATATTTGGGTTTAATTCCCTTTTTGCCAGTTTTAATGATATTGACTTATTATGTGGACTATCTATATTAATCTTGTATGTGATTGATGGATGTTCTTCAAGATAATTTTAGCTATGCAGTTATTATGTGTACTGACATTGCCATGCAGACATGATTGGAAATGCTAAGTTGAGAAACGCAATCACCAACTGGTCATGTTGAGGAAGCACACGAAGGTCAACTAGAGGATGATGGCAGAAGATTCCCATGTCAGCTACATGTAACTGCCTTGTGTCAATCTTTAATGACATTGAGCAATGTGGGCGTTACTGCAGTGGTCGAGTCCACATTTGGTCCTGCATGTTTGAACGAATTCCTCTGCATGTGTAACCGCCCTTCCACTCTTTTCTCTATTTTCCCTAAATGGTGTCCTCTCAGTTAGTGGGAGTTGACTACCCTGTTTAGATGATAAATAAGGTTCGGATCCTCCTTTTGAGGGAACAGTTGATCGCCAAGTTATTGTACAAGCTGAGAATACCAGACATACTCTTTTGTATTTGCATTTTCCAATGAATGAAATGAGGATCTGAATTCAGTATCTAAGTTTAATCTAAGTTTGCATTAGTTTTAGAGGATACTCATCCATGAGGGCCCACTTGGTGAGTAATTCGTTAGCATAGATAGATTAGTATTAGCTTTTGTTCAGTACTTCGTAAGAATCTAGCATTGATTGTTCTTGCAGCCACTAGAATTCCATTCTATGACTGTTCTTGCAACCAAAGCGACTAGAGTAGTTGCTTGTTTGCTACTCAGACTTTCATTTATGTTATGCATGTTTAGTTTGAGTTTTATTGTTGAGTAGTGTTCATCCTTTGCTTAATTTATTTCCATGCAATTTATCTTCAACATTATTCTTTCTTAGTTGTAGATTGAAGGTGACTACTTTGAAGTTCCTAGTGCACATACTATGCTAACCCATTTCAAGTTCACGTCCCTGGGTTGACAATTTAAATGTACCTTCATGATGGTTAAGATGGCTATTCAGGTCGGATGTCCAATCTATAAATCATGGCTGTGAAGGCTTAGTTATTGAAATTATTGTAGGAGGCCAACATTTTTGGCACCATTATCGGAGATGGTGTCAAACTAGGGAGTCCTTTGGAGTCATTGATTGTTTTATCCTACTGTAGTATTTTTGGAGTTTGCTCTTAATTTTAGAAGTTATGATCCACTATGTTTTCCACTCATTCTTTGTGTGATTTGATTGATACTAAGTTGATACTGCATGCATAGAAGAAGAAGAGATGCTTATGGGATATTCCTTCCTAATAATCCAGAGCCATTTCAACTAATAGAGCTTCCAAATTTTCCCAAAAATGAAGAGGAAGAAGAGCCACATCCCTTTGCTGATATATTACCTGACTTGACTAGTTCTGAAGTTTCCCTTGAAGATCAGAATCTAGTTGAAGAACCTTTTATTCTGTAATTTCATCAAGTAGGCATGGCTAATGCAAATGGAGACAGACCTAACAGGCATAACCAACTAGCTTTTCCTTTTCCCATTGCTGAATAGAATGAAGTAGATAACCTCAAAATATCCCTTTTGCGGTCCTTTCTAAGTTCCATGGACTTGTCACAGAAGAACCTGATACATTCTTGTTTGAGTTTGATATACTCTGCAGAAGCTATGACTATACGACTGATGCCCACAAACTCAAGCTATTTCCTACCACTTTGAAAGAAGTTGCATTGAGATGGTTTATGAGCCTTAGTAGGAACACTGTGGATACTTGGGAAGATATGAAGACAAAATTCCTTGAGAAATATAAGGAGTATTGTAGGGATAATGATATGAGAGGAGGTGACATTTTTAGAATGCAACAAAAAGAAGATGAGAGCCTGGAGGATTTCATTTCAAGGTTTATATTTTATCTACAAAAATCTCCACACCATACACTGAATGAAGACTCACAAAAGTTTATTTTTCTGAGAAGAATTAGTGAAATTTGTATTGATGCCTTGGATCTGATGGCTAGAGAAGATATCACTCAATTCCCTTGGGAGGATATCAAGAAGCTATGCCAGAACTATTCTAGGGAAACTTCAAAGAAAGGAAG
The DNA here is from genome assembly GCA_007115665.2 of Sequoiadendron giganteum. Taxonomy (NCBI): domain Eukaryota; kingdom Viridiplantae; phylum Streptophyta; class Pinopsida; order Cupressales; family Cupressaceae; genus Sequoiadendron; species Sequoiadendron giganteum. The sequence continues at coordinate 646,243,142 of CM021100.1, forward strand.
ATCTTATCAATCCTCTATAGGTAAGTCATCCACTAGTGGAGTTTCAAGAATGGAGATTACTAATTTGCTTGCAGATTTAAAACAGGATATCATCAACAATCTAGCTACTCGGCTGGATACACTTCAAGCCAAGAAAAAACATGAGGAGATAGAGGCAATACTAATAGAGTATTGCCCTCATTGTAGACAAAAGAAGAAGGACTGTAGATGCAAAGTGATAGCTAACATTGAAAGTAAGTAGATTCCACCTACGTTCAAACCAATTCAAACTGAGGAAGACCAAGTCTATTTTGTTGCATAGAAGAGGCCATGGGCTTCAAGATAAGGTATGCCACTAGATCCACTATCTTTTGCTGGGCCATATTTCAATTCTTATTCATCTGGTAACCAGTGGTAGCCCCCTTGTCCATCCAACTATGGAGGAAATCCACCATAGCCTTGGAGTAACCCTTTGAATGCTTGGTCCAATTATCAAAATTCCTCACCTCAGTGGCAACAACCTCAAGGGAGTTGGCAACAGTTTCAAGGATCTTGGTAGCCACCTCCAAGAAACTGGCATCAAACATCTCAATGGAGAGGTGGCCAGCAGTGGCCAAACCAGACAACAAGCTACATGCAACCACCTTCTCAACCCCAACAACCTGCTATAATGCCTCCTCCTACTAATCCAAGTTCAAATTCTCCCAGACCTACTCAGTTACCAGCCTAACCCACACCAAACTCAAATAACAAACCACAACAACAGCCTGTCTATTTTGCTAATCCAAATCAATTCCCTACATATGCTATGAGTTTAAGTGACATATGTTTGTGTTTAGGAACTACCTTGTCAGCTCCTTAGCTTCCTATGGAAGAGCAAGAAGAATCTTTGACTAATCTCATTTAGACTTGTGCACCTAAGAATCTTGAACCAACTCCAGCCAAGCAAATATTCCAAGAACCACCTTTCCCCTAGAGATTGGAAGTGGCCAAATAAAAAGAAGACAAGGAGGAAACCACTTTTTATATTCTAGACCAGCTAAAGCATATATGTGTCCAGATACCCCTGTTCCAGACCATAAAAGATGTCCCTATCTATGGCAAGGCAATTAAAGAAGCATGCCTTAAGAAATCAGGCAGGAAAAAGGACCCAACTACAGTTCATGTAGTGGGACAGCTTACTGACATCATGCTTGGAAAAGTAACTATCCCCCAAGTACAATGATCTAGGTAGCTCTGTAGTTGAAGTTATCATAAATGGGATAAATATAAAGAATGCTTTGATTGAATTAAGTGCAACAATAAATGTGATGACTAAAGACATCCTACAGGAACTAAATATTGTAAGCATGAGATCCACTCCTACTGTCCTGCAGCTTGCTGATAGTTCCACTATTAAGCTTAATGGCATAGTAGAAGACCTTATGGTGATTCTAGACTCTTGGGAGTAGCCAGCTAACTTCACGGTTCTTTCTCCCAAAACTACACTTGGAGAGTATCACATTATACTTGGTGGGCCATGGTTAGCAATTGTAGACACTTATACTGCATGTCGGTCAGGTGACATGATCATTTCTAATGGCAGGAACACCAAAAAGCTTGTTCTTTATCCTCTTGCTCATCCATCCCATGATGATAATTATGTATGGCCACAAATTGGTGAAGAGGCTAAAGACGTTAACTCTGTGGCACAACTCATGATGTTAGGAAGAAGTCCTTTTCTATAGCTTCAAAACGAGGATGAAATGCTATCTAGTATCATTCAGAACCATTGTCAGATAGATGAGACATCATCCACTCATGCATCTAGTTTTGTGGACATCGTGTAAACACTTCTGTCAGTTCTGCCTAATCTTCTTGCAATCGCTATCTCTATAGACAAACTTCCTGTAGCCACTCTTCCTGCAGTCACTGTCTTTGCAGAAAGAATTTTTGTAGCCAATGTCTCTGGGGACAAACTTCCTGCAGTCACTCTTTCAGCAAACAAACTTCCTACAGAAATAGGTATGTTCCACACAATGTTTCTACATGAACATAAGGTACCATATATTAATAAGCAGCTATGATAGAGTTAGTTACCCAAGTACAGGTGTCCAAAGGAAAATATATGAATATTAATAATAAATTGAGTGAGGGACAACAGTTGACTTTGGAAAATTTTCTGAAATCCCATCAAAAATAATTTGCTTGGGATTACCATGATATGAAGGGGCTAGATCCAAATCTCTACACTCATAGGATATATATCAAAGATGATCATACACCTATAAGGCATCCACAAAGGAGGATCAACCCTGCATTATGAGAGATTGTCAAAACAGAGCTGCAAAAGTTATTAGATGTGAGATTTATCTACCCTATTTTAGACAGCCAATGGGTGTCTCCATTGGTAATTATGCCCAAGAAGGGAGGAAAATGGTGAGTTTGTATTGACTACAGGGAGCTCAATGCTGCTACTAAGAAGGATCATTTAACCTTGCCTTTTGTTGATCAAGTCCTAGACTCTCTTAAAAATAAGCAGTACCTTTTTTTCCTTGATGGATTCAGTGGCTACAATCAGATTCAAATTGCACCAAAAGACCAAGAGAAGACAACCTTCACATGTCCATGGGGGACATATGCCTATTCAGTGCTTCCCTTTGGGTTATGCAACGCACCTTCAACTTTTCAGAGAGCATTCATTAGCATATTTTCAGACATCTCCCTTGACTGCATGGAAATTTATATGGATGATTTTACCACCTACGATGTTGATTTTGATGAAGCATTGGCAAATTTGCATAAAGTCCTACAGAGATGTGAAGACCAAAATCTATCTCTAAAGAGTGATAAATGCTTCATGATGATGCAAGAGGGTGTAGTCCTTGGCCACTAAATTTCACACCACGGTATTCAAGTTGACACTGCAAAGATTGAGGTAATTGCTAATCTGCCCACACCTGCAAAACAAAAGGATGTTAGGAGTTTCCTAGGACATGCAAGATATTATAGGCATTTCATCAGAGATTTTGATAAAGCATTTTCTAATTTAAAGATAGCTCTAACTCATGCTCCTATACTTAAGGGACCTAATTGGGAAATCCCATTTCACATCCATACAGATGCCTCAGATTATGCCATAGGTGCGGTCCTAGGACAAAAAGAAGGAGCCATTAAGAATGCCATTTATTTTGTCGGTAAAAACTTACAAGGAGCTGAATTCAATTACATAGTGACAGAGAAAGAAATGATGGCAGTAATCTATGCCCTAAAAAAATTCAGGCACTATATAACAAGTTACCAGATCTTTGTGCACACTAATCATGTAGCCATTAGATATCTCATGAATAAACCCCTGATTTCAGGAAGGTTAGACAAATGGTTGTTGCTACTACAGGAGTTTGACATAACTATTATGGACAAACCAGGGAAGGCCAATGTTGTTACAGGTTTTCTTTCTAGGCTGACCACATCATAAGATAGTCAAGCCATAGATGATTCCTTCCCTGATGAGCATCTATTCTCCATTAGTGTGCAAACACCCTGGTATGCTAACATAGCCAATTACCTTGTGAAAGGGAGGGTTTCTCCTCTCTTCAAAAGAGAGAAGAGTGTTGATTGAAAAATATTTTCCTTTTTTATGGATAGTTGGATGCCTATTTTATACTGGACCAGATCATGTTATGAGAAGATGTGTGAGGGAAGATGAGACCTATGATATTTTGCACGCATGCCATGATGAACCATGTGGAGGACACTTTTCAGCCAAGAGGACAACAATGAAAATTTTGAACACAGGATACTATTGGCCTACACTCCACAAAGATGCAAGAAGATATACAATAAAATGTGATAGATGCCAAAGGATGGGTCGGCCAACCAAGTTAGATGAGATGCCACTCTATTCCCGAATAATGATCACTCCCTTTGACAAGTGAGGATTGGACTTTGTGGGACCCATTGACCCACCATCAAATGGTAAGTCTTATATTT